>OX608079.1:104222057-104659557 GCA_951509765.1 Sphenella marginata
TTTTTTTCACTGAAAATGTGTCTATTTTGATTCTAACAAGAAAAAACCGAACTTAAAATAGACTGAGCTCGATCTTAATTATTACATATAGCTCCGAAATGAGTTAAGAGATGAAAATTATCAAATCGTTCATTACAAAAAATGTTGGTCAATAATTTCGAAGCTAGTGGAGTTAATAAAATAAAGGATATCTTAAGTTTAAAATAAGGCATCTAGTAATGCAAAGGTGAAAATTTACTTTAAAACTTTTCAGCAGTTTTTCAGTGATGCGCGCGCAAACATTCACACATACATATGTATGTACATACAAAAAAAAAGGAAAAACTGTTGCTTTGTTTTCTATTATTTCGCTTAATTATAAGCACTCCTATAAATTTGTTCGAAAAGTCAATATGCAGTTAGCTCTAGTTTGAGAAGATGAAAGATGTTTACAAAGGAAAAAAAAGTTTCATCGAGACTCTTCAAATTTTTTATGGAAAGTTTATCCAAAATTACACACAGAGGTGGTCGATTTCCGTTTTTCAAGTTTAACCTTCTATGATTTCGTACCTCTGAAAGTCCAACGAACAGAAGGAGTTACTTAACTTACACTGAATTATTGAAGAAGCTACTGGTGCGACAGCTCCTACCAAATAGGCACCAGTTCGAAGAAAGTCCGCCGTTTGATCCAAAGATGCATGAACAACCTCTCAACAACATTTTTACAGAGTCAGTAAGCTCCTTTGTCAGCTCTCGCCGACGATTATACAAACATACGTTTATCGGGAGGAGAACGAATCCCTTTAAACACCGGCCTTTGGTCAACACTAGTCCAAATACAAATGTATGATACACCAAATATTAGATTTTCAAGGAATTTACAACGCTAGTTATTTTTTATTTTTATCTCTTTTTTTTTTGTTTTTGTTAATTTTTTGCAATAGTTCAATTACTTCATTCATTTAAAGTAGTTCAAATCGTGTTCCACAGCGTCAATGCACACCAGCAGCCAATTACAAACGCCACTCCAACACTGCTCGCTTGTTTTTGTTGTTGTGTTTGTAGTTGTGTGCAACTTGTTTACTGTTGTGTTGACAGTTGCCCCAAATTGGCAGTTTGACAGATTTACTTGCCAGTTTGCACAATTGGTTATCAGTACGATCGATGTGTTTTTTTTTGTTATTGCTGACTATTGAGGAAGTAAAGAAGTTAAAATGTTTGTGGTTGAGGGAAATATTTACCAAATGTTGTTTCATATTTAAATTTTAATCCACCTTTTGCTCAACATTAAATTTGCTATGATACGCACTGTTGATGACGTTGATTTGAACACTCGTTTTAGTTAAGCTTTATTTTAGAATTGTTGGAAAATATAAAAATACAAGCGAGTAGCGGCAAATATATCCTACATCTAAAGAGACAAAAATTCTAAAATCGTTACCCTTCTATTATCTTGGGAAAGGCTCAACTAGATTCTAAAACTTACTATTTAGGTGTTGCCACTTAGCTGCTTTTTTACAAGGTTGCCACTTGTTTGAAACTTTTTACCAAATTATTTTTAGTTGGGGTTACCACCCATAGTTGCCACCTTATCTATATAATTTTTTTTCTTGGAATATCCGATTTTTGTTTGGAAGCAACTGTTGGAGCATGTACTATGGAGAGGCCAATTCTAACCATTTATACTAATCCACTTCAAAACCATCCGGGTGCTTCTAATTTCTACCAAAACTAAAATTGACTTACACCAATATGTACATTAAGGCGCCTCACGCTCTATACAAAAAAGATGGACACCCTGTTTCCATCGGGATTATAAACTTCAATGTATTCTAAGGCCTTGGTCAAAATATTTCGAAAAAATATTAAGATTTACCGAAGCTAAATCGCTTTAAAAAACGCTAAAAATATCGTTTTTTATCTATAAAAGGAGTATGAAAAAAATGAAGAGCTTCATTGTCTTTTTCCACATAAAAAAAATTACGTTCATAAATGTATATGGAGGAATAAAAATTGCTAAAATTCAGCAGAATTTCTCATGGACTTAAGACTTACATATGATACTGAAATTAAATGGGCTACAAATCTGAATACTCAAAAAATTCTGAGAAAAAAATTTAAAATTTCCATGAAAATTCGTCGAAATTTTGCAAATTTTTCACATTTTTTTAAAATATAATTTAAAGTTAATGTGTGACATCATGAGAAACTAATTAAAATAAATTTGTTTGCATCCAAAAAGAGAGTGACTGTATGTATTGAATTATAGCCTACTGTGAACGAAAGGTATGAATCGCAAATTTTTTTTCAGTGTACATGCTAAATCGCTATACACAGTAGAATGTGTCAAAGCGCTGTACAGAAAATAGCAAATTTAAAAAAAAAAAAATCTGAAGAGAGGTGCGTGCAAGCGTGTCTGAAGTTGAAACGTAAAAGGGACGAGAGCGGAATATGCTTCTGTGTTTCACGCTTATCAAGATGCAAATAGGTACCTGAGTGCCAAAAAAGAAGCAGCAAAAACAAGCAGCCAACAAACATACCTAGGCACATACATACATACAAACACACATACAAATGGCACACAAGCAGAGAAAGCAAAAAAAAACAAAGAAAAAAAAAAATCCATTGAAAGAGATGAAAGCACCAAAGTTGTTTTAGAAGCTGAGAAATGAGGGGGGGGGGGGAATTTTTGTATTTTTGACGTTCAGTGAACTTTGTAGCATTTATTGCGTAAACAAAGTCAAACGCAAGGGGATAAATGAATAATAGCAAGAGAATGCATTCAAAGGCGGATAAAGATAAAAGAGTTAGAGGATGAGTGTCAGTAGTGCAAAAGAAATTATATTTCATTTAAATAAAATATCTAGGTACGCACTCAAAAATTATTTACGTAGATGCATAGATGTGGTGAAATGTGTTTTTGTTGCGAGTCAAAATGATCTCCTTACGGAATCTAAAAAAGCCATAAAACAGAGTTCAAAATGACTCTTTTGACTTAACTTCTGAATATTTTTGAACTCATATTGTAATCCATTGTAGATGCTTTTTTGAAGCTTTTGAGTCTTTTTAAGTACGTTGTATTGGTTTTTGGATTCGTTTTCTGGAGTCATGACTCTTCTATGAAGCTTTCAAGATTTATATCTGGCTCTTGCTAATCAGAAGAAAGTACTCATTTTAATAGGAAATAATTAATAGTATGGATCTTGATGGGAACTTTTTCCATAAAGTCGAAATTCATATAAAAACTGAAAAATTTCCAGTGGCAAAACAGCAAACAGATAATTTTTAATGTAATGTTCGAACAAATTTTATGGGCTGAATGCACTCCTGCTAAAGAGGGGGAATAAACAAAAGGAACAAAAATAGCTTCTTCATTCTGGTCGATTATTTTCAGCTGGACTTTCGGATGTATGAAATCGGTGAAATTTGCATTTCAAAGAAAAAAAGCGAGGATTTAAATTTTTAATAAATTTTCAATACAATATGTACATATATCAACAAAACCGATGAACGATGTGACTTTGAAGAAAAAAACCTCGCAGAGATTTTTTCAAAGATGAGCTTCTCGAAATATGTAGAAGTCATATGCAAGGAACTTGACGAGAGTTATCAGAAGGTTTGAAACACAATTATTTTTTAAAGAACCAAAAACAATGAAGATGAATTTGGATTTTGGTTTTTTCTTTGTTCTGCATTTGGTTCAAATAAATGTTAGCAAAAAAAATTGTTTACATAGAAAATTTTACAACAGAAAATTTATTCAAAACAAAACATTCACAAAATAAAATCAAGGAAATAACTTTTTCTTAATGGAGAGTTTTACTTAAATGGAAAAAAACTACAAATTTAAATTCAAATTTAATTTAAATTAAAAAATTTAATATTTACAATATGTATTTGTCCTTATTCGTTACACTGTGCAACGTACCTATGTACGTGTCAGCAACTGACAGCTGTGACAGAAATATAACAAAAAAAAAAACCTGACAATAACAATAAGAGAAAACAATGACATTTTAAAATACGCCAGCAGCCAATTTTGTGCAACACCGAAAAATGCCAACTGTAAAGCTTTTTTTCACGCTTCTAAGGACAGCAAAGAAAGAAGCAAAGCTCAGACAGATACACAAACAATGGCAACACACAAATTTACATATGTATGTACATACATACACATATAAATCCATACGCAGCAGCACCACATGAAAAGAGAAATATGCCATTTTTGTATGGCCCAAGCGCCAGTTCAATTTATAAGCATCAAAACTAATCATAACAACAACAACAGCAGCAACATCTGCTCTCAACTGACACCTGATGCTATTTTGAATGCGCAAACGCAATAACCAATTGAAGAGCGCCACTTAAGCTCCGCCTTAAAATGAAAATGGCGCTCGCTTATGAATTCGCCTCAACATATGCGCTGTGACGTCCAAGGTAGCTAGCTGTACTACTCACACACATGTCCTTTACCAAAGTAAACGACTGCTACCTACACTGAGTGTCGTTTAGTGTACACAAGAGAGTTGGAAAATGCAGCGAATTTCATGGTAGTGAAACAAAAACAAAATAAGTACACAAACAAAAACAAATTCGTAAGCTTAGAGTTTTCCATGCCCATCGAATGCAATGCAATGGGCGAGTACCTACCAGCCCATGCGAGTAGCGAAACACATTTTTTGTTACAATGAATCTGTTTTTCTCTTGCTCTCTGTTTGTCGCTGATGGATGCTGTTAGCAGTTGCTCGTATCAAAGGTCACACATACTCACATGCATATGGCAGTTGTTTGTGTATGGCGTTGCTTCTTATATTTATTCGCCTAAATGAATGTAATGATCGTGTAACTGATGTTGATTTTGATCGTAGAAAAAAGTGAGCAACAGAGGTGTAACTGCCAATAGTTAGCCGATGAGATAATAAATATATACAAGCACTTCTGTTAAGTTTTGTAACACTTCAGAAGTGCACTCAAATTTATTTTATGAGAATAGGTAGTTAACTAAATTTAAAAATACATATTTATAAATAATCAAGAAAATGGCGAAACAGTAAGAAGTTCTTTATGCTTACCTACATAATTATTAGGATTCATTTGGCATTTCTGGCATCAAAATATGCTACTAAAAGTTAATTTATGAAATTTATATGTAGGTATATATTTTTAAATATTTTAATTCTCTTCGTTGAGTGTGCTTTATACATTATTTTTTTTTTCAATCCAACTATTTCTCCAATATAATGTAGATATTAGGGCTCTTAAAAGCAAAACCGCGTAATTGATATCTCAGTTTGGCGGTTTTTCCACTATACAAATTTCCATTTTTAGACGAATATCGACTTTATGGAAAAACTTTCCATCAAGAACAGTTATCTTAATTTTTTCCCAAGTCATGTAGTTTTCTGTAGAATAAATAAATAGATCTTAATGGCATGGGCCTATAAAAGTTTTTGAAACAAACCTCACTTAAGCACTATCGAAGCAACCGACGCCATTTCAAAGGAATCGATGAATACATACATATATAATTCATCGACATACGAGTATAGTAGATTTTCGGAATCAAATAAAAAGTCCTAAGTCCCTAGAAAAGTTCTTTTATTAATTTTCTATTCTATTTCGGTTTATTCAAATGAGAATTACTCAAAACGCAGTCAACAAAAAAATCATACATACCTACTTGCATTTTATATTCCATTTATATTATTCCCTAAAAATCAATTCAGTGAAAAAATTGCAATCACAAATCAATCATCCAACGCTGTGATTTAACATTGTAATTTTTTCCCCAATTAGGTATCAATTTTTCCCAAAAACTGACAATTAAAATTCACTATGAATTATTGTTAACTGGTCTCGAGCTTGCAAAACTTACAAATACATATGTAAAACAAGAAAGACAGCAAAAAACCAACCAACAAAAAAGAAAAACTCTCGGTATATTAGGATTTCGGGATTTAGGGATGGGCTGTCTTAAAGCCATCAAAGACAAAAAACTATATCTGCACAGATAACAAAAAAAAATTTTTGAAATAAATATGACTCGTGGCAATTAAAAATTATAAATTCTGATTTCAAAATTTTATATTCAAAATTTATGAAAAACTCAGAGATCGATGTAGAGAAAAGATAACACAAATTCGTAATTGTCTAAAATACAGTTGTTGCCTTATTATTTTTTAAAGAAACTTTTCAATTATATAAATCTTTCATTTCATTTTAATTACCTACCACCATAATTTAAGCCATTGCCAAGCCGCTTCAAGCTCACTAAGTGCATCCGAGGTCACCAAAATACTAATTCGTTTCGGCTTGCACATCGCAGATAATACAGAACAACACAGCTCATTAGTGCATTGAATAAAATAAATTAAATTAATAAATTTATCAAACAAACATGCCCTATAACATTATGAATTTAACATTATTACATCCGGCAATTGAAATGCCACCACAATTGGCACAAACAAAAGGTTAAAGGAACACAATAAAATAATTACATTTCAGCAATCCAATTCAAAAAATCCGGTGCACGCGATAAGCCAATTGCTGCCTTTTCAAACAGTTATTAATTAAAAAAAAAAAACTCAATGATTAAATTGAAATAAAGGAGGAAAATATTTATGAATCTCCTATGGGTCGGCATGTTAATATAAAAAAATTGAAACTATCATACAAACATACAAATAAAATAGTGCCAAAACATTTGAAGCCATAGAATATCTATTGTTGCAAAAGGGAAGAGAGAGTGGGCGCGGTCAATTACCACATAGCAGCTGACAACCCAAGCGACAATTTTCATTAAAACTAAAAACTTTTGTTCTTCGGATCATGTCGAACCGCAATCAGTGGCAAAACTGCCAATGCCACAGAACAAGCAATCAAGCTAGCCATTATCACTGCTGCCACCAACATCGACAGCAGCAGCAGCAAGCAACACCAACACCAACACCAATATGCTGCTCTCTATTTGTGTTCAACAGACAAAAGGGCCGAGTTAAAACAATACAATTCAATCAACCTGATGCACTCATGCAACAACAATTGAAACGTTGGAGCTGATTGCGATGTGAGCCACAACAATGAATGCGACATAATCTGCATGCCAAAGCGCTTTCAAACAACAACAACAACAGAAAAGACCAAATATAAGAGAATTTGTGTGTGGGGGGCGAAAAGTGGGGGCTGATGAAGCGATCCTATTTGAATTTACGAAGACAAAGAATCGAAGCAAAATCAAAATTATTAAGCATTGAATCCTTTGAAAATAGCCAAATGAAAATCAATTTTTCTTTATTCCGAGAAAGATTGGGAGCGGTATGATTCGATAGGTAAGTGAACAAAGTAAATCGTTGATGGAAGTGGAAGCTAAGGTTTTTGTAATATCGCATAAGTCAGACTGTTTCAACAGATGAGTCAAACTGGAAAGGCAAATTCTCAACCATATATTTTTGGCTGATAGGACCTAGTTGTTGTTTTGGCAAAACTCTCAGCGAAAAAAAAAAATTTAACAAATTTGTAAATTTTTTTTATTATGGTTACTAGTTCAGCTTTCGAGAAAAATAAAATCTGATTAAATATAATAATTAAAATAAAAAGGACTTGAGCTTGGGTTAAGAGGCGACGTTCTCCACAAAACAGAGTAAAATGTTAGACAAATTCAAATGCCTTCAACAAATTTTCAGAAATAAAACTTATTTAATTCTGTTCGTATCAGCAGGACTTTGTAATTTTTTATTACCATTTTAAGATTTTAGATTTATTTTTCAGTTATTTCAAATTCACTAAAAAATTAAAAAAAAAAAAACAATTTTTCAGTTTCATTTCTTCTCAACTTAAAATATTTCCAATTCTCTTCCGAAAAGATATTACATGAGAATGATGACGAAAAAGCAAGCATGATGGCTGCATCTTAACCATTTCCGCAATGTGATAATAAATAGTTTAATTTGCAATGTATGATTAGACCTCCCTTCGGAATACAAAAAGTCATACTTTTCTAACTTTCAAAAGTTCTAACAACAGCCATTTGTAGTAGACTTTAAAACTTTTTCCAATTGTTCCTCGGAAGGCTACGGGACCATATCAGAGCCGAGTTAACACAAGAGAAGCTTTGTTAAAGCATATTCAAACTGTGCAGAAGAGACTCGTGTATTTTAGATGAAATGGGAAAGTTACACTCAATAGCCGATTTTTTCGGAAGCAGTTAGCGACTTATGTATAAAATACCAGACAATTTTTTTAATTTTTTTTTTTTTCAAAATTTGAAATTTGCATCGAAATCTCAAATTTGATTTTCAGGTCGCAATACTTTTTGTGTTTAGTAATATAGGAGACAATAGGCAGTTTGACTGTTTTTATGAAATTCAATTCCGAAATGTTTATCACCCAACCAAAGTCGTTCCATATCAAAGCAAGCTAGTCGTTTTGATTAATGCCAAGTCATCTTCCAAATGTTTTTTCTATCTAAGTCAAGGCCACCACTGTCTTCCACTGTGGCCGAATTCGAGTGTCGATGGTAAAAACTAGTGGACTGAAGCTTATTTATTCATAGCATGTAGCAGGCAGGTCTTAACTCGCTTCCATATGCTCATTTATGGGTGAAGATTTTACAGCGAAGCGTCGACGTAGGCATTATGGAAGGGCCGATCCATTGACCAGTTGAAGTATAAAGAGAGTCTCATTTACCTATTCATTTCAAATCCTAGTCCTAGCGTGTCTTTGGCTCATTTTTCTTGTTGGAATAGAATTCAAAAAACTTAAAATTGATTTTCTAGTTTTGATGCTATCTTATACATAAATATTTTTGTTCGCAAAAAACTTTAGTACAGCCATTGTGATACAGACAGAAGCTTCCAAACACACCTTTTAAGAGCAACATAAATTTTCACACGGATCAATTTGTTCTGAGATTACTTACTCTACGATCTGATGTGAGATAGAAATTCTTTGCCTTGAATCTTGATGACTTTGTTTTTTTTCCAATTTTCAAATCACAAAACGCTCCCAGCTAAAATGCCGACAAAGGCTAATGCTAAAATGAGTTTAACAAACATTGTAAACCCTACAATTACAACGCCGATTATGTGGATGAAAAAGTGGAATAGTGGCCTTTGATAAAAACATAACTACGACAAGAGATTTCAATCTACGCCAAGCAACCGAAGCACAAACAGAGCAATTATCAATTATTACGCGACAAAGGAACTTTTCATAATGTCAACAAAATGCATGCACAACAACAACAACAAGAACCAAAAAAATGTTAACAAAAGCAAATAGTACCAACAACGCTAACAACAGATATGAACGAAGAAGCAGCAGCAGCAACAGCAATTATCTATTTACAACACAGAGAAAGCAATGCTTTGGTACCTTTTTGGGCAGCAAAAGCAAACAACAACAACAACAAAAAACTAAAATTACTAAAGTGGATACTTCAAAGAAATAAATAAACAAAAATTTACAAAAACAAAAACGAAAAAAAAACGAAAGTGAGCGAGTAATGGAAAATATGCTGCCTATGATTATGTCAACAGGACATGCAGTCGAAATTCTCGTTGTTTGTTGTATGTTTATAAAGCAAGGCATAACAAGCACAACAACGAAATAACAACAAATAAAAGAAATCAGAAACAAAACTCAACTCACGCTTGCGTTGATAAGTGAGCGAGCGAGCAGAGCTGCAGATGACACTTGAAATGTTAGCTGCGAAAAAAAATAGAAAAAAAGTGCGTAGGCATATAGGACAATGGTAGTAGCTAGAGAATGGATCAAAGCGGTGTATGCGAGTCCACGCATAAACAGAGATGTTTTAACAAATTTTCATTTTTGTAATTGTAGGCGCGTCAAAAAAACTCGAACCTACCTACGGTTGTTTTGAGAAATCTATTCATAACTTTTTTATTTTCTATTTTGAATAAATGCAAAATGTAGAACGCAATTGTAAAGCGAAGAGCGCTTGGGTTGAGGAAGACTGCGGAAAGTCTAAAAGCGGTTATTATTTCAATTATATACCCAACGGCGAAATATTGACTATATTCACTAAATCTTTTCAAGTTTATATTTAGAAAATGTTGAGAAAACAAAATTTGAGAATTAGAAATTTAACTTGATATTCACAAAATACATTGATAATTAGATACATATGTAAGTTTATATTGAGAATAAGTGAAATAATAATGAGAATAAATAAATTAAAAAAAAAAAATAAGTAAATAAATACGAAAAAAAGTAGCACAAACGACGTATATTTCTCATAACTAATTTATATTTTCTCAATATCAATTAACATCTACGATTATTAATTTGAGTTTTCTCAATTCAATTTGATTGTAAAAAAAAATGTTTTTATAAAATGTTTGTGTATCATTTTTCGACTTTAAGGAACAGCGTAGCTTGTTTTGCCGCCCTCAAACTGCTGCGACCGAGGCGATTAGCTCCTCCCGCCTGCCCTTGGTACGTCACTGCTTGAAGGTATTAATAACATTTGTTGTTTTTTTTCTTTTATTTGTTTGAATAAATTGAAGAGTTGTTCCATTCGAGATGGAATTTTGGTCTAAATAGAAATTAGAAAAAATCAAATTATTGTTTTACATTTTCAAAACTAAGCACCTAAAAATTAAAAAAAAAAATATTTATTATTTTTCTGAGATACAGAATATTGCTTGACTTCTGCATCTAACCAACCGAATTTGCAAGGCGATTTTCTTTTTAAAAATTTGTGTGGCCAAATCCTTACTTATTTGGGTATGGGTTCGTACCCGGTTAAATGTACAGCCTTCAAAGCTATGGAGATTTCGGCCAGTGTATAACTGCATATGTATATGTAAATAACGCATTCTTTTTCTGTCTTACCTTTCACCTACAAACTAAAATTTCATGAAAAAGATTTTCTAATTTTATGACAACTGAGTATAAAAAGCCTCAGATTCAAATTATAGTAATAACAATACCAATTGTGACATGATGTGACAGTTTTGCATTTTCCTATGACATATTTAATTTTTTGCAAAGGATCCTCTGAAATAGAAATTCAAAACTGGAAAAAGAAATAATCGGTATTCCATAAAAAGAACTCCGCACAGCAAACGAGTCCTTTTGAGCACTCCCGCGCACCTTTGTCACGCAGATTTTTGTCTTTTTCCACGCGTACAGTTACATGACGGTTGTCGCTTTGTCAGGTGAATAAGGCGCATGAACGCACAAAAGGGAGCAAGGGCAACGGAAAAAAAAATTAAAAAAAAGGATTTCATTGAATTTATCATGATTTTTCTGAACGACAACATTTTCATGCTTCCATGGAAATTTAAATTTTTTTGCTTTTCGTTTGTAAGGAGGCGTACAACTCATGGACTTTGTGCTCTTCTTACAAAATGCGTTTGCTTAGAATTTTTTTATGCTGCTGCTTGTGTGCTATTTTTAATATTTTGTGTAAAGATGTAATTACAACCTCCACCCCCTCATAATTTTAATGTAAACTGTTATTTATGTGTGTTGCTTTGGCCGCTTCTCACAACCAAAAATTTTCCACACTTCTAGCCGTCGCACTAACTAGCCGCCTACCAAGTCTGTTTTGCCAATTAAATTCGCATAAACCGTTTAATTTACTGCTTTGTTGGACGCTTTTCCAACTGACGTTGGTGGGAAAGCGTTTGTGACTGAAAAATCATAAATAAAAATTGCAATAAAATTATGCGCTTCATTTTTGCATAACAACATTTTCATTAGTCCTTCCACTCAGTGCAGCAGCTCACAAATGCGGCATAGCGCCATTAGCGGCTGGTGCAACATTCGTGCGTTCACATTTCCCACCATCAAAGCTGTCACAACAAATCAAATGGACAATCAAAATATAACAACAATAGAATGTTTGTTTGTATGTATGTATGTATTTGTAGAATGTCCTAAATAAAATTGTATGAACCCTTAATTAATTTACAAAGCAACCGCAACAACAATCACAACACACACTCGGCTGTCGTACACAACCAAATACATAAGTCGCTCATACACCAGCAGTATTTTGTTGTTGCGCACAATTAAGCACAAATCAATTTGTGCTGCTACGAATTGAACGATTTACTCCTTGTTCGGCTATAAAACATTGCCCGCCTTTCTTCTTATTAAGGCTAATTTGAATATGTGCTGGTGAGGGTTATTGGAAGCTCACAGATTTTTTTTTAGTTGAGCAACTTTTTTTATTTTTTTTCGGTTGTGGGATGAGGTGGCATCAACGGCGGTTGTTGAAAGGTTTCACGCCCAGGGCGATTTCTTGCCGGGATGTCAATAACGATCTTGGATCCGGCGAAGTATAACGTGGCTCTATACGGTCGTCTTACTTGTTTATTGGGCCAATGGTAACATGACAAAATCCAGCGTAAAAACATTTAGATTATAAAACCTTGGTATTATTCCATAGGGAATAGTATAGTAGGAAGTGATAGTCCAACAATAAAACCTCAAAACACCTTATAAAAGACAGCAGCCAGGCTTCACAAACTTCGCCTCAAAGTGACGCACTGAATAGCAGCGAAGGGATTTCTATCGCTCTCCACTAACGGGTCTAAATTTGACTATGGCGAGGCTAGAGGTTTTTTAGAGCGGTTTAAGCTTTTTGTGTCAGTTTATTCTGCACTTTGATACTGCCTTCCAAGAAGAACTTCTAGGAATTTACAGAGATGGTCCTCTGGGTCATTCCCACAACAGCCGGTTCTACGTACCGGAATGACCCGGGTTTTACCCGGCCAAGGGCTGTTATTTCAGTGTAACCCTGTCCAATTTGTCCAATCCCACTCCTAAATTGTCATCCTCGGAGCAATCCCTTGCAGCAGGGTTGCTCCAATGTCTCTTGCTACGGGCTGGTATCGAATCCAACCCCGGACCGAGAGAATGGATCTGCTGCGTCTGCTGGAAGAAAATATATGTTAAACGTTCACATTCTGTTCAATGCAGTAAATGCAAGAGATGGTTGCATAGATCTGGATGCTCAGGGCTTAACCCTGCCATCCCCAGAACCCGTACTTTTTTCAGTACTTTTGAGGCACCATGTTGTTCGCGCACACGCGCGTCCCGCGGTTCTCGTCGCTCCGGCGCACACACACCGCACCTACCATCATCAAATGGCCACGACAGTGGCCCGGTCTTCACGACCTGCAGCCTTGCTGCTCCCGCCTCACCTCAGTCCCCACTCTCGTCCCCCCCTACTTCCAGCATGCACGTGGGTCAGGAACATAACCTCCTCGTACCTTTCACCACGTGCACTGTTTGTCGGCAAAGACTATATACGCCTGCGGCATCGGTTAAGTGCAATAACTGCCTTGGCCTGTGCCACATCCATATGTGCTCTGGGCTCGCAAACAGGAACCTTTGGACGGATGCATTTATTGCCCCTTGCTGCAGTACTCAGCCGCCCTCCACGCCACACAACATCGGCCAAGACGCGCTGAACCCTCGAATGCGTCACAGCTTGGGACTATGCCCACCTCCACCTAGGCAACCGCATCCGTCCCTTACCCCCAGCATGCCTCCACCCTCCCTCCCGACACACTTCAAAATCCTACAGCTGAACTGCAACGGGTTAGCTGGTAAGATCGCGGAGATAACAGACTTTATGAAGTCGAACAACATTAAACTGGCCGCCATTCAGGAGACCAAACTGAATGCTAACTCGGACTTACGTACTCGTGATGGGTACAACGTACATAGAAAAGACCGTCCCAGCGGTCATGGGGGCGGCCTCGCATTCATTACACACCATACTGTACAATATAATCTGTTTGCCCCTGACGTTGACCCCAGGGACTCTACCCTAGAATGCCAGGGCATAGCAGTCCGGACAGGCGACGTCGACCTGCGAGTGTTAAATATATACATTCCCCCTGTTACGTGCTGTCCCCGTGATTATCGCCCTGATATTAGTGCGTTGCTAAGGGGCGATAACTGCCTCATCTTAGGTGATTTCAACGCACATCACGATCTCTGGCACTCCAACTTGCCAGCAGATAGCAGAGGGCACGCACTCGCAGAGCAAATAGATAATTCGGCATTCTGTACATTGAATGGAGATGCCCCCACTAGGGTGGTAGGTAACTGCCACAGTTCGCCAGACATCTCCATTTCAAGTGCGGGCCTTATCAACCACGTTAACTGGCAACCTATGCTTACACTGGCATCTGACCACCTACCCATCCTACTAGACATCGAACGACCGTCCGACTTCATAACGACAGAAAAACGAACGTACATTAACTTTAGTAAAGCGGACTGGGACCGCTTCACGGACTTTACAGAGCACTCCTTCGCTGACCTACCCACACCGACGGACGTATGCAAAGGTGAGAAAGAGTTTCGCAAAGTCATCGATTCAACCTCTGGCCGCTTCATCCCTGCTGGCAGAATCCCGGAAATTCGGCCGAATTTCCCTGCGGAAGCAGCGGCAATGGCAAGAGAACGTGACCAAGTGAGACTCTTGAACCCCGCAGATCCAAGAATAAAGGATCTCAACGCAGAAATCCGTCGGACTGTCAATGAACATAAATTGAAGAAGTGGAAAGAACACCTAGAGTCATGCAACCTCTCCGGCGGGGTCGGCAAATTATGGTCGACAGTCAAGGCCCTATCCAACCCGACCAAATACAATGACAAGGTCGCCATTGCTTTCGGCGATAACGTCAAGTCGGACCCCAGGAAATGCGCGAGCGCATTCTGCCGGCAATTTATACTGCAGTCTCCTGCGGATAGGGCTAAGAGAAAAGCCATCCGACGCGCGCACAAACACAAACACACAGCCGCGCCCATTGTCGTCTCCGCTGCAGAGGTCAAGGAAGCTATAAAGAAGGCCAAACCTTCAAGATCACTCGGACCCGACGGAATTGCCATGAAGATGCTGAAACACCTAGGCCACGAGGGGCACAAGTACTTGGCGGCTCTATTCAACCTCTCACTGTCCACCTTCGTTATACCAGATATCTGGAAACATGCGACTGTGGTCCCCCTCCTAAAACCTGGGAAGCCGGCAAATCAAGGAGACTCTTATCGTCCGATATCTCTCCTTTCGCCGGTAGTGAAGTTGTTAGAGGCTATTCTGCTCCCATATTATACTGCAAACCTGCAGCTGGCCAATCATCAACATGGCTTCCGTAAAAACCATAGCACAACATCAGCTTTGAACGCCATCACGACGCAGATTAACTTCGGTTTGAACCAACACCAACCAAACCACAGGACGGTTCTCGTGGCACTTGACCTGTCGAAAGCCTTCGACACGGTCAGCCACGCCACACTCCTTGAAGACCTGGAGGAGACACCGCTTCCTGCCGGCCTAAAAAGGTGGACCGCTAACTACCTGAACGGTCGGCTGGCGTCAGTGCAGTTTCGAAACGAGAGATGTAGACCTAGAAGAATTAGACAAGGGGTTCCGCAGGGTGGTGTTCTTTCACCCCTTCTGTTTAACTTCTACATCTCGAGCCTCCCTCCCCCACCAGAGGGGGTCTCCATCGTTTCGTACGCTGACGACTGCACCGTGATGGCCACGGGCAAAGGACCTTCGATAGACGAACTAATCATGCCACCGCAATAGCTTCAAAGGTACAAAGCCGCAACAAGATCCTCAAGTCACTGGCCGGCAGTACTTGGGGCAAAGACAAAGAAACGTTGCTGGTCACCTATAAGGCTATTGGCCGACCGGTTATTGATTATGCTGCGCCCATATGGTCGCCTAACCTTCACGACACCCACTGGAGGAAATTGCAGGTCTGCCAAAACACCGCCATCAGAACTGCAACGGGTTGTTTGCTTATGTCTCCTGAGTCTCATCTCCACCAGGAGGCTCAAATGCTCAACGTTCGCGAGCATGCGGAACTTTTAAGTAGGCAGTTCCTTCTGAACTGCCACCGTCCCAGTCATCCAAATCGACAGCTATTGGATGAAACTCCGCCCCCTAGAGACATAAGGAAGCATCTCCGGAAGCATTATGATGAGATCCAGCATCACATCTCGTTGCCGTTTGATCTGCGGGACCATAGGCGGGCCCTAAAGGACCTCCACACTGAGTCGGTGGACAGATCCCTGAGATCCCGGCCTGTGAACCCCGTTATTGGTGCCCAACCACCCGTTCTTGCTGAGGAAGAACGTGTCCTTCCGAGGGAGACTAGAGTCATGCTGGCTCAACTTCGGTCTGGATATTGCAATAGGCTGAACTCCTATTTGTCCAGACTGAACCCTACCATACCTAACACATGCCCTGCATGCGGTATGGCCCCCATGACACGCAACATCTCTTTTCGTGTTCTTCGGAACATACTCTTCTAACTCCCTTATCACTTTGGTCCAACCCTGTTGAAACAGCGCGTTTCCTTGGACTTCCGTTAGAAGAGCCCGATGACAACTAGGAGTGTTCTGGCCCTTTGGGCAGGGCGAAGCACTGCTAACAACAACAACAACATGGTCCTCTGGGTAGGGGGTCAACGAAATCACAGCAGTCGCGTGGCTGCCGCAAGATGTTTCTACTTGGTTTCTTTTCGGAAGAGTCAGTGAGATGACTTGAGCAAGTTCTCGGTTGTGGAAGAACTCTATCCAAGGCGACCTGCTTAACAAGTGTCAGAGAAAAATCAGTAGAACGACCGCCACGAATACAGGACATTAGCTGTTGCTCTAGAACACGGCTCTCATAACCTACGCGAATGTTCGGCTATAACTAAAATTAGGTTTACAACACTTGGCAGCTACATAAGGGAGGATCTTAAAGGATTTCTAGATCACAACCAGTAGACAAACAATAGCATTCTGACGTTATTTCTTTTCCCGGACAGCATAGCAACGAACTATTTTAAGTCATCCCTTGGCCAACCAATATCACATTTTAAAAGACAAGAATACTTGGAAAAGTATTGAATAATTAAATGAGCACCTTTTCAAATCAGTTTTAAGAACGCTGGGGAAGTGCCTTTCATATATACTCGTATGTATCTATGTATATATGTATGTCTGTATATAAATAACTTTGTTGTTACTTTGCTAATAGCATCTGTGAACAAATTATTTAAGAGTGGATACTCATCGTGCAGACGGTTCATGCCTTATCTTACCAATCTCCAAGATTTGAAGGCCCATAGAAATTGATTTTATTCTCATTTCATTCAATGAAACTAAATTCAATATTATAGGTGGTTGTAAATAAATATAAAATAGAGTGGGCTTTGTATTTGTATTTGAATATATACTCGTATGCATTCACTTTAACAATTAAAATGGGCGACGAAAAAAGATTCCAAAGTCATTCGTTGGAAACAAATTTATTTTATAAAGTTGAATTAAAGGTGTTTTTTTTCCTTCACGGGCCCCTATTCGTTGCGACTACTCAAAAGAAAATTTAGTCTTAAATATTTACAAAGATTTTTATATCTTAATATTTGAGTACGGCTGATACGGATTATATACTTACACATACTTTAGATGTGTTTATTCAGATATATTCTGAGATGCAAAGTAAGCAATTGTTACTGCGGTGAACGACATTTAAATATAAAATACACACACACATACCCTTTCGCACACTCATACTAAAACAAAGATATTAAAGTGGAGCAATATTTGTATGCATTTTGAAGGAATTATCAATATAAATTGAAGATTGTTCAAAAAAATGTATAGAAGAAATCATTACTAAGCCAATGGATTGCAAAACTACAGCTTTTACAATTTTTGTCTATTTGTTTGCACGTTTGAACGCACATCACTTAAAAACTTGTGAATGTAATTAAATAAAACTTTTACTGTTTCATTAGTAAATGCCTCACTTAAAATCTGTTATATCCCTTGTTTTGATAACTCTACCGATTTGTGGACCAAAGGTGACCCAAAATAAGTTAGTACTAGGAAAGGTGGTTATGACTGCTACAATAAGCGATTATAATTCATTTACGAATCATTTATTTCAATATTAAACTAGTTTTGGAGATATTATGATTAAAATACTATATTTACTATATTTGCTAAAAACATAAACAAAATTTCATTCCTCTCTAATACTCATGTACGTTGTACATATATGTATATCACATGTGTGAGCATCTTAAGAAACCCAACTTACATATCACAGTAAAAAGGATATAAAAAAAAAATATTTCTATAAGCATATATGTACATATATAATAATAATAATAAAACGTTGAGAAAAGAAACATAAAAATGTAACTAAAATAAAGAATATAAAAAATTGGCATAACACAAATGTGGAAAACGAGCCAGCAGTGGCACTTGAAACAAACAACCTAAAATGAATAAAAATACGAGTATGTTACATCAGTAGTGGGAGCAGAACAGACTCCCATAGTTGGAAACAAATAAAAATGAAATCAAGAAAAAATGGCGTAAAGTTAAAGTTGCACACATCCTCGTCAACATGAACACAGTCAAAAATTCGAAAGAGGAAAACTTGCACAAACACACCCACAGCCATACATACATATGTACATAAATATATACATATGTATGTAGATACATATTTCAACGGAGAAAGCTCGTATATTATCATAAAGCAGGGGATGCGCAAAGTCGGGTCGTAAATCTTTCTGATAACATTTTATGCGAAACATTTCTTTTCGTTCCCGTGGGGAAGTTATGGAACGAGCGAGGGGAGGTTTGGTTTGCAGGCAGGCGAAAAGGCAGTCTGAATGGTTGGACGATGCCGCGCAGCAGCCACTTGGGCGCATGTATAAAGTTCACGAAATGAAGGTAGGAGTATTGGCTTGAATGAGGACTGAGGTCGCGAGTAGCACAACCAGCTACCTCCATCTAACAAAAGTTTGAACACATACAGAGAGACATTCTGCACTGGGTCGTTTTGTTTCAAGTTTTTGCATCACTGCGCCCCCGCTTACCTATCACCGTTGTGGTGCAGAGAAATTTATTTATTTTTCTTTTATTGTCCAAAATGTTTTTCTTCTCTCTTATTTACAATTTTGGCTGTTGCTGAATGTTGTAGGTGGGGAGGTGTGGTTTGCCTATGCAATTCGGTGCGTTTGTATGCGTGTGCAGCTAAGGGAAGCGAAGACGAATGGATTGTTTGCTGCTTCCTTTCGGATTTTGAAGAATTTATGTGGCAGGCAGATGTATCTTACTTTCCTCCGCTACGCTGTTGCCATTATGCTATGGAAGATGTTGCTGATTTAAGTATTAGATAAAGTTTTGTTGGCGTTTCATTTAAATAAATACAAATGAAATGTATAAAAATATAATGAAATAAAACAAAATAAAATTAAATTAAATTAAATAAAACAAAATAAAAAAAATAAAAATAAAATAAAATAAAATAAAATAAAATAAAATAAAATAAAATAAAATAAAACAAAATAAAAAAAAAATAAAATAAAATAAAATAAAACAAAATAGAATAAAATAAAATACAAAAAATAAAATAAAATAAACAAAATAAAATAAAAAATAAAGTAAAAAAATAAAATAAAATAAAATAAATTAAAAAAAAAAAAAAAAAATTAAAAAAAAAAAAAATAGAACCTTTAAGGCCTATCGTCCTGGTCATAGCTCATAGCGTTGCGCATCACTAATCCTTGTGGTACCTCATCATTCTTAGCGAACTTTGGGTGGTACACGGCTAAAAATTTCAGCCTAAATTTTAAACCATTCATTGGTTTACGCAATTTTTAAAACTTTTTTGAAATAAATTTCTTTTTTTCTAAAACAAATTTGTTTTGGTTATATATTTAAACAAAATTTTAAATTAGGCTAAGATTTTTAGCCGTGTACATTACTTATAACAGGATTTATCACGCATAAATGGAGTTCAAACTTACCCTTTCACACTTCTCAGTAACGTCGACTAGCTGTGCTAAACGTCAATTAAGATATTTCACTCTTTCAACTCCAAACTCTAACTCGGTAAAAGAAGAATTAAGACAATTAAATATTTAATAGTTGCAAATAAAACTTATGACTTCAAAGTTAAAAGTTATGGATACAAACAATAGCGTAAATACTTTTACAATCCAAATATGTACTTACACACATACGTTTATTTATACCAAGCAGAAACAAATAACTTTAAAGCCACCAATTAAATGGAAAAATTAACATTTCCTTATCGTTGAATTGTACATAACAAACGTCAGCCACTTGGATGGTGGTTGAGATTCCAAAAGAGCTGCGTGGTTGATGGTTGGCGAGGGCCGCCGGTAAGCAATGTGTCGGCGTAGGTGGATGCTAAAAAGGACTCATTTTAAGGAATGAATTACAACGCTTTTGTAACACGCGTCAAACAAAGCTGAAAAGGACGCGCGCATTAGTCGCTTGTACTATTAAGACCCAACAAAAAATTATGTGAGCTATTATGGGGAATGCAGAATGAGACAGCGCGGCTGTGAATTGATGTACGATCAAACCAATACAATTGGAAATTGTCAAAACACATTTGATTCTCTTCATTTCTGTTTAGATTTTTATATGATTTTTGTTTTATATACAGCAAAAAAGTGCTGCCCTTATGTTATAAGCGTTTTAAAAAAAATTAAATAAGGCTTATATAAGGATCAACATTTTTTTGTGGGTGTTACCTGTAAGTATGTAACTATTTTGTATATTTTGATATCGTACAAGATACATACTAGATATATACACATGGGTGGCAAACATACTTCGCACGAGTTGGCTTTCGACAAATCCAAAGGATTTGCGGTATTTGTGCGCATTTGTTAGCGTTGATGGCGGGGATGTCAGTGATACTGGAAACGTTTGCGCCATTGTTCATTTTGAAGGGAGCGAAAATCAAATTATAACAGTAGAAATATAGTACATATAAATGTAAAAGGTATTAATAAGTTCATTCATATGTATGTATGTATGTGTGTTATTGCATTTGCAAATGCCAGCGTGAGTTTTGTTGTGCGCCATAAAAGCGTTGGAATAAAAAAACTCTACTTATCGCAATTGTCGTAAAAATCTCATCAAAAATGTGGTTGTTATTGGTTTTATTGTCGTCTTTTGGCGTTGTTTTTTTTTTTCTAGTTGCTCCTGCCAATGTGCTTTAGCGATTGTTTAGATTAGAAAAACACCCGCGCGCGTGTGCGTCACTAAACGTATTAAACTGCAACATTGAGATAAGATTTTAGATACGACACATGTAAGCGAGCGAATCAACACAGACAAAAATCTCATCAACACAAAGATGTGGTGAATGAAGGGGGAGCAGCCAAAATCATTGAAATACATACATACATACTCGACGGCAGCAAGGATATGATGAACATACATACATATATGTATCTACATACATACATCAGTTTAGTTATATCTTCAGGTGTACATATGTATGCCGGATTGGACGAAGCAAGAAAAAATTGTTTTAAGAATTGCGAAAAAAATATTTAAAACTAAATGTTGAATTTTTTATCTATTTATGTTCATATTAATTTGTAGAAGTCAATCAATACTAGTCTAGATTTATTTTTTTATTTTGTTTGAAGAACTTTGATGGAAATTTTTACGTTTTCACCATGGCATGAAGGCGATTAAAATAACGTTAGGGTCCGAACTGCTAAATAATGATTACTAGTCGTAATGGTAACCGGTTTGGCTGATGATTTTCCTTAGAATCCATGTAATGATTGATCGCCATTATTTTAACTTTTAAGTTATTATTTTCCAATTAGTTAAAAAAAAAATCAAAAATTTTATTTATTAAATTATTTTGCGGTTTTTTTTTTATTATTTTCCCGAAAATCCATTTCATAACTGATTACTATTACTTAAACATTTTGGTTGTTATTTGCTAATTAATTACACAAATTTTTTTCTGATAATTTTTTTATTTTATTTTTTATTTCCTGTTTTAGATTTTTTGTTTCTTCTTGATAATCGAAAAAAATAAAAATTTTTTTTTTGATTATTTTAAACTTTTAATGCTTATTTTTACATTAATTAAAAAATAATTAAAAGTAATCAAAATGTTTTTTTCTTATTATTTAATATTTCTTTTTTTTTTTGTTTGTTATTTTTTGCGATTCGGTTTGATTGGTTATTTTCTCAAGAATGGCTTTAATGATTGATACCCATTAATTTCAGTTTAAGTTTTTATTTTATTATTTTTATGTTTTTGATTATTTGTCATTTTCTTCTTGATTATTTTTTTATTAGTTTAGACTTCCTTTAATAATCGTAAAAAAATCATGGTTTTTTTGATATTTTTCAATTATAATTTCATAATTAAAATAATCATTACCAATTAAATAATCCGTCTAATCAATAGATTACTAGTTACTCGTCAAATTTATTCATAATGTTTCAACATTGTAGCCACCTTCAAGCGGTCTAAGTTTTAGCCACATTTCATTTTAAGCCCCAAAAAAAAATTGCAGCATCTGTGAATTCTATAATTAGCTCATAACTTTGACTGCTTGCCCTAACTACCTACCAACGTAATTTTAATTGTTTAAAGTTTGGCATAAATGTTGTACGCAATAAAACTGCGACTCGACAGCAGCACAACAAATACAATAATAGTACGGCATATCCCTTAGAACCCCACCCCAACAATTTAATCTTGCAACAGAGTGATTTGAACATGTGGTTTTATGACTCAATTAGAATGTTAATTTGAGGCTGGATTGCAATTGTTGTACTATTTACCAACTAAGTGAGCAGCACAAAAATCAATTGTCAAACAAGTTAATTTGTGGTGAATGCAATAAATTTGATTTTTTCGTATACGAAAACAACAAAAGTGGTTGAATGGCGCGAAAACACTTGACAGCATCCGAAAATTTAAGTTTAATTTCAGCAAGTTGTGGTGGTTAACAATACAGCATATATCGAGTAAATAATTATTCTTAGATATAGTACGCATAAATGTACATTAGACAGGTGCGATTTTTAGTTTACAAAATTTTCCTCGACTGGTATTCCCAATGTTGTTATGAGCAGAAAGTGCATTTCGAGGTTTAACAAATGTATTTTTAAGGAAAATATTATTTCTTAACATTCTTTAGCTTACGATTTTAATTTTTATTTTTGACATGCAAGCCAAATTTAAAGTAATTCTTTTTTTTTAATTTGTATTTGGCTACCCTTCAACATAAAACCAATTTTTTTTGGGAACGAATAAAAGTCCAATTTTAAATGGCATGCCAGCTCTGAAAATTCTTTCTTTACTGATTTTAGTGAAGCGAAATTAACAATCCATTAAAACTTCCAATTTAAGTGAAAATGAAAGTAAAGTTTCACTTAAAATAAAATACTTATTTTAATTAAAATTGAATTTCAATATCAACACAGAAATATTTTTTGCTCCTATTTCGAGGACTAAACACAGCCTGCACCCGGTCTAATATAACTTTCTATCAACTCACTCATACATTCAAGTTTTGTGTATGTGCATATAAATATTTTACAATCGCTCAACAGAATTTCTAACACGCGAGTGGAGGGTTCTACATGAAACAAGTTGTTGGGTGTCTTTTTGAGCATATTTGATTTGGTCACCGCTTGTGTGGTTTGACTGCATTGAGTTGGCACTGGTGGGTCGACAAGAGTAATTGCTGCAATAAAATAAATGTGACAAGTGCAAGTGAAAATATTCAATGCGATTGTTGCTGAACGATTATATAGTGTGATCACATTTGTTGTTTTAGTAGTTATCATAGTATTTGGTTATTGTTGTGCTTGTCAACTAACTACGAGTATTCCCGGCTGATAGTTATTTTGATTGCAATATACATAGTGATTTTGTTGTGGGTTGGGCTAAAGTAGATGCATGGATGGGTATACTTTTTATTTCGGGTGGTCTCTTCTACCAATTTGGAACAAAAGTAGAAACTAAGTGGGGTGTTTTTTATGACGGGCGGCTGTTGTTATACAATATCTGTTTACGATACTGTCGTTCCAAAGTTGCCGTTTTCTGGTAACCTTTGAAATATAGTATAGAAAAAGTGGTCGTTAAGCCTGCAATTGACATGCAAATCTTCTTAGCACAAATTATTCACCCTTAGAAGAAAAGATGAAAGGTATTATCAACTTATTTATTTGTATTTAACCGATTTTCAAGAATTTATTAATTTTTTTTTTGTAGTGAAATGGGATATGACATTACAAGTATCAAGCGTAAGGTATTTTACCTCAAACAATTTCCAGGTAGCGTTATTATGAGAGGTTGCCACCTGCAACTAATAAATTTATTTTTGGACCTATCCGCATTTAACTCGAAAATAATACCTGTCAGCGATTTTTTTAAACCTTGTAACATACATAGTTATTATGCTACATTACAAGCACTGCGGCTTCAGTGGTGCCACTAGGAAGTTTTTACAAGGTTGCCACCTATTTACAATTCTTTAAAATTGAGGCAGATATGTCAATATGAGTATCAAACGAATGAGTTACCGGGTTGCCAATTACAGTGCACTCGCGAAAACTAGAACACACGATAACTCGAACATTCGGAAACTTGAACATTTTTTTTTCTCCATTGACGACGTGCTAATTACGGAACTTTTCTTTTAAGTTGATTGATATTTGTCAGTGATACACGGGATTTTGCGCGGTTAGGATCAAATTTATTTGCGTGTTATAATGGGACGAAAACTAAATGTTTTAAGTTTAGCAAAAAAGGCTGTATTGAATGCGGTAGAAAATAAGAAACATCAAACCAAAATCACTGCTTTTTTTTCTAATACATAATTTGTAAACAACATTCATATTTGCTAGCATTGTTTATTAAATAAACTGGCAATGAACTACAAAACATCAAACCAGAGCATCTCTTTGATTAATAATACCATAAAATTGGACAGGGTATAAAAACTTTTAAAAAGAATACATTTATCAATTAAAAATACATAACTTTCGAAAACTCGAACATTTCGATAACTCGGACAGGGCTGGTTTTCATTAGTTCGAGTTTTCGCGAGTGCACTGTAATCCCATTCTAATATTTTTTTGAAATGTCCGCGCTATTGTCTTCCTAAGTTCGCATTTATATGAACTTTGGTGATTAGATCATGTGCTATAACAACACTGACAATTGGGAGGTTATACAGAGTCTGAAATGAAAAAAAAATTAAATTAAATACATATGTCATATATGTATGGCATGATCTTGAAACCTGCTCTTACAAATCAATTAATTACTACACACAGTTTTTGGTTAAGACTATATTTGAAAACACAGAGTAAGTCTTAGCTGATAATTATCTGCAACAAAATAAATTATATGGTAACCTCGAAAAATTTTGGGGGCAATTCTCGGTCCTCCAGTTAGATGTATTAAAGATTTATATAGAGCAACCCAATTTGAAAATAATTTTAAAAAACTGTATTCAACCACCTGATAGAACATACATATTTTTGGTGAACTACTTTGCTCCAAATAAAAGTAAATCTCTTCCTAGGAACGAGGTACATTCAAATTCTCATGGAAAATTGTATAATTTCCAACATTGTTTTTGCTCCATACAAATTTTTCAGGGGAGTGATTACATTATTAAAAATTTTTTTTTTCACTTTTAACACCAGAACAGCCCGTCTAAAATCTTAAATCCACCACTACTCGCAGTAGTTAGGCAACTTTAGGATTTTCGAGCTTATCTTAAAACAAACCTTAAGTTTACAACAAAACAGAAGCTCTTAAACTACACAAAATCGGCAGCAAAAACATAAAAATGAAGAGAGAGGTCTCCAATAAAAACAAAACCAAAAACAAATAACAACATACTCAGATATAAACTGTTAACAACAACAACAACTCCAAAACAATAATCGGAAATCAGAAACGTTCATCAAATAAAATGCCACAAACGGAGGAAGAAACGACAACAAAAAATGATAGAAACAACATTAATGTATGTATGTATGTATGTATGTGTGTGTACACATGTGTGAGTGGAACGCGTTGAGGCGCTAGAAGCTAAACTGTTGGACTGTCAATTACGTGGCAGTGAAGCAGTTAAAATGATCGACAACACGTCGAAGATGCAACGCATTCCGCGGGATAAAAATCAGTAGCCACAAAATCACAAAACAATTAAATCGAAAGCAGCAGCAGCCAGTAACAAACGCAAGTTGTGAGCAAAGTGCGAGCCACCATACAAATCATCATTTATCACAAGAAGCGCACACCATCCAGATATCAGATAACCATGTATAATATTTCAGCCAAGTCAGCCAAGTCAGCCAACTCAGATTGGTTGTTAGTCAACTTAGGCATATACAAGCTCTAACAATCAGTCAGTCAATGTTGGTAAGTTTTAACATCAAAATCAATGGGAGTGTGTGTGTGTGTTATGCCATGAGTGTTGTGAATTAATTATCGAAAATTAAAATGACATTTAACATTTTATATTCATTGCTTATATACATACATACATACATACATATGTTTGTTTGTATTTGTGAAATTACTGTGAAAAATTACTTGGTTTACGCCGTCACTAATCTCGTTTAATAAATATTTCATTCATGCCACGTATGCTGTGGCATCACTAATTTTCCCAATAGATGCCATAAATCGTATTGAGTTTACTTATTATTACATATCCCTATGGAATTCAATGGAATCGCCGCATTGCGTCTTAGTAGCAGTAATTGCGTGCGTGATGTTTGGTCTTCATATTCCTCATTATTAGCGTCAATATCGGCACATCTCTGAGTGACAAATATGTTGCTCTTTGCGATAATTAAGCGGAATGCATTAAAACGGCAACAAGAGAAAACAATTAAAAAGAGCTTTTTTTCCTCTCATACTTAGAAACATGGGACTAATGTTATTATATGTACCATTTCATGTTCATAAAAGCTATACCTACAAATTATAGAAACGTCACTAAATAATAGAAGCAAGTTGGTCACATATAGTATAGAAAGACCGTCATAAAAGTTGTACTCGGGATACGTTCTTTCCTCGCCCAAAATCTGGGTTTCTTTTCCACTAAAAATTCATAGTAAAATGTAATTTCCCTAATTCAATTAATTAATTGGAAAATAGCGAATATTGAAATCCCGGGACCAACCCCAAAATTGTAAAATTAGATCCCGAAAATCTTGGGACTACAAATGTCGGAAAAATACTTATTAATTTATACATATGTATGTCTATTCTGAAACTTCTCTAGAACCATTTACACAACTAGAAAGCCTACACCTCTGTTATAATCCTTATCGCCATCTCCCTCTTTTCCTACGTTTATCCCAATTTCTTATTCCATTAAGAGCACAAATTCTCATACAAGTATACAATTAAAAACCAACTTCCCCTTGAGTTAGGCCCTTGAAGTTTTTAGCAATTTTTCAATAAAGGAAAAAATCCGATAGGTGTCGCTCGGGTAGCTGTATTTGTAAAAATAGCACTTATGGTCCGATTTGGCTAAAATTTGGGCATGTTTTATTGCTATTCGAAAAAATGTTTTCTTAAAAACAAATTCCGCTAGGTGGCACTGATGTCGGAATGATAAAAACATCAAATTGTATTTATAGTACCGATTTGTCCAGTATTTAGGATATGTAGTACTTAATTAATATTGAAACGTTCTGAAAAAATGGAATAGAAAATGCGATTCTCTAATTTCGGTGTCTTTTCAAACGTGTTTCAACCAACTTCTCGGTGACATGGGGTATCGAAACTGACCAAATGTTGATAGGTGGTGCAGGGCACGGTATTTCCAAAAATTGTTTTTATGAATCGATTTGGTTGCTTTTTGAAATATACAAAAGTTACTGTTATTTAAAGAAATTTTCTCTTACACAAATTTTACTCGCTAGGTGGCGATAGTGTCGAGATATTGAGAAAAGCTGTGTTTATAGACCGATGTTACTGATATTTGGTATGTATTAATAACATAAAATAAAAATTTAAATTAAAAAAAAAAAATTTTATTTAAAATGTCTTTAAAACGGACTGAGAACTACAAAAAAGTCAATATTCAAGAAAATATCGGGGAAAATCTTTTCACATTTTCGAAATTTCAAATAATTTCCATACATATTTTTTTTCTCAAAATTTTCCAATTATCTACTATCTTAACCAAATAACGTAAATCACACAAAAAGCTTAGACCAATGCTATGAATAGCTTCTGCTTCCCAAATCACTATCCAGATAGGTATGTATATATGTATAAATTTTTTTTTTTTGCCAAATCACTTGTACATCAGTTTAAAATGAAATTTGTCACTGATAAGCATGTAAAATGACATTCAGAATTAATTATTACACATTGCAAAGTGTGACAGTGAAACAGTGAAATTAATTAAATATGTAAATGCCAGTACGAGTGATGCACAAAAAAGCACAACGGAAATGTTACAGACCGACAAATAAAATCTTGTTGCAACAGACAAGAAGCATCAATGTAACAAATGATGGACCAACAGTTGGCAGCTGCATTTCGAGATGCAATCCGTGTTGTTGCAATATTGCTGTGGACAGAAAATTGCTACTGGAATTAAGAATTCCACAGGCGGTCAACATGACAAATGAGAGAACATGAAGTTTGGGCGCAAAAATAGCAGGTGGCTTGTAGGCAATTTTAATAAACAATAAAAGAGTTGTGTTTGGATAACTAAATGTGGGTAGCATAAATTAGTAGAAAGAGAGGAGAAGGTGAATAGTTGTTTGATACCGAAGTTCTACGGGTTAGAGATATCTACATAAATCGATGGTGCAGTGAAATAATGAAATAACTCCCATGAAATAACTCCCAATGAAATAAGTCCCAATAAATATGAAATAATTCCCAACTTTAATAAATGAAATAACTCCCAAAGAAGGAAATGAAATAACTCCCAATATTTGGTAGTTATTTCACAATGAAACCACAAGTCCCCAAAAAAATGAAATAACTCCCAAATGAAATAAGTCCCAAAAAAATGAAATAACTCCCAAATGAAATAAGTCCCAAAAAAAATGAAATAAATCCCAAATCAAAATTTGAAATGGTATATTTTTACAACATAATCAGTTACAATGAAATTTGAAAAATACAGGAAGTTAATATGTACATAGATATGTGAATGTAACAATTACATGAAAACCTGAATAGTGTTGTCGACCTTTTGACGGCAAATCGGACAGTTAAAGTTTTCTAGTCCTTCAGAAATACTCTTAGCATGAAGCATTAGAACACAAGCGTTGCATATTTTTAAATGTTTGCACGGCATCAATAGTACATTGGGCTCAACCTCCAAACAAATTACGCACCCAAAAAGCGAATTAATGTCAGTGACATTAAGACGCATGACCAAAAACGAATTAAAGTCAGTGCCCTTAATTCGTTAAATATTTTGACTTTAGTTCGCTTTCGACATGCGAATTAATGTCATTGAGGCAAAATTTGACTTAGGTCAGATCCTCAATTCGGGGCGTGATCGATGGTATTTATGTGCAGAACTCCTTTCCGCATTGGCGGCCTGCGGCCGCGCTTCAAAAAATAACCCTGGGCTACGCCATTCCAACTCCGGGTGTGTGCCATAGCCGTGGCTACCGCCACGGTGATGTCCTTCCGCGTGCCACGTTTCCCACTTTTTCACTTTTTTGGCTCAGCGTAATGTGCCATTACAACAACCACATGAAAATGACAGAAAATTGTGAACTTTAACTGGAAATAACTTTTGAACTGTTGAAAAAAATCTCATTTCAGATTCTAAATCTAGACATGGGTAATCGTTTACGTGGGGTACCGAGCGCTAATACACAACCAAAAATGTTGAGACGCGCTTTGGTCCCAGGAGCATGAATATAACTCCGCTGAACCAATATTTTTAGTAGTTTGCGAGATATTTGCAGTTAAAGTCATTTTCATGTGGTTGTTGTAATCACATTACCCTGTGAGAAAAGAGTGGCACGCGGAAGGACATCACCGTGGCGGTAGCCACGGCTATGGCACACACCCGGAGTTGGAATGGCGTAGCCCAGGGTTATTTTTTGAAGCGCGGCCGAAGGCCGCCAATGCGGAAAGGAGTTCTGCACATAAATACCATTGATCACGCCCCGAATCGGGGATCTGACCTAAGCCAATCTCAGATTCATGATCATAAGTCGAAGGTGATAATGAAAAATGAAAATTTGGAATATAAAAAAAATGTACTGACTTTAGTTCGCTTTCTTAATGCGAATTAATTTCAATGACGTTAGTTCGCTAAAAATATGCCCAACAAAAATGAAATGACTCCCATTAAAAATGAAATAACTCCCAATGCCTGGATTACAAGCAATGAAGTAAGTCCCAAAAAATGAAATAACTCCCAATTTCCAAAAATTATGAAATAACTCCCAAAGATATTTTATTGGGGATTATTTCATTTGGGAGTTATTTCATTATGAAATAATTCCCAGTTAAAATTATGAAATAAGTCCCAATGAATTGGGAGCTATTTCATAATGAAATAAGTCCCAACTTGCATGGAAAATATTTGGGAGTTATTTCATTTTTTTGTTGGGAGTTATTTCATTTGGGAGTTATTTCACTGCACCAAATCGATTTGTGAGATATATTTTTTGACTTGAGTAAGTATTCCAAAGTTCCAACTAGAGATGTTACTTCAAGGCAAAAAAATCGATTCCTCAATTATTGATTTTCATGGTTTAAGATTAATCGATTTGTGATGAATATTTTTCGACTTGGAGAAGTATTTCAAAGTTCCAACTAGAGAAGAGACTTCCAGTCGATTCCTTAATAGTGGATTTTTTTTGGTTTGAGATTATTCGATTTGTGACAAATATTGTTTTCAGTTACGTAGTCGACTTTTTCAATTTTCGCTTTTCGATTCCAATACCGATTCTGCCAAGTACATATATAACTGTGTAAGAATTAATTATTTATTATTATTTAATTTTTTAAATATATATTTTATGTATAATTTAAGTTTGTTATAAAATTTAGTTATCAGTTAGTTAAAGCTTACTTACTAAAATAAAAAAACTTTAAAATATTTGCGATTCATAAAAAAAAACAAACAAAAATTACTAGATATTAAAAAAATAATTTATCTTGCGCATAGGCATGTCAAAAAGCTTATTGTGAGGGCGTGCAATTTTATATTCACGTTGGTTGGCTTTTTCGCCACAAATCACGCCAGCATAATAATTCAAGCGCGGTTGACATTTTTATGGCAAATATTTTATTCATTTTTTGTGCTATTTTTTTGTTATAGTTTTTATTGTAATTTTTTTTTTTTTTTTTTTTTTGCAGTTACCTTTCTTTGTTTTAACTGCCTAAAAGGTTTTGTACTTGTTATTCCTTTATGCAATTAAAAAACCAACATTAATCCTTTTTATAATATCCTTTATTGTGGTGTTTGTGGGTGGCTGGTTATGGGTTGGTTGAAGTGCCATAAAAAAACAAGCAGTAGCCAATAAAATAGGGTGGATTGTTTTATGTTGAATGCATTGCAATTTTCTTCATATACATACATATGTATGTATGTTCATATGCGCCAGAGAGCTGCATGAGTATACTCATTTCTACATAAAGAAGGTTACACTTTGTTGTGAGACTTGACTTTTTTGTTTTAAATTTAAAAATATATATTATTTAAATTTTTTATACTCTGGGTGAAATTTTTTTTTTGAGGTTAGATGGAAATAGGCACATAAGAAAACAATTATATTTTCAGTTTGCAACACTGTTATACTTTATCGAATTTTTCAACTTCGCATTTGTTAAAGCTTTCAAAATCTTCGAAGAAAATGAGTGAATTTATTTGTCGTGGATTGATGAATGTAGATCTCTGACAGGTGGGCTTGTATTTTCACTGACTTCACTGGTCTTCCAATAACAGCGCTTCATTTTAGATTTTAGCTTAACATTAGCTAAAACCTAAGCAGCTTGCCGAAATTCCAAGAATCTCATAAGTAGACTACAGCCTTATAATTGTAATAATTTACAAATCGATACAAAGAATGGTACTTCTGGAGCTGCTGCGACTTGAAGTAATCCATGTGGCTTCCAATGTTTCAACTAGGGATGTGACTTCAAGTCAAAAAAATCCATTCCTCAATAATCGATAATTTTGGTTAGAAATAAATCGATTACTCACAAATCTTTTTTGACTTGGTTCTCCAAAGTTCCAACTAGAGATGTGACTGAATGTCAGCAAAATCGATTTCTCAGTGATCGATATTTTTGGTTATCGATAATCGATTTGTCACAAGTTTTTTTTGCCTTGAAAAAGTATTCCAAAGTTCGTCCGATTTATGAAACTCCTTTTTGACTTGGTGAAGTACATATTCAAAGCTTCCAGCTAGAGATATGGCTTCATGTTAAAAAATAAGCACCTAATAATCGATTTTTTTTACGTAATCGACTTTTGTGCACATATTGATTTAGAATTATACATTCTTTCGATCGATGTTTTGAAAATCGATGGTAACTACTGATAAAATCGATTACAAAAATCGATATTTATAAATACAATCTTCTTTTTATTCATAACCCTAGTTCCATCCTCTAGCTAGTTTATATGTACACTTGTGCTCATACAATTAAGCCATACGAACGGCAAAATATACAAATTTTTTTTTTCGCAATTTTTGGAATTGAACAAAATTAAATTGTACAAAAATATTAAAGGAAATGCATACAAACCTTCGTAGGTATGAATTTTTGTGCTCATATAATTAAGCCATCTGTGAAAAACTCCGATTAATGCCAAAAAATTCAGGTTTTTTTCTCAAAATATACCTTATTTAAACTAATGCTTAGTTGGAGAACCAATTTTTGGAGATAACTTCTTTTCTGCGGTTATTCGTGGTAGCCACAGGTGGCCTTCATTGGGCCGAAGTAATGTTTCAAATTCTTTCTTTACGATTTCCCAAAAAGTAGTCTTATTTCGGGGTTTTCTTCCCCCGACTGGACTTTTAATAATGTCTCTTAGATTTTTGATCTTGTTTAAGTCCGGACTTGGCGCGAGACGCTCGGGAAATTTGATACTGTTGGTTTCAATCCAGCTCTCAACAACCCTAGAACACGGTTTGGAGTCGTTATCTTACTGGAAAATCAAAGAAAGCGAGAGATTTCCAGAGTTATTTCCTTCTGAGTGGTTCGCTATAATATCTTCGTATATTTCGCCCGAAGGTTTCCTTTCAATTGGTGCTATCGGACCTACTCCACATGGGGTGAAGCATCCCTATGCCATCACCGGCGAGCTACCATGTTTAAAGGGCTTTTTGCGTGTACATGGGGTTCAGTTCCTGTAATGGCGGACGTCTGACATAAGGTCTACTATTATTTCCAAACACATGAAACTTAATCGATACGATTAAATTTAAGAATTCTCCATCTTTTTGGTTATTCTTTCGAGCAAAGCCTAGTCTCCGGTTAATGTTTTTTTTGGAAGCATTTGGTTACCGTCGTTCGATACGTCTATTCAAAGATTTTTCCGCCCATCACCCGGGGACTGTTTTGGACAACATTTTTATATTATAAAACTGTTCTATATTTGTCCATATTTCCGTGTATGTCTTGAAAGGATCCAGTATACCCGAGCGAACTATTAGCTGATCGTCGTTCGGGTCGTGTTTCTCGGTAACTTTCGGGGTAAATCGGCAAAAGTTTTATGTTTTTGATAAAACTGTATTGCGCTTCACATTCCTCCTCTATGAAATCCTAAAATTTCTGTTACTTTACATACTTTTCTTACACTTCTGGAAACTCTCCCATACATTTCTTTCGTATGTAGTTGAACCTTTATTTTTGGCCATTTACTTAATTTTTTTGAAATAATCTCCTTGAGAACAGTTTGGTTGAATGAACTTAAATATTTTTTTTAGTAAATGACCTCATCTTGTCTTCAAATCACAGTATTTTCTAAAATGGCTTAATTATGTGAGCACGGAAAAACCAATGAAAAGCGAAAAAACTTCTAAATTTTCGGAAACGACAAAATTAAACGGGATTTCGTCCACTTCTATAAACATTGCAAAGATAACAAAATATGTTTGCATGCAAGAGATTAAAACTGCAAAATAACTTCAATGAATTTTTCTGTGAAGTATTATTTTTCAGTACAGTGGCTTAATTGTATGAGCATAACTGTACATATGTATGTATATATATAGATAAACCTAGGACTTGAACTTTTAAATATATATTTTTAAACCAACTGTGTAGCAATACCACAAAATTCCTGGTCCCTCCAAAATACTGCATACCCTAAGCTTTGAGCTACTTTGTATGACGCCTCGACTTTACAAAACCCATACATTAACCCCGTAACGGCAGCGTCCTTTGAAACGTTTAATTTGTTTTCGCAACTTTTATGACCAAAACAAAAATACAAATAAATAGCGTTACTACATAGCACACTTGCACATTTATATAGCACACTTGCACATTTATATCATATGTAACATATATGTACATACATACATATGTACGTATCCTTGTATCCTTTGGGTTGCTTTGTGACGCCTTTTTTTTGGCAAAGATTTTATTACCATACGCTTTGTTGCGGCTTTTTACTCAAACCTTCTTTACAACCGTCTCTGGATCATCCCAATGCTATAAGCCATGAGGCTTGAGTCTCTAACATTTTACTTTTAAAAAAAAGGATACTAACAAAATAAAATAAAACAATAAAAAAAATGAGTTTATCTGATGCCTTGTGCGCCACTTGTTCGCTACTCGCTTGCGCAATGGAACAATGAACGAAATAAAATCCATTTAATTGTTAGCCATAAATGGCGCTCATACACGCTTACGTTTGAATTTCGTTATGCTTAACTTTTGTCCGCCATTGCCAAGCTTTTTGGTGTTCGCAACGTAGCCATTTTACACTTTTGACTTTCATCTGAAACTAAGATACGTGGCAAGGAAATGGGCGCGCTTCCTTTTTGCAACGCCAGGATATCATTTGGTATTTGTATTTTGTACTCTATGGCTTTAAATATTTTATTTTTAATCCTGTTAATGCGACTGTAAATTCTAATGTGAACATTTATTTAAATTTATTGTCACTTTATTGCGTGCCCTTATAAATCTTAGCAAATTGCTTTGGCGATTTTAATGACTTTCTCTTCCAAAAATATAACGAGATCCTAGTTTGATTTAAAAGTAAAGGGATAAATTAGCTTATTTGAGGGAGAATTTTATTTTTATTGCAACATTTAACATTTCTGCAAAAAAAATTTACAATCCAGTTTTGATGCTACGAAAAAGATCAATTGGCATTTGGCTAAGATATGCATCTAGTCGATGAAAGAATAAAATTCACAAAGTTTCAATGAATACTTATCGGCTACAACTTCTCAAAATAACTCACCATTCAGTTGCGACTTCGTTAACATAAAAGCACTCAAACAACTCTCTGGAGGTGTAAAACTATCGGTAGCACAATCGCAGCACCTTTTTTAGTTTTTTTGTCATAAGTTATCGAGAACTCTCGATAGTTTAGTAGAATTAGAATCGATAAATATTTGGTTCAAATGGAAACTTATAAGTTTGCTAATATATTGGAAAACAATAATTATTTGCTGAAATGTTTTCAAAATGTCTCAGGTATGGTCCAGAATTTGTTCAGAAATGGTCCCAAAAGCATATCGAAAATATTTGAGAACATTGCCGTAAAAATAATTTTTTTTTTTTTTTCGCACCTTTAACAACTGATTAGAAAGTTTCAGCAAGGCAAAATTGTGAAGTGACATCGAGTAGAAAAAATCGATTTTTTAGAGATAGAAACTTTTTTGTTTAGCGATAAATAAATTTGTTAAAATCGTTTGCTAAAAGAAAATAATCGATTTTTATTCATATATCGATTTTTTATAAAGAAAAAATTAAAAGCTTTTAACTATGTATATGTTATGCCTAAGTCAGATTAAGGCTATTCCCTTCAAGCCTTGTTAGCAACCCCTATATACGTGTTCAATCGATTCTTAAAACAACAACACACACACTAGAGTTTTCTCAAAAATATTTTTTTAAATAAAGATTCAATCTAAAAACCTTTGTCAATCAAATCATGATATATAGCTATGTAGATGCATATGAATAGATCGTATAAATGTTGCGATAAGCACAATTGAGTAGTGTACACTTTGTTTTCCCTTTTCTGTACGTGATCAAAATTTCAGTTCAATCAAAGAAATTAAAATAACGAAATATTCTAATTTTTTAGTACATGAAGTGTCAAGACAACATTTTATTCTATTACTAAGTCAAGTGTTTGTAAAATATATACAGTGAGTGCCACTCAAAACGACAGGGTCATTTCAAGTGACACTGACTGTATATTTGGGTTTATTTGCAAAGTTGGTGAGCCTAACTTATTTAATAAAAACAAGTAATGAAAGGTCTGTCTTTGAGTCTTACTTACAATTACAGTACAAACTCTTCAAAACTGTACAAAGTCCAAACCGGAACAATCGATTGTGTGGGAGCAATGGGTTGTATTGGTCCAATCTTGCTGGTTCCGACAAATGATAAATCTACATAATACAAAATGGCGACACCATACCAAATTCCTATTTCTCATGTTAATTTTAAATTTCTTGGCGCGTTAGACACAATTTTTTTTTTTTTCAAATATATAAACAAATTTTTATAAATTCTTTTCGGAAAATTTAACTTTTTTTAGAAATTACAAAAATTAAAAACAAAATGTGTATGTGGATTTGTTTTTTTTTATCAATTAAATAGTATCGTTTTAAATAAAGGAAAAGCTTTTCAAGATACATATACATACATATGTTACTAATTTTATATATTTTGCGATCAAATAGTTTCTCAACCAATTGCCTCACTTTTATCAACCCAAGGAGAGCGAATAACCAAATAAGATGAAATCCCGTCATTGCAAAATTCGATCCCGAAAACCCCTAAATAATTAAAATCCAAAAAGGTTGCATTCCTAGTCCAAGTCTTGTTTTTAATAATTTCAATGAACATTTTTAATTTTTTTTTTGTCAAATATACCTACACACCTACAATAATGCAGTCACTCCCTTCACTAACAAACCTCAACTAAGCAATAATCAGAAAATTTCAACAAAATCATCGTCGTATTTATTTTTTGTCATTATTGTGATGTTTAAAATAATATAATGAACTCATAAATAACAATATTGTAGTGAAGTTCGTGGAAATTGCTGACTGAAAAAACAAAAACCTATAGCTTCATGCATAAATATTACATACTTAACAACACTTAGAAAACCCTTAACAGAGAGAAAGAGAGAAATATGGCCATAAATGCGCAGTCAAAGTGTCGTGTGTGCATAGTTTAAATGTGATTTTGATTCTTTGATTTCGATCGATTTGATTTATGACTTGTTTCGATTGCAAGTGACATTTGTAATTACTCTTGTGTTCTCTTCGTTGAATGCACAAGCGTGTGTGTGTGTGTGTTAGTTTGCTTGTCACCCGTTTTGGTTGCATGCCCCAACGCATGCGCCAACACCAACGACGTGTCGCCATAGTTGAAGTGCAACGTCATGCGCCGACGCGATCGTTAATGTCCGATGTGCCACCCCAAAGCATTGTCATGGCATGAAAATCCAATAAGGCTAACGATCGCTACAGGTTTGTTAAAGACGTAATACTTTTAATGAATTATGTATGTAATAAGTCTGCATCCCGAAATCGTTGCCCAAAGACATTTCTTAGGTTTTATGAGGTGGAATTGGTTGGTCCTTTGAATTTGTTGGCACTCATCAGATGTGGTCAAAGTGATTTTCTAAATGTTATCAGACAGAGAGTGGCGAATTCACCATGTGGTGGGTTGATGACATTTAAATCCACTTTATACACCACATGGTTAATTCTATACTCTCAACTGATAACTGCTCCTTGTCGAAAAAGAGCTCAAGTTGAAGCCTTAAATTTTTTCAAAAAAAATCCTTTCTTAAATTTCTCTCCAATCTGGCAACTCTGTGAATATATTCGATAGGCAATAATTAAAATGCACATGCTTAGTTTACAACAAAACTAAAAAAAACTATTGCGAGTGACAATTTTCTTTACTCCTTTTTATACCCAGCGTACTAGTACTAGTACAAGGGTATTATAACTTTGTTGGGATAACGGTTGGTTGTACAGGTATAAAGGAATCGAGATAGATATAGACTTCCATATATCAATATGATCAGGATCGAAAAAAAATTTGATTGAGCCATGTCCGTCCGTCTGTCCGTCCGTCCGTCCGTCCGTCCGTCCGTCCGTCTGTCCGTTAACACGATAACTTGAGCAAATAATGAGATATCGTCACCAAATTCGGCATGCGTTCTTATTTGGGTTCAGAATAGATTGGTATTGAAAATGGGTAAAATCGGACCATAACCACGCCCCCTTTTTCGATATCGAAAATTTCGAAAAACGTATTAAACGGGTTAATTCAATATCAGAAGCAGCTACAATGATAAAATTTGCAGTATGTATTGATTTAGATGTTCTAAGGCCGATTTTATCAAATTTTTTGAAAAGGGGCGTGGCACCGCCCACATATATTTAAAGAAATTTAAAAATTTTGACTCTTAATAACTTCAGAACAGTTTATGCTAGTACAACGAAATTTTGTAGAGGGCATACTATTGTTGTGTTGAATTCAGATATAGAAAATAAACGAAATCGCATCGCGACCACGCCTACTTTTTCATAAAAGTTATATTGAAAGGAGGTGGAAATATTGAAAAGCCCATATCTAATTGACTGATACCGCTATAATAATATAATTTGGTAGATAAATAAATTTTCATATTCTTTACATTATTTTTGCAAAATTTTGGAAAGTGGGCGTGGCACCGCCCACTTATGAGTCAAGCAATTTTCAAATTCGACTGCTAATAACTTCAGAACGGTGTTAGATAGGTTTACGAAACAAGGTACCAGGCATGTTATGTTTATGTAGAGTACTACCACAGAAAATAGGAAATCGGTGAACGACCACGCCCCTTTTTGGACTAAAGTTCTCTAAGCGAGAGTTAGGAAACCGGAATATGCAATATCTGTTTAACTGATAAAGATATAATGCTAAAATTTAGTACACTCATTCACTTGATGATTATTAGTGTTGTTTAAAGGTTTTTTGGTAATATTTTGGAAAATGGGCGTGGCACCGCCCACAAGTGAATAAACAAAATATCAACATTTCACTATTAACAAGCCACTGTGAAAGTATCATAAAGATCTGCAATGAAAACTGATCTTCAAATAGGGACAAACAACATAATAAAATCCGTGGGCGTGCCACCACCCACTTTTTTAAAATTATGTAAATATTGATTACACATATATCCGTATATCAAAAATTTCACAAAATACGTTAAAAGTTATTGGCATGGCACGCCTTCTTTTCCAAAGTTATATATAGGACATGGTATAACCCTTGAAAAGATCGATTGAGTACTTTTGGCTCATGTAAGCGGTTAAAGCTTTATAAGCAAGATGCGTGGCCGCGCCCACCAAATTCTCTATTGTTTACGCTCGGAATAGATTGGTTTTTAAAATGGGCGAAATCGGATGAAAACTACACCCCCTTTTTCGGAAAACTAACGCTGGGTATTTAATGTTCGGTTCACCCGAACTTAGACTTCCTTACTTGTTTTTTTTGCTTCCTTATCCTTTTATAAAATGAAAAGATCATTTCGAAACCAACAGGGAATAAATCAACACGCTGTGTGGCTTCGTCAACGATCAATCAGCCACATAAGTTTGTCTCAATAACTACATACTTCAGATACTAAACAGAAGTGAATTAGACAGTATCAAAACCGAGAATTTTTTTTTTTGGATAATTTTCGAGAATTTTTTCGATTATGAAATTGGTCGACTTTTTATGATTCTCGCCATTTCTAGTAGTTCTGGTTGAACAGGGCCATCTGTGACTGAAAATTACAATTTTTTTTAGGTCGGCCTAATGTTGATATCTCGACACACTCCTATATGTTTATGTCTGCTCCAATGCGATCACTTGCAAAGTTAAAATTTCTCGCCTACGTACGATTAACTTCATTGAACTTCGTTGTGGCGCGTTCCAATGAAAACATTTCTTTCTTGTTTCTGTGTCGATTATAGATTTAATACTCGCATTGGTGGTAGTTTTTTGGGGGCGGCTTATCATTATCGCATTCAATGATCTATAACTGTGATCAACTTGACGATCGTAGGCATTTTGTTGTTTGTGGATAGTAAAGCCGTAATGTCACTTTGATTGAATGTGTCTACTCAATGACAAAAGCAATTATTTTGCGTGGATTAGTGTTTGTCATATTATGATTTGTTGTTTTTGTTGGCGTTATCGAGTTAAGGTCGTAAGTGTTTAAGCTTGCAAGTGTGCTGATCAGTGTATGATCGTTTTGATTTTTATGATTTTTGTATTCATATTTTTCTACCTTTTTGACGGATTAAGTCAATTTTGTGTGGGTTGCTTTATGATTAACAATGCTTTTTCAGTCAGATATTGATTGTCAATTTATTTTGACAAATTGCGGGCAATACTTTTTTTTTGCACTCAAATTTTTTTCACAAAAAATTATCGCATATTTACAGGGTGTAGTTCTTTAAAAAAATTTCTTTGGAAGCAAGTCAGCTTTACTGGTAAATACTCGAGGAATTATGGTACCACAAGTCAATTGATATTCCTGGGCTTTTCTCTGAGAGCACCTCCGGCAAAAATAAATTTTCTTTGACATTTGACATTTGAAAAGTATAAAAGTCGGATCACCCGTTCTTCACTTATAAGCCATATCCAATATAAATTTCTTCTAAGCCAGATAGCAAAGTCTTTTATGGAGTTTTCTGCGCCTTGACACACTTTCTAAACGCTTGAAAGATTATTATAAACGAACTGGTTCTAAGCGTAGCCGGTGATTTTGTACCAGAAGAAATATGGCAGCGAATATCGTCACGGTCGGTAATGCAGTTCATGTAACCACCATACGGTAACGCTGTAAAAACAAAAATGTGCAATGAAGAATAAAAAGAAAACTTAAAGGAATATCAATAAAAACTTGCTAATATTGTTTATTCATTCTTCCAGCAGGGATGTGTACACAATTTTTGGTATTTTCTTTCCAAAAAAAAATTTTAAAAACACGTTCCCGTCTACGGGGCGGAAAATTTTGCTAGCAAAATGCAAAAAGTGGGTTAAGGTACACAGATTATACTTGGTCTTAAAAATAATGTTATTACTACACTAGAATTAGAGACGATAGAGAAAAACTCAACTTTAAAATTTTCAGACTCCTGAGTCACCCTGTAACAATTACACACTTTTTGCAAAATTTTTTTATACCGATCACCTTGTGACAGCAGCATTTGAAACTCACAATCAAGCTTTTATCAGCTCCATTTAATTAGCTTGTCAAAAAGCGTATTTAAGTCAAACAAATAATAACTTCTGTATTTGAACGCATTGCTCTACATAATTTCATAAAAATAAAAAAAAAAAATAATTTTTTATAATTTCTTTAACGTTTCGCTGAAAACCCAAAAAACTGGCACACCTAATCGAGTTAAGTACTCAATATTTTCTTTTGAAATTATTTATACAAAAGAAAAGGCCAATTGAAGATGACATTGTTATTCGACAGGTTGTGCGACTTTCGCCTTGCCCAGTACACCAAATACAAAATAGGCGTACTCTAAAGTAAACACAAAATGTGCCCATTCATTTGAAGTATGAGTAAGTGCAGTGCGTATTGTATCCAACCAGGTGACTTGCAATAAATTTGGTACACTTAAATTTTTTTTTTTTTTTTTTGTTGTTTCGGTTTTTTTTTACACTGCCATTATTTTGTGGCATTTTTATTAACCGTCTGTTTAACAATGTCGATCCCTTTTTCATTGGAATTGAGCTAATAAATAACTTTATTTTTGTAGGTTATTATTTATTTGGTTGTGTTTAAATTTTTTTTTTTTTGTGCTTTTTTTTTTTTTGTTTATTAATAAATATTTTCAAACTTTAACTGTTTTTTTGTCGGGTTAGTACAAAAACATTAGCCACTTGACAAGCCAATTGATATTTGATTGCTTATGTTGTTGGTGTTGTTGTTTGTGTTGTTAGCAGTTGCTTATGTAATGTTCGTTCTTAAGTAGGTATGACTCAAACACCACACAAAAAAAAATCATTAAATTTTGAAGAAAGAAAAGAAAATTTTCGGAAAAATTCCAATTAATTGCAATTCACTGTGTTGATTGGATGCAAGTTCGGGATACTTGCTGAACAAACTAATTCTTTTTGACGGAGCTCCTTCGATGTTTCGCAATAGTTTTAGAAATCATTTTGTGACTGTTTCAGAGTAATTTTCAGGGCATATGCTGGATGGTTTTGTGGACTCTTACGGGTCATTTCGTTAATCATCTTGACACTTCTTAATTAAGAGTAATTTTTTTGAAAAATTCTGAAGAAGGCCCAAAAAATTCTTACTATAATCCGTCAAACAATTTCGAAATGGTGCTGAAAAAATCTAAAAACAATAGCAAAAACTATCCGAAAATCACGCTGAAGACCATCAAGTAGACTCGAGGTAGCCTAAATAAATAAAATTTTTCTTATTATTTAAAAAGTTTTTTTTATTCAAAGTGACCTAACTCTGGTTTAAAATATAAAGAAGCGCTTCAAAATTTCTTTTAAATAATTAAAGATGATAAGTTTAGTTCAATAAATTAGTCACATCCCCATCTTTGTCATGTTATATGTATGTATATTCTCACATGCATCCCTACTCTTACAAATTTCAAATTCGTTGCTCCTATATGATACATATGTATTGCATAGAATATTTTGCAACAACAATCAAGTTTCATACTTGAAGTTATCTATTGTAGTTCATCCTTTGAGTAATAAAAATGTTTAGAAAACACTTCAACTTGCCGCACCAAGAGACAAATAAATTGCGTACACGAATGCGTAATAAAATGCAAAACAGCAGGAGATGTTAACGCCCACCCGCAACTTCAAGCATTCATGCCGAGTGCCGAGTGCCGAGCGCAGTGCAAGGACTCCCGCAAATTCGACTCTTGTGCCAGACATTGTTAGATGTTTTGTAGTGAAATTTGCCTGGCTTAAAACTAGTGCAACACTTTGGCTTATACGAAAATTATTTGTTTCCATTTTTGTGTTTAATATACGACTTTGTTGTAATACATGCGATGACATACATCGTCCATACATTTGTGCATTCTCAATATTTTCTCTTGCTTATTCACCTTCTAGGTTGAGGTGTGTTCGCAGAAGTCGTTAGTGTGACAGGTTGGATTTGTTGTAGGTAATACATTTGTATTGTATTAGTTGTGTGTGTGTGTGTGTGTGCGTGGGTGTGTGTATGCATTATTGTCCCATTGTCTCAGTTTGTCCTCTGACTGTCATAATCGGCATCAGCTCTGTCTGGCGCCAGTATTTAGGCTTACAAAATTCTCTAAATATTTCAATATTACAGCAAATACGACATGAAATAAGAGATAAATGCAACAACAACAACATTTTGGTATTTTCAAATTGGTAAAAATTTGAAAATCATGCAACAGGTAGATACATCCATAAATACTTACGTTCTTGCACTTAAAGCATTTGAAAAGGAAAGGTGAAAGGCATCACATCAACTGCGCCCGCAGGAGCCTCATTCAGCATGAATGCTTAGTTACATCTTCAAGTGATTTGTTTTTGTATTTATTCGGTAAATGAATATGTATAAATATACATACATATGTATATTTAGTACATATGAATTGGTACCTAAGTGATCCAGTGTCTGATGTGCAGATATTTGAAGAGATTCCTTGAAAGGAGCTTAATGAAATCTAGTGTACTTGGAGACGGAAGAGGGGCTTTATATAGAGGGGTTTTTATAGTTAAATTAATTTATTTTATTTTAATTTATTTTATTTGTTGTTGGTTTTTGCGGTCTTTCTTGTTTTTACATATTTGTAAGTTTTGCAAGCTCGAGACACAGAGAAGCAATAATTCGTAATGAATTTTAATTGTCAGTTTTTTCTCCAATTATCAATTTTTCCCAAAAAACTGACAACTAAAATTCATTACGAATTATTGTTTCTTTGTGTCTCGAGCTTGCAAAACTTACAAATATGTTAATTTATTTTATTTTATTTTATTTTATTTTATTTTATTTTATTTTATTTTATTTTATTTTATTGTATTTTATTTTATTTTATTTTATTTTATTTTATTTTATTTTATTTTATTTTATTTTATTTTGTTTTATTTTATTTTATTTTATTTTATTTTATTTTATTTTATTTTATTTTATTTTATTTTATTTTATTTTACTTTATTTTATTTTATTTTATTTTGTTTTATTTTATTTTATTTTATTTCATTTTAACAATTTGTTCCCACTGGCAATGCGAATCCGGGAGCCAGGCGCAAAAATTCCAGAAATACGTTTCTTAAAATAGCGAATTTCCATATACCGAAAATTGGGCAATGGTTGCCATCCCTACAACCCAACACCCATTTCTCGTATCGTTGCCGCTGAAGTTGTCATCAACAGCAGTTTTAACTAAATATTGCTCCACATGCTGGCTGCCAGTATTATTACTTTCATGTTGCCAACAAAAAACATCGTTGCACGCCTCTATGTATCTACGCCAGCAAGAGTTTTCCAACTCATGTTAATCGTACTGTTGGCATTTTCAGTGTTTTTGGCACACTTAATCCTGGCGCAAAACTATTCCATTCGCATTGTTCCACGCACAATGGGCACAAAGGACATGTTTGCACTGATTATCAGATTAGACTATTGTATGTACAAATTGATATTGTCATGTTTCAAGTGCCTCCAGCGTCATTGTTTAATGCAGCCAACCTGACTATTTATATGGATGAGAGCGAATGTGCGAATGAGCTGGCAAGAATGTGCGCGTGTGTGGGTGTGGGTGTACGAGCTAGTGATGGGGAGCGGTAAAGAGCCGGATTAGGAGAAGCGGGTTTTTGAAAAAGCCAAAGCTAATAATACATTCACAAAAAATATATTTTATTAAATTTCGAAATCGCTTAAATAGAAGTTGTTATTTTCAAGAGAGGAGCGAGGGGTACAACGACCCCTTCCCGCCTTGGGAGACCAAAAAGTCATGTTTTTCAGGAGCTGTGTAAAAAAATGTTCTCGAGATTTCATAAAAAAATTTGGCCCGCCTCCCCTTCCTAAAATTCTGGCTTCGTCTCTACCTTATGGGGATAATAAACTTCCAATCTAAGTTTAGGAAATACCGAATTTTAGTTTTTCCAAGTGTGGCAGCATTCCGTACACTCAGTCTCAACAAAACCGACTCCTCTAATTCTTTGAATCACTCATCACTAGTCTGCACATTTAAGGCCATGTTTGTGCGAGGGCATCAAGTGCGGCTCATGCTAACTTGCGATTTTCACTATTTGTTGGTGTGTTTGTGTGAGTTAAATTTTTTGTCGGCTCATGAGCGTTGAACTGCTTTTGTTTGTTAGTGTCGCCAATGCTGATTAAAAGATTTTCACTGACTCACACAATGCAACAGTGATCCGATTCTGGAACATAGAGCCTATACGTTCAGCAACATTATTTGCGAATTTAACAAAGAAAAAATCAAGTGGTCTCGAAAGATGAGTAGGTGTAGAAGAATAGAGATTTGCAATATTTAGACATAAACCCAAATACACACATGAGTAGTTGGAAGGTAGGTAGGTGAGTATTAAGAATTTTTGTGGAAAACAATTTCATGAACAATGTGTTGTCAAACATATTTGTCGATATTTCGAGTACTATTTGTTCTACTTTTTTTTGGTTTTGTTGATTTTGCTATACTTGCCATTTACTTTCCATTGTTCTACCTTTGTCCAGTTCTAGTCCAGTTTTGATCAGCGATCATTAGCATAAATCCGATATTTCCATTGTAGTGGTTCGAGTGGTTCAAGTACGAGTATTGAGATTTAAATGAAAATAGTTTTGAGTTGCGATCATGCAGAAGGATTAGAAGATAGTAAAGAAACTGGTCTAAGAAAGATGCATATCACGTTGTGTTTTGTATAATCCAGATACGATCAGGTTGTGGATTTCTAGAAATCTGGTGCACCATGAATTTGATGGAAGATCTCGCTTATTAACAATGACATTTTTGATCGGTTACGGCGATTAGACGATTTATAGCTTGATAATGTACACATGTGCTGGGTGTGTCGCGTGGTGTGCAAATATTTCTTTCAATTTCTTTAGTGAATTTCCAGGAAAACTGTTTTTGAAATTCTATACAGCGGTACATAGGCTTTAAGCTAAAAAGACTATTGGAAAATAATTGGGGAAGAACTCAGAATACATTGTTTCGATACAGTACAAAGGGACTTAGAGCTAAAAAATGTTCAAAAAAACGTTTATCGCGTACTGCAGTTTTTTTGAATTGTAATCGTTTTGGAAGTCCTCATTTTTGAGTTCTTAATTTTCATTTTTATCTATGTATTTTGATATCCATTTATGTGTCGCATGTGTGGTTAGTTGATTATACAAATTTTTATTTATTTATTTATATTTTTAATCAAAGCAGTTAAATAATAAGATTTTAAAAATTAAAAAAAAAAGTCTAGTTCGAAAACTTTTATTCATTTTTTAGGACACTTCTCCAACAAAAAATTAAACGAATAAAAAAAATGTCTGCTATGTATTTATGTTATTTGTCATGCTAATCAGGTTATGATTACTAAATTTTGCAATTTAATAAGATTATAAATAAAATTAATCGAAATGTGATTAATCGGAAATTAGTCGTTTTAATTAATCTGCAGTAATTATTCTTTTTTTAATGAAATAATTAATCGCATATCCTTTTTATAATTTTTGATTATTTTTTTAATGGCAATTAATCATCATTATTTTTGATTATTTTTTAATTAATTAATTAATAATTAAAATTTAGAAATGTTGATAGGAATTTAACAGATCCGCTTGTAACTTGTTGTGCAGATTCAACTTTCAGATCCATGACAAAGTCATGAAAGCGCGCATTTTTTGGAATCATGAGCTAATCTTAAATATTTGAACACGTGGCCTCTCCGCAATTGCGCTTTTTCTTTCGGTAGCTCGGGCAATGAGAACTCAACTCAAAGAAAGCGGAAATTTGCATTATATCGAAAGCTCAAAACACAATAACAAATAAATATGCTAACAAGGGAGAGTTAACTAAATATACAAAAAAAAAAACAGCATCTTGTGTGGCACTAAAACAACAATAGCAACTTAAGTTATCCACGTGCTTTAAAGGATCGGATTACAATAAATACTCGTATGCTCATACAAGCCAAACTTAACAAGCTCTCTTTTGTATAACAAATGTTTCGCACTTTCTTCTTCCTTGTTTAAGTGCTAAGTACATATTTAGCAAATCACAAAGCGGCGCATAACTTGATGCATAGTGCAAAATGCATTGAGATTTTCAAGTGCTGCACATGCGCGTGCCATAAACGCCAACAGTTGCGGAATGTTTTTATTTCAACCCCTCAATAATATGAAAAAAAAAAAACTCCCGTGCTTTCATGCAAATATTGTAAACATTTTTCTAAAGAAGTCTACGCTGGTGGGCTTTAATCTTTTGTTTATGTTTTTTTTTTTTTTTGGATAAACTGCAAAGGAATGCTTTGAAGTAGCAAAAGCAACAAAAGCTGTAGCTCAATGGGTTAAGAAGTATTGCAACAACAATGGGGTCATAACCTAAATTAATATGAGTTTTTCAAAGTTCGAGTGCTCTTCTACTTGTGCAAACAAGGTGGCTGTACTTAAGCTAGGAAGGGAAGCAAAAAACAACGCTTGTGAAGGATGTTGTTTAGGAAGTTTAAGGAAGCTAGCCCTACAGGATCAGCTAAAGGTGTTACATCAAAATCCCCAACATAATAGTTGTGCCCCAATTCGCAAAGTAGTATGGGCTACCGCTAAATGTACCCCTGTAAATAAATAAATAAATAAAGAAATTTTTTTGCAAAAATTGTTTGCTCACCTCAGAATTTGCTCTCAGATTTTGAAGAAACTTAACGTAGAGCTATATTTTTCCTATACACAAAATTTGTAGAAATAGCATTTTTGTGAAATTGGGGGCGTGGCATGATATCGACATTGTTTAAAAATTACGGTAATATGTCCCTTTGAGCTGTGATAATCCTTTATATCGTCAGAAAAGAATTTAAATTAGCTTTCCAAACTTATACACTGTAAAATTTTCATATTACGCTTAGTTTTTTTTTGTTGTATTAAAAGCAAATTTTGAAGTGTAAAAACACAAATTAAAAAATAAAAATTAGAAACCTCTAAGAAAGTTTAAATTTTGCTTTTAACAAAGAAAATTTTTTAGTGTAATATAAAGTTTGTACAGTGTATAATTTCGAAAGCTGATTTAAAAAATGAAAAAAATGAAATTTTTTTAACGATTTAATAAAAAGGCCGTAAACAACAAAAATGAATTTACATAAAAAAATTAAACAAAAAGAAAAAACGACATTTTAGTTTTTAAATACCATTTTAGTTTTTAATTCCGAAAAAAAAATATTTTCTTTTAATGCTTGGTCTTTTATTTTAAAATTTTATTTTTATAAAAAAAAATTCCGTTTAATAATTTGTAACAGTGTACATTTTCCAAAGTTGATTTAATATATCTCTGAAGGGTTTTAACCAGTGGGGGATACAGGATTTTGGTAAGGGAGACCAGCTTTTTTTTATGAAATATTGAGGACATCTTTAATGCAAAATTCCTGAAAAACATGACTTTTTGGATTCCTTTAAGCACCTGATATGAATAAGCAAATCTTCGGTGTCTGTTTCTATCGATAGCCTATATTTATAGTAAAACTCAAGGGCTAACAAATATAACAAAATAAATGACTGCCACTTGAGCCAAAGCATAAAATTAAATTACCACACCGCAACAAAAAATTAATTTTCAAGTGTTTAAACAAATCTATGCGTTGTTGTGAAAAGAAATCAATTCAATTTAAATGCCAACAGATATGAAAATGTTCAGTTCAACTGATTAGATTTGATTCGGCTACCAAAAAATAATTTTTAAATTGCTTGATTAGATTTTGTTTTTGCTACGCAATCATAAACAAACACCACCATCACTATCGCTGTCAGCAATTTGTGCAGACAATTAATAAAACGTACAACAACAAGGAAAAAGAAAAAAAGTTAAAAAACCTCAAAACACTCATCTACCGTTTGATTAACGATAGCGAGCGATTGATAAACAACAACAGAACTACTTCACTTCACTTGTAGATGAAATTTTTTTTTTTGGTGGCAAAGTTTCTAATCGAATGGTTTTGCAGTAGAAAATCAAAAATTGAAATCGAATCACAGCTAACACTGAAATAATGAGAAAAAAATAAATAATTGAAGGTAAAAAAAATATAATTCTTATCGTGACTGTGCCAAAGTGTTGAATTGTTTTTGGCTTTTGATGGGGTGCTTTGTAAGAAATTGATTACGAAAAATTCAAACTTAGTAATACAAACATACACCTTTACATACATTTGTATGTTTGTGTGTGTGTGTACGTTCAAGTACACATGCATATCTCTATTTAACTGATTTTCAATTTCGTTTGTTATTTATTGATTGTTTCATCTATTTCGGTTTCATTCATTTCGGTAGCTAGTCGTACCAACCGTGAAATCAATTATTTGTTGATAACGTCTACATTGTCGTTGATTAAAAATCATTTCAAGCAAATCAGAGCCACTTTGTTTTTGTTAGATAATTTTTTTTTTTTTTTTTTGTAACATTTTATCGACTTAGATTGCAGCGAGAAGCACTAAATCGACTTAACAACCAAAGTCTATGTGTGGCCCCAATGGCTTCCTTGCTTATTTAAATATTTAATTTTATTGATATTAAATAAGCGCTTGCTTTTAAAAATATTTCAAATAATATAATCTGAAGCGCGGTGTCAAAATTGTTAAATGAAAGAAATAAGTTAGCGATTGTCAAGATATGGGCTCTTAAAACCTCAATAACATTTGAATATGAAAATCATAGGATTAAGAAGAGCAAGAAAAAAGTTATTCAGGTAATTTGTACATATGTACATATACATACATACGGATGCCGAAATACTTGGGATAATATTGGTAATGTTTTATTTATTATTTTCCTGACAATCCATTTAATAATTAATTACCATAACATAAAATTTTAAATGATTATTTTCGAATTAATTTAAATATAATCATTATTGAAAAAAATCGAAAAAAATTAACAATAGTTTTTTGATAATTTTTTATTTTTTGATTATTTTAATTTGTCTGATTATTTTTGATTTTTATTATTATTTTTTGATTATTATTTTTTTTTTTAGGGATACTCTAAAAGTTTTTTTTTGTCTATTATTTAAATTTTTTTTTTAATTTTTCTTTGATTATTACTTTAATTTTTTAGATTATTTTTAATTTTTTTTTATTATTTTATTTGTCTTATTATTTTATTTTTTTGATTATTTTAATTTTTTTTATTATTTTTTTGTTTTTTTTTTTTAGAATATTTTTGATTATTGTTTAAATTTTGTTGATGTTTTTTTGAATTTTTTTTTAATAATCTTGTAAAATCTAACTTTTATTTTAAATTTTGTTTAATCTTATTTTTGATTATTTTTATTGGCTTTTATTATTTTTGAATTTATTTAAAATAATGTTGAGAAATCTAATTTTTTTTTCATTTTGTTTAATATTATCAATTTATAATGACTAATCAAATTCAACAGATCTGGTTTAAACCCACCAAAAAGTGTAAAATTCGGGCTAAGATATTTAGCCTTGTAGATTTTAAAGCCTCTTTACATCTAACGAAATTCGGGAACTATTCTCTCCAAACAAAATTCCAAGCTCCTAGCACTCACCATTCCACCTAAAGACGTTTCCTTTCTAACTAGCAGTGGCTCTACCACCATCGTATTCCTATCAGAACTGCTTTCGCCCCCATTACTTCGGCTTACCAACCAGTATCTTCACAACTCAATAATTTCAAGCTGGATACTTGAGTATCCCGGAGCCCCTCAAAGAATGCAGCCACAGAAACCAGCAACAAATCATATATCTTCTTGACTGAGCACAAAACTACTTAAGCTGATAATTGAGTATCAAATCTTAGATATTCCACAGATAAAATGAACTCTTAATCACTTTATTTTCTACTTTTTCCAACTTAGCTAATAGTTTGCTAAAAAATTTGATTCCCCCTTACCTTTCACCTTTTCACAACTATCACTCAAAACATTCCATCAATCAATTCAACACTATATTCCCCCCCCACTTGAATGGTGTTCCTCCTGACACTGCCACATAAAAAAAAATACTTCATGCCGAGAACTTAATAACTCAATACACAAATTCAATCGGAATAGTAAATAATGGGGCCACCCGCTTCGTTTGTTCAACAACAACCATCCAGTCAGCCAGCCAGCTGATGAAGTTTTGTTAGCAACAATTAATTCGAGTAAGTCCTTTCTCACGTAGGCGTCACTTTGTTTGTATGTCACGGTGGAGGACATTTTGTGTGTGACACAAACCCATTATTGTTGTTTGTCAGTGAACAGTACATGCCTAGCAACAAAAAAGCAAACTAGTTCGAAAAAGACTGGTTTAGCACTAAGATTTTCTAACTAACTTCAAACTATACCCAAAACGACCAAATTTACATCAACAAAAATTAAAAATGAGTGCCTAGAATTCGGAAAAATCGCAGTAGAACTGATTTTTCAAACTCGATGTTTCCAGCAGCATACCTCGAACTTGGGACTTTTCTCTTCATTACTAAGTATTTAAGCACCACTCCGGAGTCATTTAAATACTTTTTACTTGACAATTTTAACTAAAACGAAACTTGGAATTTTTTGCTCCACTTTTGAACTAGTCCGAAACCAACCAGTACAGTAGTTTAACACTAGTTCTTTTCACTGCAGAGTATGTCTACTTGTGTAAAGGGTGTCTTTAACAGAGTGAGAATTGAAAATTCCTAACAGATTACAGTAGGTGCTGTGTAAGGCTAGGCTAAATATTGTTTTTAGAATAATGGGCAGAGCCACGCCTACTACTCGATAAAGGCGAAATTGGCTATATATCCTAATCTTTCTACAAGATTTCCAATATACAGTATAGAAAGCAACAGGAGGGGGAGAAGAGCAAAAAAATTGAGTACAGAAATATCCGAACTATTCAAGACATCAGATAGTTCTTCCAAAATGACCTAACATCTAAAAACGAACACCCCCTACTACTTACTTACACACATTCAAAAAGCATACAACAAACATTTGTGAAATACCGCAATTAGGAGCAGAAGGTATTTTACCCAGCAATCATATGGTGATCCTTTCAAAACCTTCCATTGTCCTTTTTCAGTTATTCGTTTGTCTTTTTGTTGGCATTTGCAAATACCGTTTGATTCGATCAGCGGGGGTTCGCCCAAGGTTTAGCCCACAAGCGTTGGTGACGCCATAGCTCAGCGCAATACTGTCGCGACTTAAGTCGGACACATTCGCACGCCTTTAACATTGTCGGATTCGTTGGGTTTTTTCTGTTTTTGCGGTAGCTAAGACATTCACGCCGACACCAAAGAACAAAAACAAACAAATCACAAACACGTACTCGTACTCGTACTCCTACTCGCATAAAATTGTATCCTTTTTATTTGTTTTTTTTGTTGTTGAATTTCCATTGAAATGTCATTGAATTTATTGTATTTATTGTTTGCTTCCTTGTCATTTGGTGGGCATAGACTGTTGTACGATGTATGAGTATACTGGGTAATATTGAATAATTTGTTATTTGATTTCAGATGTCTATTGACATTTTTACAAACATAAATACTACACAAATGAAGCATTTCATGCGGGTGTGTGAATGTCACATATGGCATGACTAGTCGGTCCAGTTTGGCCAAGTTTTGCGTCACAAACCACAAACTCTTTTGGTTGTGTTAATTATTTAATCAAATACGAACACATACTTATGTAGTACCTTCATAGCCTTTATGTAAGTAATTATGATTTTTTGTGGTTAAACTATCATACCTATGCATGTATGTTCATGTTTTATTTAATTTTACTTTATTTTATTTTATTTTATTTTATTTTATTTTATTTTATTTTATTTTATTTTATTTTATTTTATTTTATTTTATTTTATTTTATTTTATTTTATTTTATTTTATTTTATTTTATTTTATTTTATTTTATTTTATTTTATTTTATTTTATTTTATTTTATTTTATTTTATTTTGTTTTATTTTATTTTATTTTATTTTATTTTATTTTATTTTATTTTATTTTATTTTATTTTATTTTATTTTATTTTATCTTATTTTATTTTATTTTATTTTAATTTATTTTATTTTATTTTATCTTATTTCATTTTATTTTATTTTATTTTATTTTATTTTATTTTATTTTATTTTATTTTATTTTATTTTATTTTATTTTATTTTATTTTATTTTATTTTATTTTATTTTATTTTATTTTATTTTATTTTATTTTATTTTATTTTATTTTAATTTATTTTATTTTATTTTATCTTATTTCATTTTATTTTATTTTATTTTATTTTATTTTATTTTATTTTATTTTATTTTATTTTATTTTATTTTATTTTATTTTATTTTATTTTATTTTATTTTATTTTATTTTATTTTATTTTATTTTATTTTATTTTATTTTATTTTATTTTATTTTATTTTATTTTATTTTATTTTATTTTATTTTATTTTATTTTATTTTATTTTATTTTATTTTATTTTATTTTATTTTATTTTATTTTATTTTATTTTATTTTGTTTTATTTTATTTTATTTTATTTTATTTTATTTTATTTTATTTTATTTTATTTTATTTTATTTTATTTTATTTTATTTTATTTTATTTTATTTTATTTTATTTTATTTTATTTTATTTTATTTTATTTTATTTTATTTTATTTTATTTTATTTTATTTTATTTTATTTTATTTTATTTTATTTTATTTTATTTTATTTTGTTTTATTTTATTTCATTTTATTTTATTTTATTTCAGTTTATTTTATTTTATTTTATTTTACTTTATTTTATTTTATTTCAGTTTATTTTATTTTATTTTGTTTTACTTTATTTTATTTTATTTTATTTTATTTTACTTTATTTTATTTTATTTCAGTTTATTTTATTTTATTTTGTTTTACTTTATTTTATTTTATTTCAGTTTATTTTATTTTATTTTATTTTACTTTATTTTATTTTATTTCAGTTTATTTTATTTTATTTTATTTTACTTTATTTTATTTTATTTCAGTTTATTTTATTTTATTTTATTTTATTTTATTTTATTTTATTTTGTTTTATTTTATTTTATTTTGTTTTATTTGATTTTATTTTATTTTATTTTATTTTAATTTATTTCATTTTATTTTATTTTATTTCATTTCAGTTTATTTTATATTTACATATTATACATTAGTAGCTTTATATTGAGCAAGTGAAGATATACTGAAACAAAGACAAAAATTACAATTTCAGGAAAGCGTAAGAAAATTATTCAATAAAAAGACACTATGACACAGCAAATTGATGAGAAATAATTTAATATATAATTATCAAAATAATTGTTTTATCAATAACTAACTCGAGGGTGGCATAAAGTTTGAAAAGCTACCAACTGTTACATCTACCAGGTTGTAGATACATACATGCTCAGCGTAACTTCAATGCTTTCACTGCCCAAGTGTTACTTTTACCAAAATTATTTGTAAATAAATCTATCAGAACTTCACTGTTTACTCTACACTATTGTGAGGTGTATGCAGCTTAGAGCTGGATCTCATTTGAAATACTGTGGGAAAATTCATATGTATACTTTTCCAATAAAAGTTTTTCTTATTATGTTGTTGGCATTTTCGTAAGCTTAACGGGTTTTTATTTTTGAAGCTTCGGTTCAGTTTCGTCCCAGGTACGGGATTTCGGGATTTTTGAATAATGTTTCGATTTCGTTTTTGGTTTCTATCTAAACATAAATTCAGTTTTCAACAGAGTAAAAAAATTGGTTTTGCCTCCGATGAAAAATATTTATTTCGGTTTCGTTTCGGTTTCGGGTTTGGGCAACAAAATGCATGTGGCTCTCCTTTTCTTGCTGAATTCGAACGCATTGATTCCACTTTTTTCTATTCCGATTTTAATTCTGTCTACAGAATTAATTTCAATGTTGGTTTTTTTTCAATTTACAACATTAATTTAGGTTTAAGCTTTCAACAGTTTGAACTCCGGTTTTGCATTAAAAATTTGACTTGGCTTGGTCTTTTCAAATTCGTTAAAAGACCCAAGGAAGTTGAGCAATTTCTTTTGCAAATAACTTAATAAATTATAAACTTAAATTAACAATTTTACAAATTTATGTACAATAATTTAAGCGCTCAACCCACTGTGCAAGCCACTAAAGTATTCACTTTCATGTAGAAGTAGTAAAAAAAAGAGGTAACAAGAAAATCAATGAAGCGCTTCAGGTGGTTCTTATCAGTTTAAGATAATCTATTATTTACTTCTGTTTAATGCTAAGAAGATTGTTTGATTTGGAAATGTTAAAATTTTGATTTTCATCTATATAGCCGAATAGCATACCTTCTATAAATAACTTTTTACTTAATTGAATGCAACTCTTTCTTTTCTAGGCACAAACGAAACACTCTAGGAAATCCTTAGATGTTCCCAAAATGTTAAACCAAAAAATAAGTATTCCTATCCACATAAGAAAAAATGTATGTAAATTTAAAAAATTAAAAGAAATTCAAATTATCAAACCGCACACATCTCGATCTGGATCTCATATCTAAATACTCATGTTCGTTGAATGTTTACAAATGTTGCGGTTCCTTTAACTTGTGCCACTCACCCAATTTCCTTTTATCGCTGTAATCCCTTGAGCTGATATCTTGCCGAAATATCACCTCAATTTCATGTATTTTTGAACAAAAACCGTGCTGATTTTTTTATTTCTTTAGCTGTTCGCTTGTGTTCTTGCTATAATTTGCGATTTTTAGGTTTTGATAGTGAAAAATGGTCAACAAAGAACTTGTTCGGCTGGATTAGACAGTTGAAAGTTAACACTTTTTTGTTTGTTGTTTTTGTTTTGTATATCAAATGTTGGTATCCTTTCGCATTTGACGAATTTCAAATAAAATATAGAAACATTTAAGTTTCATATACAACATACTATGTCTCCTTAAGATATGCGATCTTTATCGGCTTTAAGGTGTGAAACTTAAAAAACAAACAATTTTAATTGAAATGAGAGTTTTACAGAAACAATTAAAATAACCTAGTTTAAAAGTGGTTGAGTCAAAAATCCTTTAAGGTACGCAAAGAATATTTTTTCCCTTTCGAGTGATTCGTTTTCTCTAAGGAATGTTCGAGTAGCACATATTCGATGCTCGAAATTAATTCACCTTTCGATTGTAAAAAATTTGGTACTCCTTGTTTCGCAAACGAATGCCAAAATAGTTGAATGTTCGAAAATGCTGTTCGATAATAATTTAACAAATGGAGATGCACAAAAATGAATGATTATAAAGAACTAAATTTATAAAAAAAAAATTTTTTGGACAGAAAGAGCTCAGCAACCCAATACGAGTATTTGTTTTCTAATTCGCAATGGGATTGCATACGAATTTGAAAGTTTTTTTGAAAATATAGTTTTGACAAAAATAAAAATTAAATTTTGATACCAAAATACTCTACAATTTTCAATAACAAATTTAAATTAAATTTAATTTAAAAAAAAATCAAAAACGTTTGCAACCAATTGCGGCGTTTGAAGAGGTTTCCGGTTTATTCCTTTTCGAAACAAAATAACGGTTTCGTGTTAGGTTTTCGTTTAGTTTCGAAATCGAAAAATTAAGCTCTACTAAATTTGAAATATTTATGGGGTTATTATCTGTAGCTACCTATTAATCACGAATGTATGTAAATTCACTGCAAAAGCAACAAATCAAAAATAATTGCTACAAAATGTAAAACATACATATATTTTCCATGAAAAAATTTTTTTAAATATCCAAACAAATTAGTCTACAAAAGTCACATTTTCCTGTATCGATTGAATCACATCAAAATTCTCTGGAATTCACGCATCATACACGACACACCCAGAAGCAAAGAGATGCATCTTGATATGCGCTCCTATCTGTACTCGTATGTATGAATTTATGAATAAATGTTTCTCTTAGAATAATTGAATTTACAAAGCACGCTAACATCATATACAGACACATAGAGAATTTATATTCTATACATTTATTATAGATATATTCCTTGAGAGGTAAGTATTCGGCCGATTTACTTTTGCAACCAACTTAATTTTTCTATTTTCGACTGCATAAACAGTGCAATAAATCACGTTTTAATCAACAACAAATCTCTACGTAATCAACTCAAGGATGAAGAGTGTTGCAGGCAGCAAGCAATGCGTACAGCATGAGGTAGTTGAAATTTTTGTTGCCACACATGGCCAATAAATGCAAAGGCAACGATGGTGGTGGCAGTGTGACAAACAAATTGGCAGAGTACGACAATGCCCATCATAGTGGAGCGACACAAAATGACAAAACAAATGTACAAACGTATTTACTAATATGTCTACAAAGAGTTTGACAAATGGCCAAACAGACAGATGGATGCGTAGACAAACATTTGGACATAAATTTACCCAACAAAATATGTCGTTTTGTTCTCTATATTCTACAGTAAAAAAATTCTTAAGTGGCAGCACTTAAGTGGTGGAGCTGTAAATGTGGCATGTGCATACATATGTAGCCATCTTCGAGGTATGCAAATATATAAAATAGAATCAGGTGGAAATTTTTTGTGAAAATTTTAGTCAGAAATATTTTTATGGAATATTTTTGTAGAAGTGGCAACACTTAATATCCATAATAAATATAAAATTATGAAAAAATTAAAAAAAAAATTAAAATTATGTTTTTTGAGCTCAAAACCTAATTTGAATTGAACTCCATTTTTATACTTCGACATCCGAGTTTTACATCTGCGAGTTTATAAAATTCTTACAGCATATTTTAGTTGTAGAATATAATTTTCATATCACCCTGTATATAAATATTGGGAGCCTGCGCCACACACAATTAAGATGACCGCCAAGTGATAATCGATGATGACGGAGTTGGTAGCAGATTCATGCCAATGGAACAAATGAGAATAATGAAATAATTATGCCTAGATCGTTGGATAGCCTGACTATGCGCTTGTCTATACGAAGTCGCTTGTTGTCTGTCAAAGTTTTTGTTTTAAAAATGAGAAGGGAATCGTACATACATATGTAGCAATATATTTACATGCATACCCTGCAAGAAATGGTGATCCAAATCTTTAAAGTGAGTCAACCTATAAGCTATAAAAAAGTAAAATAAAATAAAATAAAGTAAAATAAAATAAAATAAAATAAAATAAAATAAAATAAAATAAAATAAAATAAAATAAAATAAAATAAAATAAAATAAAATAAAATAAAATAAAATAAAATAAAATAAAATAAAATAAAATAAAATAAAATAAAATAAAATAAAATAAAATAAAATAAAATAAAATAAAATAAAATAAAATAAAATAAAATAAAGTAAAATAAAATTAAATTAAATTAAATTAAATTAAATTAAATTAAATTAAATTAAATTAAATAAAATAAAATAAAATAAAGTAAAATAAAATAAAATAAAATAAAATAATTTCATATTTTTTATTGAGCTACAGAAGTTTTATTCGAAAAGCTGGCCTGTAGCTCAATAAAAATTATTAAATTAAATTACATATAAAATAAAATAAAATAAAATAAAATAAAAATTAAATTAAATTAAAAAAATAAAATTAAATTAAATTAAATTAAAAAAAATGAAAAAACTAAAAAATTAAAATTAAATTAAATTAAAAAAATAATTAAAATGTAAATAAAAAAAATTATAACTGCCCACCGAGATCCTGTTTTCTTCTGTTTCTGTTTGGGCTGATTTCAACTGCGCCGTGTTCCGAACCAGAAGCCTCAAGCCCACTATACCATAAAGCAATCGTACATACGTACTTACTTCTTTAGCGCTCCTCCACTTCCCTGCAACTTTCAAAAGAAATTTATTGATTTCATGTTCGAGAATTATTGGCCAACAGCATGTTTTTGCTGCCATTATTGGTGTCGATGTTGTTGTTGTTGTGATTGTTTTATTGCTATCATGATGAATATCAAATGCAATGTGTTGCTTTGTAGTGATTTGTACATATTGTCCGTCCGTCCGTCCATCCATTGAGCATAATGTGAATGACAAAAGGTGCACAATCGATGCGAATGCGTCCGGATGCGCTTTACAGGAAGCAGCCGTTTTTGGTGTACGAAAATAAAAAAAAAAATTCAAAATTTTACAAAATATCTACAAACGTACATTTATGATTGTATGTATGTATGTAAGTATGCATGTATGTATGTGTAATATATAATGTGTAGAGCCCTTGCACAAATCGTTCCTGCTACTGTTCCTGCATTTGTGGTTTGATCAGACCACACCGTTGTAGCATCTCGCTTATCAGCTCTTGTCGATCGCTGTGATTTTATTCATTTGCTACATTTGGCCTCATCTTCTTTCCATATTCCATATAATTTTTTTTTATTTCTACTTTGTGGTTAAGCGTTATTTATTTGTCATTTGACGCGTACGTCAATTGTTAACAGAAACATTCAAAAAAAAAAAGGCGCGAGTTTGTGTTGGCTTTGATTGAATGTCCAAAAATGGAGTCAAATTAAAAGTTTTATCTTTGAGCACGTTTTTTAAGAAATTTGTTTTGACATTTATTGTGTTTTGCGGAAGTAAAATTTGCTATCTGGAATGTAGAGTCCTATCAGCCTGACAATCGAATTATGCGTCTGGCACTTCGAGTTGCAAAAAATAATTAATTTTTTGATATTTTGTGTAAGTTTTCTGTGTCACTTCATAATTTGTATCCTCTCTTTTTATACTCAGCTGAGCAAAGTGGTAGGTTATAACGGCAAGTTGCTGTAAAGAAAATTTATTAAGATGACCACGATAATTTCAGGAAATTTTGAGTTAACTTAGAAGCTATTGAAATTTTCTAAGTCGCTTGTATGAAGCCCACTTATTTTGAAAATCATAAAAAAAATTATGTTCTTTAGATAATAACATCTATGTAAATATTTTTTAATACTTTTCAAAATGGGCGTGTCTCCGTCCACTTTTAGGTACATAAGTCAATCTCGCAAAGTTTATCAATCATCAATCAAAATTTCTCAAAAACATCATGACAATATTAACATGAAAAAGAAACACAATCGGTTGACGACCACGCCCACTTTTATATAAAATGTTGGAAATACAAAGTGTTTTGCATTAAAAAAAATAGAGTGAAAATAAAAATTAATTACCACTCAATAAACAAACATTAATGGATGTGGAAATTATTTTTAAATTTTTTTTTTGTGAAACTAAACTTTTATTGGTACTCCACATAGACTTTGAGATCCACTTTCATAAGCACTAAAATCAATTTTTGATGGAAGTTTGAAAATGAAATTTATGAGTGGAAATGTGTGTGAGCTTCCATTAATGCTGGTGCAGCAAAATCTACACTAAAAATAAATCTGAGTGGTAAAGGAGATAAAGCTCCACTGTTGATGAATCTTCACTCGAAATCAGCGTTGTTTGGTATGAGAGGATCGTTTCACAAAAAAAATTTTTGAGCGAAAATGAAAATGAAGTTCCACTCAAACATTTAATGTTACTGTTAGTAAAGCTTGAATCGTTTTGAGTGCAATTTAAATTTGAGGGCAGCGTCAAAGAGTCTGGTATGATTCCTGCAGCGCCCATTTGTGCAAAAATCGAAAACATTTAAAAATGTGCCGCAAATAAGCAGCAAATCGAATTGCTCTCAACAACATGGTTGCTTTCGGTACACTAACGTACTTGGCTAATCTTGTTAACATATCAAAAGTCAAACAACAGCTAAAGCAAACTAGGCCTCCTGCAAAGTAGATCCTTTCAAGTCACTTCCTTGCAACAATTTGATTTTTGAATTTGTTGTTGGCAATAATGCGCAGTTGCCACCAGCGACAATCATATCACCAAATCGTCATTTAAAAAGCAAAGCACTTCAAGTCACAACTCACAGCTTGGCCGCTTCATTCACTTGTCAAGAGCGAGACTCGTGTCCGTCCGATTAGGTAGTACTCGTACTGGAGATGATAACAAGGATTGCGTATAAAAGACGCTGATTATCTGTGTGTTAAGTTTGTTTTGTTGTTGCTATTTTTGTGTTGCTTTATGGCACAGTTGACGGTTCGTGCCGCTACTTTGATTATCGCTTAGCAAATCGCATGTTAAGCGAACCATTCATACGCCCAACCAACCAGCTGTCCTCCGACCAAGACAAGAATCGTATTGAAATTGAGATCATAATTATTTGAATTACATGCACTTTGTGACTACATCTGACTGCATATCTTTGATCTATGTGGTTGGAAAAATTTAATAAACAAAAGTCGACATACGCGTTAGTACATAATTATATGCATACCTATGTATGTATGTAAATATTTACATTAGGGTGGGTTGAGGAACTTTTTAATTTTTTTTTTTTGTTTTAAAAAGGGGGGGTGCAAAAATATTAAAAAATTTTACGCAACAAATTTGTGAAAGTTTTTAAATAAACAAAATTTGTTTCGCTTATAAAAAAAAAAATTGAGTTCTGAAAAATTAAAGTTCCACTCAATAATCAAACGTTAGTGATTATGCAATTTTCTTTTATTTAAATTAATTTTATTTTTTAGTCAAACTAGACTTTCTACTCCGAATATAAACATTTTAATTAACTATAAAATTTTAATGAATCCTTAAATACTAGGTAAGCATAAGTACATTTTTTTATCAAGCCACCTTAATGTTTATATTAAGCCTTTAAAAGTATTTGGGTTGATTTACTCCTCTTTTTATTCTTGTGGGTGACATCTGCTTCTGTCACTTTTGCTACCACCACACTTTTGCTATTCCCACAATAACTCTTTTCACATTTTGCTGCTTTGATTTCAAAAAATGTCCTTTAGCAAAGCGTTTCGATGTTGCTCAAACCTTTTTCTCAATTTTTTTCTGTCACAGCGCCATTTGTTGCCCTGCTTCAAAATTCATACGCTTTTTTTGTGATTTATCTACGATCAAGATAAACTCATTGAAATTATGATAATGTTTTTGTTGGAATAAAATTTTTCATAAAAGCACAGGCTTACATGTTTATTATGCATACATACATACATACATACAAACACACATGCATACATATGTACATTCAGATGTCACACAAATATTTACAGCTGCATTGCGAATACGCTTTCCCATCTCTTGTAGAAGAGTGCAGTAGGCATGCAAAAAATGAGAGAGCATTAGAGTACTCCCAAGAAATCTGTTTTTCATATAAAGAAGATGGTTGAATTAACATGGGGATGCTCTAGGACAGGATCAACTATTCTATATCGGGCAACTCCATTTCTTTACCTCTGAGTACTTCATGGAACACCTAAGTGAGTGTACTTTCCAAAAGCTCGCAAAAACTCAGTCCATCGAATACTCAAAGAAATCGAGAGACGAAGTGGGTATACATTTAGAAATCAGCTACTCCCGTCCTCGGTTTGGTGTTGACTGCTCCGTGAAGTAATTTTTTGGGGGCATCTTGAAATAACTCTCACCTACATACATATGTACATATGTAGGTGTTCCATGAAGCTCAGGTTCTGGCCCGATAAAACCCTAGGCTCGTCTGTACATATATAAAAAAAAAACGAACAAACCACGAGCTCGTAATGCTAAGACTTGAAAAAGTGAATACTTCCTTTGTTTGTAATTAATACACGGACGTTCAGAAAAAAACCAAATATTATGGGGGCGTGGCAAATTGATTTTAGAGGCCCGGTATCTCCAAAATTCTTCATAAGAGAGCTGAAATTTGGTATAGCGATATTTGATATACATATATACCATAATCATGGGAAAAAGTGAGAATTATTGGTAAAGGAGGCGGGGCACCTCCCATTCAAACTAAGTTTTTGAAATAACGTATCTCTAAAAGAGTTTCAGGTAGGTACGAGAAAATGATATAGAGACATACGATATCAATACCATACTCACGGTATGCAGAAAGTGCGATCGACATTTGGAATTATTGGAAGTGGGGGCGTGGCAGCTTCCATACAAACTGAATTGTGTGGTACTAAGCCCCTAGAAGATGTTTAGTATAAAAAAAAAAAATGATGGGACGATATGCGATTAGAATGACTATATAATCTAATATGATCCAATCCGGTTGAAATTGCCAGAATTCCAGGACTTCTGTTAGAGGAATTTGAAGATGACTTTTAGAATTATCGTGGCCATTAAGCAGATTTTAATCGGAAGTATTTTACAATTACAAAAACAACAAAACCACAGGCGGGCTACTACATCAAGTTGATGGTTTCATATCCACTCAAGGGCTGATCTATCTTAAAATACTTCGAGAGATTTTTTTTATTTCTAAAAGCACATGTTTTTTACCCTCAATATACAACTTGTACAAAAACAAATTCGTTGAAGCTCACAAAGTAAGTCCATAAAACTAAAGCTAACCAGAGGTAAACTCACGCATTGCGTAGGGCGTTCCATGTGTTAAGTGCTGAAATGCAGCCATCATAATTTAAGACATGAAGTGTTGACGTTTGTTGCCGTTGCTGCTGTCGATATTGTAGCCACTGTGTTGAGCGGTGGTAGTAAGTGGAGAGGAAGCGTGGAAGCGCAACAAACGTCAGTACGGCCCAAAAACGTAAGCGCCTAGCGATGATGATGACGATGAAGATGGCGATGACGTTGCCAATTGCTTAGTGCTTTTCATGTTTATGTTGGTATTGTTGTTGTCGTTGTTGTTATGCGTGTTAGCAACAATGTCAGCATGAGAACAAATGTACGTTCGCGCCGCCACTCTTCAACCATAATCATACTGCGCCCGTGCGTTTGTTGTTGTTGTATGTATAAATACTTTTCCACTTTAGTTTTTGAGCCTTAATGCTCGCACGTTTGTTTGAATGCGGCTGCTTAAGTAGAGCTGTGTGTGTGTGTGTGTGTGTGTGGGTTAGTTGATCCTTGCGCTGCCCGATACCTTTTCTTATCAGCAAATGCGATGCAGATTAATCGCCACTGATAGGACGCATGCGCAGCCGGCGATGAGCAGCCAGAGTGGCAGCTTGAAGGTGAAGCAGCACAAGCAGCAGCAGCAGCAACGGTTGTCGTTTAGGCAGTTGTTTGGTCGCTTGATCGGTTGGTTAGCTAGTTTGCAGGCGTACAAGATGAGTGAGGCTGATGATGCATTGTATAAAGAATTGTTTGTTGTTGTTTTTGTTGTTACACAGATTTTGAAGTTTGTCAGAAATATGCAGTTTTTGTTTTTTTTTTTTTTTTTGTTGCTTCTTTTCTCCTTTGCTATCATTTGTATACCCAGTTGTGCAATGCAACAGTGGTTTGTAACATAAGACAAGAGACGAGCTGGCCTCTGGTTTAAGTGCCCGTACAGGTAATACCAAAAGGTGTTTGGGTTATCTTGGTAACCTCGGTTTAAAGGTTTATTGATCTTATACTGGTTCAGCCAGGGTCCAACCATGGCGTTGTTTTCGGGTCCACGCCAGCCCCTTAACTTTGGCATCCAAAAAGTCATATTTTTCAAGAACTGTGAATAAAAAATCTTCTCGAAATTTCATTAAAAAAAATCGGGGTCTCCTTCCCAAAATGCAGGATCTGTCACAGGGTCCGATCCTATTAAAGACGGCAGATCCTTGATACTCCTGTTTGAAGCTGTTGAAGACAATACTGGCAAGGAAAATGAAGACTAGGCAGGGCGCATCATCCCTACAACAACAACATCGAACTTATAGCCAGCTGTTATCACCTATCCTCACAGGGTTTGAGCAAGTCCATTTTGCTTTAAGGCGGAAGCCCAATCGAATATGCAGTCAAGTCGCCTGAGAGATCAGTCCGAGCGGACCGCTAACTACTTCGAGATCCTTCTAGGTAAATGTCTACGCCAAGCGATTGGCCGAACTTCTGGGGTTCAATGTGTTGATATCATATGGATTGTGCTATGGACTCACCTAACCTAAACTTAATCTAAACACAACTCACAACAAAAGTTGTATGAAAGACCGAAGACAGGACCATTTAAACGCTTACAACGAAACCGTTGTTGTTGTTTCCTACTCCCCTTTGCAGCCTATTGTTCATCTTAAAGTCGATTAACTTGTTTAATTTAAAAAAAAAAATTAATTTTTTGAATCCGCAACTGGTTATAAAATTGTTTGTTTTAACCAAAGCTATTTACCCTTTTTATATTTTATGCACCCTTAGGTTCCAATGCACTCACAAACATATTTCATTCTTTTTAGTTTTATGTAAATACATATGTAAGCACTTATATACATGTACATCCACATATGTATATTATACATATTTACTAGCTGGGTATTTCCACTTTTTTAATTTCCTCACCATATCGTGTGAAGCTCAACGTCAACTTAACGACGAGATCATCAAATTCTTTCCTTTCAAAAATTACTTTAATACTCGCGTTCATTGGCCCAGTCAGTGATGATTTAGATTAAGATGAGGCGTTTTTTTTGGCGCAAAACAATTTCAGTTAAAAATTATACAAACAACAACAACAAACAATTGCTAACAAGTATTTAAAACAAATATTAAGGCGTTGCTGATAACCAGCGTTTTCGCTGCGGGTTACCACGATTATGCCAGCCCTAAAAAGTTATTTAGCCAGTGCAATTGACCTCTAGAACAAACTACAAATGCGATTTTTTTTTTTATAATAAAATTGCGTACATGGGTGTTTATGTCTATTAGAGTGTGCCATTTTTGGGATTATTTATTTTCTCGTTACCTATATTGGTGCATTTCCACTTCTTAAAGATACTTTCTCTTCCTTCTCCTTTCCACTACCATTTTATCGCTTTTCTTTTCTCTAAATTTTCCTCTTTACGGTTTTGCTCCTCCTCCTATTGGTAACAATACTCCTATGAACCTTCTTATCTCTATTTCTCTCATAGAGTCAGGCGGCACCGCTGGCTACCTTAAGGCTGAATTAAAAAAGGCATAGCCACATCCATTTAAAACAGCTGATCCCTTCAACCTGTCAAAATTTTTTTGAGTGGAAATATTTTTCTCGAACAATTTTTGTGTATCAAAGTTTGAAAAAATCATAAAATATTTTCGGAAACTAAAATGGCTACAATAATTCAGTACAATTTATTTGAAACAAACATTTTTTTTTTTGGAAATGTAACACACCCTAATACTACATATATTAGACTGCTAAAAAAAAAATTTTTTTAGATTTAAAAAAACACTGCCAAACGAAAAACTTAAATGGATCGTTTTGAAGAAACATTTTTTGGGACAGTCTAATGTATTAGGGTGTGTTACATTTGCCGGCATTTTTTTTTTTTTTTTTGTATTCAAATAAATTGTACTGAATTATATTCGAAGTTATAGCCATTCTAGTTTATTTTGTATTTTTTTTGCCTCTAGTATTGTTGGAAAATTATAATTCATGATCAACAAAAATCGTGTCAGTGATTTATCAGTCTTTTCTACAAACTAATTTGGATTCTGAGACTTTTACAGTATTTTTTATGGCCACATTGAAAAATTGCACCAATATAATTTTCAGAATTTTCTTTTTTTCGGACCAGACTAATATGCATGCACAAGGATGAGTAACATTTAGACAAAATATTTTTTTCTCTTATTTTCCAGATAAATTTTAATGACGTTTGACAGGCTTAGCTCATAAAAGATGTTATTTTTCATTCAAATGTAACAGAAAATTGTGATTTTTGCTTTTAAATCGATTTTTATTTTATTTCTGAAGTGCATTTAAATTTTTCGACTATCAAAATTTTTCTCTGGGTCATTCAATTTCCAACAACACTGAAAAAAAAGGAATATAATAAAAAAAAATATTGTTTTATTTGGCCCAGTCTAATGTACACCATTTATGTAAATACGCAGTTACAGATATTTCCTTACATACATATATGTATGTATAAAATATAAACGTTAAACAATCGAGAGCAAAAAAAACTCAACTCAACTTTTTTGGAACATCTGTCGATCGTTTGTCGTTGATAATTTCAATTGTGACCCTTAAATTTTTGTTGTTTTTTTTTTTTGTCTTTGTTTTGCCCTATTTGTTCATTGTTGATAATATTTAGTTGCAACCATCATCACATAATCGTTTTCCTTTTGTTTCTACCATGTTCTCGCGCTTATTCTGCATACTCATATCTGCTTACATTTATGAATATGAAAATTGTCACGAGTTATTGTGGTCGCTTGAAGCTTCATTCGCATACCACTTGGCCCTGGATATGCCCTATCTGCCTCCCTTGGGCATTAATGACAGACATTTGCATTGTATTCTCACATACATACATACAAGCATGTTTGTGTATGTGTTGTAGCGAGTAGCAGTTTGGTAACTGGGGGATACCAACGGATTATTATTGGCCAATGAGGTACTTTAATAACCATAATCAGGATATTATTGTAATGTTATGAGCGGATTGTATATTGACTACATAAAAAAAAAATATAAATAATTCAAAATAATTTTTGCAAATGGTAAGCAGGATCACAAGTGCAGGAAATGGGCACAGCTGGAGTTTAAGAGGCGGATAAGTTTGCATTTTGAAAAGCGGAAGCACGCGTAGTCAGTAGTTCAGCGTAAGAGTAGCCTCTGTTAAGCTTAGCCAGTGGGTAGTTGCTTCAACACTGACTGCATGGAGGACTCTTGTTTTTGAAAATTAATGGAGCCCCAATGCTTTGCTTGGGCCACAAAGGGTTAATAAGCTTGTTTATATTTGTATGAAACAGACCAGCTAAATTTGATTAGTAATTAGTAATCATTTGACTAGACGGATTATTTTATTGGTAATGATTATTTTAATTGTTTTCAAGAAAATTGATTGCGATTAAAATAAAAAAATTTAAAAAAAATATAAAAAATAAAAATATAAAAAAAGAATCAAAAATAGCTTGTTTGATTACTTTTGATTATTTTAAATTTTTTGTTTGGATTATTTTTAATAATCCTGAAAAATCAGGAAATATCAAAAATTATAAAATAATAATCAAAAATATAAAAAAGCTTGTTGATTACTTTTGATTATTTAAAAATTTTTTTTTTATTAGTTTTAATAATCGTGATAAAGCAGGATTATTTTGATTATTTTTTAATTAATTGGAAACTAGTTACTAACTATTTAAAATAATGGTAATTCAACCGGTAATCATTACGATTAGTAATCATTATTTAACAGATATGGTTTGAAACAAAAATTTCTACATGAACCACCACGCCTACTTTTTTTAAAGCAGACTACTGAAAGGATTGTAAAAAATATCAAAGAATTTCTTCACTTTTTCCAACCAAAGCATTGGCTTTCTACTGAACTTGTAAAATCGTGTTTTACTCTCATTTCCATCATCAACATGGAACATTGGTATGGTGGCAGTGGCTTCAGATTGCTGCGGGTTGCAAGTGCACAAGCTGCAATGTATGTAAGTCTGTGGTCGCAATGTCGCTTATTCTGTACGACGGTCAATATTCACTTTCTGTTTATTTATTTATTTGACTCTCAATTCAAAGCTCCAACCACGACTGTAGCCAGAGCTTAGTCCAAGTCAGTGTCGCCATACGTTTACTCGCTCGCAATTAACTCGAAATTCTACGAATTGTTTAATTAGAACTTTTGCTGCATGCAACAACGATAGGCAACACAGCTGAAATTGCAGCAGTCGAGCTAGAGATGTTTCATGAACAACAAAAACAATCAAACGAAGGGAGTTGCAGATGGGATAAGCAACTTGGAGCACAGCAGTGAAGGGAAAGATCAGCACATGGGAGGAGTTAAAGAGGGAATACATATGAGTACCTGAGGATGAAATCCCTCAAATCCGAAAATGAAACTGAGTCAGAAGTACATAATTAAAGATTCATAAATAATTGAAAAATTTAAAAAATAAAAACGGAACATGAGAAAACTTCATAATAAAAAATGTGTCAAAAATCAGTAAAATTGGTCAACGCATAGCTTCGGAAAAAATTCGAACTTCGAAAAAATGGGAACTTCGAAAAATTTCAAACTTCGAAAAAATTGGAACTTTGAAAAAATTGGAACTTCGAAAAACTATAAACTAAGTATTTTTTTTAATTTATAATATAACAGCCATAAAATTATAAAAAAAAGAATAAGGCGAAATTTCTACCGTTACCGGAAAAAAATTATAAGGTGGGAGATATTGCTGGACAAACCTTTACAATGAAGTGACCTCGACCTAAGCTAAGCCGTAAGCTGCATGCTTCGAGATCTCGACCTCCTTCCCTCCTTTACTCCCTCTTTGCTTACTGTACAAATACACAAATGTCTTTTGTTAACACAAGACTCGCGCCACTATTTCACATGTGTCGACTTTGTGCTCGTTCTTGGCTTTTCGTAACACCTTTTTTGTTGTTGTTGAAGCTATGAGAATTTAAAGTTTAAGGAATTGACAAAAAGTAAAAAATACATACATACATACACACACACATACACACATGTATGCATAAACAGCTTAAAGGGCACTTATTATTGTGGCGAAAAGCAAAAGTTAAACGAGCGTAGAAAAAAAGTGTGGCAGGAATCTGTGAACTTGTCGTCTGGCGGTGTTATCAGCGCAACTAAACAGTTTCTACATATTTACGTATGTGTGTGTGTGTATGAGGACATGGCAATGTTTGTACTAGGTTTGTTTGTTTGTCACTTTAGTGTTGTTTCTGCATTTTTAGTTTGTTTTTAGCTGTTGCCTTGTTTTTGCTGTTGTTGGCTTTTCTGATGCTGTGCGATGTGTTACCACTGATTAAATCATTAAATATTCTGATTGTGTCGCGCAATAATGAAATGCTTCTCGGTCTCGGTTTTTTTTTTTGTTTTGTTGGAATTTCGTTATTTCTAGAGAACGAACGAACAGCGATTTTTAAAGCTGAGCAGAACTACGACCATTTTAGGCTGAAGCTGGACAAAACTTTTGGATTGTTCACAATATTAAATAATAAACAATAAAAATTAATTTAAATAAAAAAAATTCTATACATAATAAAAAAATTAAAAAAAAAGTTACGTTGATTCATATCACATTCACACCAGTTTATAAAATAAATATCATATTAAATATATATTTTTTTAACACCAAATATACATATGTACATAATTTAATGCCGTCACATACCGCTTATTCGCATTTTCACCTTGCCACAAATTCCGTCTATCTAGGCACATTTTTTAAAACTTCATTAACTTTCCTGAACTTTGTGTAAACTTTGAAATTATTCGTCAAACGATATCCAATTTAATTTCACTACTATTATATTGAACACAACTGTACATACATACATATGTTTGGCAAAATTCGTTTTTTTGGTTTTGCAGAAGCCGAACCGAATGTTGTTCCTCAGACGTAGCCCAACTCGCAGCCGAAGTTCGGCCTTTCTCTAACAAATTCTCTAGGCTTTTTTTGCTTTTGTTATTATTTTTCGTTTGTTTTGCTGTCCAATTGCACTGACTCGCTCATCTCGCTTGTCGGATGGCGAATTATTCATGGAATTATTTGAAATCAACATCGACACGAGTACTTCTCCATCTACGCTGGGGCATTTGAGTTGGTATTCATGAAATTATGCCTTAATCAGTGAGATTTTGAGTTAAAAGTGGCAACGTGCCACAAGCAACAAGTTCACTTGTTTAATTCAAAAACATGCCACAACTAACTAAAAGATTTTCAGATTAATACATTTGACTTGGTTTGTGAGTTCATTGTAATTTTGTTGAACATTCGTTGTTTTATGTGTGTTTCAAACATAACATTTGAAGATCGCTTAAGAGATGGCTAAAGCAGCATACAACGTGGATATAAGCATGGTGGACAACTTTTTTCGAGCACATTTAGGTGATATCCTGGTGAAATTTAATTAATTTACGATCTTATGGCATTTCAAGCCAACTTTTTTTAATGGTCACTTTAATTATAAAAATTGTTGAAAAAGTATTTTTCGAAAAAGTGGAACACGGGGTTAAACTCCTTTCTGACCGAAATATGAAGTTCGGGAGCATACAACAAAATTACAAAAAAAAAATACTTTTGTAGAATATTTTAACCAGCTAGCTCTCTAATACAAGAAGCTTTTGAAAAGTTTTCGAAAGTTTCAAATAAACCACATTTGTGAGGTCGTGAGCGGTTTAAAATATTCTAGGAAATTGTTCACCGGAAAATTTCACAAACTGTATTCTTAGACCGAATTCTAATAAAAAAAATATCTTGAAAGTTTCAGCAAACAAAAAAAAGCACAAAATTTCCCCTTAAAATATGCAACGATTTTTATACCCAGTTGGACTAGTATAGAGGGTATGGGTTAAATAAAAATGTTTTGTAACGGTACAAAGCAATGGAGATAGATATAGAGTTCCCTATGTCAAAGTTCTTAGCATGCGCAAAGGAGTCGATTAAGACATGTCCGTTTGTGGACACGACAACTTGAGTAAAAGTTGAGCCTTAAACATCTGTTCTTGGCCTCGAGCTTATTTACAGTCATAAATACTTAAACATGTATAGGCCGTAAAAACAACAATTCAATTGTTGATCTTAAAGCCAACCAATCCAATCCCAATATGATGCTTTTCTCAATCAAGCTTGCACCATACGGAAACAGAATGAGCTTAAAGCTCCATAAAGTTTTTCCTCATTTTATTTTATTTATTTTTTATTTGTGTGTTGTTCTCAACGCTAGATTTTTACTTTTGCAAAGCCATGTGTTTTTAGTTTATGAGAACCTACCAAGAGTAGTAATAAAGGAGAGTGACTTAAGTAAATAGTCATTGGACTCTTTCAAAAAAAGATATTTTTATTTTTGATAATACGAGTAATTTTGATATTATTTTTCAGAATGGCATAAAAGAATGCTGTAGAAATTTCAAAAACTTATTTGCAGTGGGCTTTCATTGCTATTGCTAATTAAGATTAATTTAATTAATTCAAAAAAAAAAAAAAATCCCAGTCACTCTAAAAAATTAACAAACCGAAAAAGTAAAAAGTTGTTACAGTCTAATATAGATACACACACTTGCCTATACATATATGAGCGCCTTATCACTACAGCCTCTCAACTCTCAATAAGATACTGATAAGACGAAGCTGTAACGAAGACTTGAAAGTAAACAAATCGCTTTAGTATATTCTTAAAATTCACAGTAAACAGACGATTAAAACTGATTTAGACGAAAGAAAATTTTAATTAATGACATTAGATTGTAGCAATTGATTTCACAGCTAAGTGCGCGATGATCAGTGTCATAAGCAAAAATTGAAAAATTCGCAAAAAAAGGTTTTACATTAAAAAAAAAACGAAAACAAAAGAAAAAACAAACAGAATACGAAAAAAAAAGTTGAACAAAATGTGGAAAACCAATTTCAGCACATTATTTGTGCTACTCGCTTTGCAGTGCTGTCTCCTGCCAAACGTCGAGGCACTACAATTAAACCTGACCGAACAGTGCGCCCGCAATCAAATCTTCTATTGCACTTTGACCAACATCAGCGCCACACTCAACGATCCGCTCACCATCGCAAATGCCACAGCAACACAATTGTATGAGCTGGTAATACGTGATTCGAAGATTGCACGCATACCGCGCGCCCTCATCACACAAGCGCCAGCTTTACGCTCCCTCCTCATGCACAACTGTGGCTTGAATCGCTTGACCGCCTATGATTTTCCAATTGGACATCCATTACGTAGTTTGGTATTGCAAAAGAATCGTTTTTCCGATGTGCCCGAAAAAGCGTTCGTTTCCATTTATGAATTGGAAAAGTTACAGCTGGGACGCAACACCATACACATGGTGCATCAGCATGCGTTCGATGGTTTGGATAAATTGCGTTACCTCGACTTGCAACAAAACGACATACGCGAACTACCCAAGTCATTGTTTGATGAACTCGTCAACTTGGAACATATCGATTTGAGTAACAATAATATCGAACAAATCGACGTCACAACATTCGTACAAAATACGAAGCTGCAAACATTGCTCTTGGGTGATAATAGATTCTCGCAATTTGATGCAAACTCATTGGAACACTTGCCGCATTTACATTTGCTCGACATAAGCAATAGTAATGTGGATGAGTTGCGTTTACAATCGGTCGATACGCTGCTCATGTCGGGCAGCACATTGGGCAGCATCAATATCGCTGGCAGCGCTGTTAAAGTGCATGCCGGCAATAATCAGCTGACGAGCTTAAACATTGGTGATAAGTTGAGTGTACGCGAATTGGATTTACATGGCAATCGTCTTGAAACGTTGGAAGATTTGGCGGGCATGTTGAATTTGCAACGTTTGGATGTGTCACGCAATCAATTGCAAACGTTGCGCACCTCAAATTCACCACTCTACTTGCTGCTGCCGAATTTGGTGCATTTGAATTTGGCCTCCAATCAATTGCAGAACTTGACGCTGGAGTCATTTCTTGTGCTACAAAAGCTCACACAACTCGATTTGGCTTTCAATCATTTGTTACGCTTGGATCAGCGTCTATTCGAGCCACTCGTCAATTTGGAGAAATTCTACATCGAAGGTAATGGCTTGCATTTATTCGATTATGAGCAATTTGTTGCTGGTCATGTGTATCTCAAGGAGTTTGGTATGTTTGAAAATTATTGGGAATATCGTTATATGCGTACCATGTCCGCATTTCTGCAAGATAAATCCATTCAATTGCCCTTGCGTTTCAATTCAAATAGCTACAACAACAACAATGGCGCTAATGTGCCCGATTCGGAGAAGGCGCCTGGCCATCATCGCAACAGTCCCATGGATGATTTTGACCAATTGCATGCTGATGGTACTTCAACTGCCACTGATCACGCTGACATTCATCCATATTGGACTACACGTGATGTCCTTATTATGGTTATATTGTTGTTGGTATTTTTGATGTTGTTGTTGCAGTTATTTACGTTGTTGCGCGATGAAGAATTTATGCCGCGCTGTTGCTGTCGATTAGCAAGAAATATACACAACGATCAGCGTCGGCGTTTGGAGGAGGATGAGGAGGACTCGGAAGTGTAGCATGGTGATGGTGGATTTCTTGCTGTTTGCTGTTAGCAAATATTGTAAATAATGTTTTAAATAAAGCTTTAATTGTATTCAGTTTTAACAATAAAAAAACGCTTTTCCCATAAATATGACAACGGGTCTAAGAGCGTCAGATTTTTACTTTTGGAACAGATATAGAATTAACTGCTCCCGAAAGTTATTTTGGAGCACAGTCTGATGTTGGCAAGCAGCTTCCAGCTGTTGCATTGGTGGTGTCAGTTTAAGCCAAAAAGCTTGATCCTTTATCTAACTCTAACTGAAGCAGAGTTTGAATTATAAAAATCATAAAATTTATTTCAGAATAATGAATTGTACTTCAGAAATCGTAAAATATATTTCGAAATAGTCATTTGATTATCAGAAGTCGTAAAATAATTTTAAGAATAACTAATTGTACTAAAGAATGTGTACTTCAGAAACCATGAATTCTGAAAAACAATTGGTTGTTCTGAAGTACAATTTATAGCTACTGAAATACATTTCACGACTTCTGAAATACCATTGACTATTCTGAATTACATTTGATGAGTTCTGAGGTAAATCTGTAAAAGGTGTAGACATTTTTGAGCTTGCAAAATTTCTTGCAAGCAAATTAATTTTTACTGAGAAGCCTTCTATGGAAAAAATACCCTCGGAGAGTTTGCCAAACCACTCCAAATGGACGACCGTTTTTTGAAAAAAAAAAAAAATATTCAAACCACTTTTGAGGCATTTGAATACCATTACCCAACAAATCTGCTCAACTCAATAATATGTATTAAGTTTCAATATTTTCGTATATGCTCTTTTCGGAATTCCCAATTCGTACTTGATCGGATGTTTGTTCCTACTATTTACAGTGGTGGCAATAAAAAGTTGACATGAATGTATGTATGTAGAGTAATTATACCAGCACGATTTCTAAAATTATATATTAATGAACCAAATTTGAATACAATCCATATTATTATAGCAATAGAAATCAAATAATTTTTTTTTTAAATTTCTGCATCTCTGTCTGTATATGTACATATGTATATGTACGTATGTTTGTAAGTGCTTCAATAAATACTAAATAGAGCATAAAACCGGGCTTTTCACAAAGGTATTGCTGATGGTCTATTTTGAAATATAGAATACATTTTTCCCTAGCTGCTTCATATAAATGGCCTTTATTTGGGTACGTGGCAAGTCTGACAAGAATAAAAATTCTTAAAAATTTAGAAATTTCAAAATATTAAATGATTTTGGTTTGGTTTTTTTTTTTTGTATTTTTAACCAATTTAATGATTTTTAAGCCTTAAAAAAACTAAATTTATCAATATTATTTAGCGTTAGCGCGAAGAAACTAGCGGTCCACTTAAGAGCAATATTTTCCTCAAAATTTTCGCTAGAAAATTTTATTTTTTCTGTTCCAGTCTAATATACTTACATGCATGTCCAAAAGCTTTGATAGCACTTAAACTAGCCTCTTCTGTCACAGCAATTGATGCTGTTGTTGTTTGCTTTTGCAGGTGATGTTGTTGCTGTCGATACTCTCTCTCTCTCTTTCTAGGTGGCTCCATGCTGCACAGCTTAACATTGCTTGTACGCATTTGGCTTTTGCTGAAACGACAGTGGGCGACACTTAGTGGAGCACAACAACAACAACCACAATAACAAGGATGAGATGTTTGGATATGAAATCACAATTTCTGAGAAATTGTATTTTGATTTATTTATAATGTTGCAACAACATGCATGCAAGCAAGCAGTTAATGTCACTTGCAACATGCAGCAGCAACAGCAACAGCAACAGCAGAAGTTTGCAAATATGTACATTTTAGTGCATCTGGTAGGTGCATGAAGAAATGTTTCTATCAGGGGTGGAACCACAGGGGGGGTTTTGGGTTCAACACCGCCCCTCCCTCAGAATCTGTAAGCCACACCAGATTTCATAAGAAAATTTTGGACCCCTCCTCAAAATGCTGCATCCGCCACTGGTTTTTTTTTAAATATGTACCTATGTGTAGGTATTTTCAAATTCATCCACGTGCAAGTATGTTAGTTAACTCAGTTAGGCATCAACGGCCCAATTGGTTGCTATGGCTGTTGCAAATTGAATTGGAAATTTTGGAAATCAAAATTTTGATTAAATGAGAAATATGCAAATGTGCAGTTTGTGAAAATTAATTATGCACTTGTATGTGTGTATCTACATATGCATGTGTGTGTATGTTTCGACGAGCGTTCATTTGTGCGCAAATATTGTGTAATGCAAACAGTTGCGTGACATAATACGAGCAGCTTGCAATCTGATAAGCCGACGCGGAAACGTAAATACACAAATCAGACAGACACACATGCACTTGCCAAAACACTAATACAATTGCAAATACAAAAACACTTTACTAGTTATTTTGGCATGCACTCATTCTCATGTCCAAATGTGCTTTTGTATTATCTCGAACCCTTGTGGGCGTTGGTAAGCGTTTTGCTGTCTACCTATGAGATGCATATTATTTGATAATATTTGTTGAAATAATATGTTGTAAGGTAAATTAAAATTTTGCAAAATAAATTTAGTAATCACTCGGTTTGCATTTGGCTAAATTATACGTCGCATAAAACATAAACTATAATCATTAATGAGATACCAAAGATACTAAGTAGGTAAGTATGTATTTTGTAATTTTAATAGGTTGTGATATCTTTTGATATAGTGCTTAGGGTGAACTTAGTTGAGATGCACCTTCCTTTGCAACATATAAACTAAAAAAAAATATTTCAAAAATTGTTTGCCAACTTTTATAGCCACCACTGTACGCAGCGTGAATATTTCTGTGCCGTAAAATGGAAGATTTTAATAGCAAGAATACAACGGTGAAAATTGCATTTGTTTCTACGCAGCGGTTTATGGTTGATGCGCGAACAAACATACAGACAGACAAACAATAATGCTAAAAACCGTTGTTTTGGCTGCAAAATAGAGTGGCACATGCGCAATTTTGAATTTTAACCTTTTAAAAAGGGGGTTCTCATATTCGAGGCTATATTTTTTTTATTGAAGCTGGACTACAATGCATCTTATTATCTCTTATTTATCTATTTCTTGTTAGTATATGGTCGTCCTGCTTGTCAACCGTTCTCCCTTATTCCGATGTTCAGAAAAGTCGTTTGCAGTACTCCTCGTTTGACCTCATACTTACATACCTCAGCGCCAAAAGCCGTACCACAATGAAGTAGATTTCGAAAATTGTTCTTGTTATTTTTGCACTTACCGCAAGTTAGTTTCCAGCCTTGTAATTAAAAAACTTCACACTTTGTGCCAGTAACGTTACGGCGAGCCAATAAAATTTACGCACCAGAGCAATACAGAACTCACTCACAACCCGAGAAAAATCGATGGTGTCGGATAAAAAAAAAACTTGCATCTGTTCGATGCATTGATCGAGGGGGCGGTTGCCAAATCACACGCCCGCTGCATTAAATCACGCGGGTAACTTCGATGAATGTTGTTTCGTACGATCATTCGATCGACTGTTGCATAACTCGCATCGTTTGGCGATTTGTGATTGGGGCGGCAGCAGTTGCCTGGCAGCGGTTTAAAGTAAAGCGTGTGATTTTATTGTTGTATTCCCCCGCCAACTGTTTTATGTGCCGCTGCAAAATATTTGTGCGATTTGTAGAAGTGCGCTCTCGTGCAATCAATGTCTGTCCGCCTGCCATACGTTTGGATTTATTTTTTAATTTTTTTTTCTTCAAAACAAAAGTGTTCACTTCGAATTCTTCAAATATTTCGTTTGTTCAATGCATCGATCGGTCGTAAGGTGTCGTTAATGTTGCCCCAATCACAAATAAAATGCAAGCAACATCATTATGTGCAACAACACTATTCACCACAACAGCAAGAACAACAACACAGCATGGTTCTGGTAGTAACAATTCGCCAATCGTTTACACATTTCACACTGACCAATTTCATAGTGGCACATTGTTTTTGTTATTGTACTTCGCCTTCGGTTATTCGCACACCCAAAACAGTTCCATTCGTTTCCATAACCGTATCAATATCACTGTCCACTTGGTCATTGGCATTCGCATTTTAAATCTTTGGCAGTCATTCTGTTTCTTGCGCACATTTTTATGGTCTCCCACTTTCCCACCCATCGGACACTCCTCACCTCCTTGAGGGCTATTTGCACTTCCATATGGTTGCAAGCGAATGAAAATGAATGTCTTTCGTTGGCTCATTTGTACATTTGGCGTTCCATATGTCCATGTTTGATTCAAGTCCCTTTCGTGTTAGCTGACTAGCAAACAGTGTTCTAAACTCTTTACCAGGGTGAAGAAAATAAGAACAGGAATCTTTAACAAATGGCCTTGCGAAATAAAAAAAAATTTTATTTAATTAAATTAAACATAGCATAACATAACAATCATAACATAAACATAACATAACATAACATGACATAACACAACATATAACATATCATAACATAACATAACATAACATAACCTAACATAACATAACATAACATAACATAACATAACGTAACATAACATAACATAACATAACATAACATAACATAACATAACATAACATAACATAACATAACATAACAAAACATATAATAACTAAACATAACATAACAAAACATATCATAACATAAAATATGAACTGTTTTATTGATATGTCACCAATAGCTAAGCTTTACAGCCCTAAAACCCAGCGCCGTTTTCTGCAAATATAGATTGAGTCCCACTGTGGCTAACACGAAGTTCTCATTGCAATTCTTTTGAATCGCTATATTTTGCCATTTATTATTCTCGATTTTTGTATTTTTTTTGTTGGTACCATTTTCGTATCACTAATTTTCACGGATTGTGGTTTATGTCATTATTGTTGTATGGTTGTTTGTGTTATTGTGCAAATCAGAAAAAAGCAATAACAAAAATTAGCGCTTGCATGCATTTCGTGTGATTTGTGTGAATAGCAGCAGCAGCAATTGCAAAAAAAAATACAACAAAAACAACAACACCAACAACAACTATCAATATAACAAATGGCATCGTATTGAACACAAGAAAACTAAGCGTAGCAAAATATTGTTGTTATTGTTGTTGTTATTGTTGGCGGCATACGACGTGTGATATACGATTGGTAGGCGGTGCCACAGAGGCTGTGCAAAGTGTAAATTTATGATTATGCGATTTTATCGAACGTGCAAAAATGAAATGTTCTTTACACTTTATAAAAGAGCATAGCGCATTTATTAGTACGAGCGCGAGCGATCTGTCAAACTACGCGTTGTATGGACAAACATACCTGCAAGCTGGATTCTCTCTAAGTATTTCTACTTTTATTTTTATTTTTTTAAGGGGCGCGAGGGGGTAATAAAAGGCGGTCAGTCGTCATTTGTTGGTCGCACGTTCGTGCAAAAAGTATTGCCATTGGTAATTATTATGTGAATTGTGGGAATTATTGGTGCGTGTTGGCTTGAATTTTCAACTTGATTAATACACATATGCGGAGATCATTTTTTATCAGAAAATATAAAAAAAAAAACCTAAAATATATTTTGTAAATCCAACTTCTTTCCTTTGCCTCTTACTTTTCCCTCCTTCGTCTGCTCTTTACTTTTGCTTTTCCTGTCAATATTTTTCATGTTTCTTCTCTACCCTATTTATTTCCTTATTTTCCTTTATTCTTTCTATTCAGCCATCCCTGCAGAAGGTCCCCCAGGGTAGCCAAAAACTGTATCTTTGAAAGTATTGCGAGGTCCTCAGCATAGAAGAAAAAGTGCATCAGTTCGCAGCGTACCATTTCTCAATCTTCTCTAAGCCGATCCCTTATAACAGCTACCTTCCCGATCCCTCACACCAGCCACCGGTAGTATCGTTAAGTGTTGATTCTAGAGTTAGTTTGAGCGCTAGTGTTAACGTCCATTGCGTAGCCTTATCATGGAAGATAATCAATTTCTCTATTTAGTATTCTTCTTCTTTGCTTTCCTTTGCTAAAGAGATTCGTCGGAATGAGCTACTTTCCGAAACCTTTCACTATGAGTTCTTATGTTTATTTATTTTATATTTCTTAGAAATGTTAAAATTTTTCCCCTCCACTCTCCACTTCACGGTAATGCTCATTTAGCTATTAATTCATTATCTTTGGCTTGCAGTGTGCAAAGCTCCAAAAGAGCAGAATTAGGAAATAATGACGTTACACACTTGACAGAACACACTTCATGCTTTGTCATGCGCTGAGAAACAAAAGTCACTGCTCCTTTAAGAAATCAACATTCTGCTAATTTCCTAATACTTAAATGTGTGGCAGTCAGATGATAAGTTGGCACGACAATGGGAGTTGAACCAGGGATCAGTTTTGAATGAATACTAATACATAGGGCCCAAACACCCCTTTTAAGCGAAAAGGAGAGAGAGTTCCTTCAAGCCGAGCCCGAGTATAATATGGTAAAATCTATTTCATACGAGAAAAAAAGCTGAGAAGTGTTTCTGTCTCTTCCAAGTTCTCTCATTCTCATTAAAAAATTATCATTCTCCACGAAGTTAGGTAGTTAGGTTAGATAATAACTATCGGTGCTGAAGAATCGACTGAAAATTTTCAGTTACTCATCGCAAAAAAAGGAACCTTTAACTCCCCTAAATGGACTACCAATACCGGGAAAACACAGTTGCAAGTTGATGTAACCTTTTCGCACATCCCCGAGCCAAATATCAAGTCGGTGATGCTTTTCTTAGTAAGTAACCAAACTTATTTTTGTACCAAAAGGCGAAATCTTTGTCTCACCAAAACGCTTGCCGCATCTAATCATAATTCACGACAGCAGTCACAGAGTGTCAACCAAAACTGAGATTAGCTACGTATTTTTGTGCAGCTTTGCCAATTCTAAGGCTGAGGTGGCTTGCAGGAAATTAAACATTGGTGCTGGTACCGAAGTAAACCAGAACCCAACAACACTTAAAATACTCTAACCCAACATAAACGAGATACAGCAGAAGAGCTATCCATATGGTTGGTTTACCTCAGGGTCTTGGAATTAAATGTTAATTTATGGAGCTCATAGGGATCAGAAGGTGATTCCATCGAATTCCACAGAGGGTAGTTTAGAATGGAGAACAACTGTCGGTCCCTTCAATGTTGTTAACTGGCTAAAAGTGTTCATTACCGGCCTTATGCTAAACTTGGCCGAAATTCCCAATTAAAAAAGAAGAAGAAAAAACTTGCCTGGAGATGGTCTCTAAAGGGTCTTGAAATCAAACAAACTACTTACTTTAAAACTAGTTTGAACAGAGCACTAGAACCAAACTAGTACAAAAAAGGCCAAAGGAAAGTATACTTAAATTGTTTTGGTAACTGTTAAAATTTGTGACAATAATTCAAATGTCTTCGACCGTTGGAGCAGTATCCGCTAAAGAGAGAAAAATATCGACGATACTATCGATGATGTTATCGATATTTTATTACTATCAAAAGTATAGATTGAAGTGTAAATTATATTCATACTTGCTATGATATATATTCGTTTGGATCGGTTTGTTGACGTGTCATAATGTCAATGGAATAAATATCATTGACTTTAATGCACATTGTCAAAGAGAATTAATGTCAATGACATTAGTTCACAAAATAATTAATTCTTTTTATAAAAACGAGTTACAGTTAATTTATTATGAGAATTGATGTCATTGACATTAATTCTCTTTGAGAAATGCGAATTAACGTCAGTGACATTAATTCCATTGACACTATAACACTTCACTGTATAAAAAAATTTGATAAAATGAGGATTGCCGATATGTTAGCAATTACTTCTTTCAGGCAAACGGCTAAAATTAACCATAAAGTTTGTACGTTAAAAGCGATTGGAAGCATTTTAACGGAAATAGCGAAATCTCGATAGTATCGATATATCGATAGTTTTCCATCTTTCGTATCAACTTGGAAGATGTCACTGTTTCAAGCTCTGCCGCTGGACACAACCAAATTTTTTCGTTAATACAACAAAAACAACAAATAAATTTTAAATATTGAGGCCCACTTGGATCCACTCCTTAGTACATTAGTATTCTCCAAAAATTTTAATTCTTGTTTGGTGCTTACATATCTAATCCTTTTCGGCCTACGTTGAAATGAGTCAGAATATTTAAAAATCGTTTTTTTTTTTACGAGTTTATCATTTCACGGCGGGGTATGTTTCTTACCCTGCATCGTTTTGTTGTTGGCATCGCATTTCCCAAGCGTGAAAAGCTCGAAAAAGAGTCATAGAAGAAGTTAGTTTATGGCAGGACCGAATCGGGCAAGTTAATAAAAATTATTTCCGAATCAATGGGTACCATACGGCACGGCGGCGGCTAAGGACATTTTAATGTGTGACACACACACACACATAGACACAAATACAGACAATGGCCAAATATACCAAACCAAATACAAAACGCCAGCCAATCTATAAAATGTGCAGAGTCCTACACATACAACATTGTCGACTAGACACGCGTCTCAAAAATAAACCAAAAAAAAAAAACAACAAAAGTGCACCCAAAAAGAGTTCAAATGGAAAACCGCATAAATTGGCAAACTTTAGCAACTTTTGACTTTTAACCATCTTTTATTGTAATCGAATACTTTCCAATTAATTTTTTATTCTCTTTTGCATGCTCGCGTTCGCTAGAAAAAAAGCCATTAAAAACTATTTTGTAACAAAAGAGCAGCGTGGTTGTGCGCCTAAAAATATGTTCGCACAAAGATTAATTCGAATTTGTATGAAAAGTGCAAAAATATTAGTTGCTTAACGCCTCTTTGAGGGCGTAAGCGCTTCACTGGATTTTCTAATGATTTATGAGTTGGTAAACAAAAGCGCAGCAGTAACGCCTCGCATACGGCGCGCCGTCGCCTTACGCTCCACATCCGTTTTATGCGCCTCACACTTGGTAATGCGCATTTGGCTGCTGCTGCTTGATGCACATTAAATTTACAAATCTCATTATGTTCAAGGTGCCGTTAACGTCGTCGTGTGACTTTATGACTTTGGCATTTAAACGGGTGCTGGTTTATGGTGTGTTTGTGTGTGTGTGTGTGTGTGCTTATTTCAACGTGTTAATCATATTATTTACACCATCAAGGATTAACTCTCAATGACGACGTTGCGCCCTCAATGCATTGTTTGTCTACTTAATAAATGTTGATCACATACCTAACTGCTGTCTCATAATCAACTGCTTCTTCTGTGATGGTAGTATATTTCAACTCGCAGCTATTTTTGTAATACTCCAAGGTATTTAATGTTGATACTCTTTGGTTTTAGCTGTAATGCTGCTGTGTGGAAAATTCATCCCTTTATACATAAATTGCATTAATATGAAGAGGTTATGTAGAATGTGTACCTACAGTGTGTCAGGGCGTGCAATATTATAAAACAATACTTTTGTTTTTGATACTGAAAAGCATGGAAATTAACAGCACCAATCTGAGTAAATTAATGATTTTAAAAATAATTAAATTGTAACAAAAGCCAAATTTTTTCGTTGGCCACTTAAGTCAATGAATAAATAAAAAATAATAATTTTTCTCAAAAAATTTTAAATTTATTTTGAAATCAAATCAAAACAGAAGAAAAAAGTTTTTTTAGCATAAAAATTGCTACTTAAAATGGCTAATACCTTATAACTATAGCAAAGCCCTCGTTTATCGGGACAATCGATTAAATGGGGGCTATATGTCATACTTGTCCAATCTTACTAATTTTTACTACCCACTTAGCGTATATACTATTAAGTTCATAAAATTCTTAATTCAAGGGTTCTAACTATTTCATTCTAGGAGTTATAACCGAAAACTTGTTTATCGGTGCATTCGATTGTACAGAGCCGACGTGTTAAATTTAATCGATCTTGTTAGTTTCGATGATAAATAGGTTATAAAATAGCGGCTGCATACAAAATTTTCAGACAATCAGGTGAATGGACGGAGAGACAGGCGAACATACATAGCTTAATCGACTCAGCTCTCTAACTTTTCTTCTTCTCATATTTCTTAATATCGGTTCAAAGATTTTATAAAATTTGAAGTTCATGAAAGGTTTACAAATTTTAACTCAAACAGGCTACCCCGGCAGTGATCGGCAACCTTTCGAGTGTACTTCTGTCATGAAATTTGTCTAAACAAACAAACAGACCTTAGTCTAATCGGAGACTAATAGAGCGTGAACTCTTTTCATCAAGCGAGATTTTCACTTCTCAATTGCTAACTCAGTTCAAATTTAGATATTCACTACAATTTCCTCTATAAAAAAAATCCTTTAAATAATCACTTAAAAATCTTTCAAAAAAAAGTATCCGCAAATACTTGTCCTGAACCCACTGTACCAAACTATTCAAATGTATTCATAGAAAAGCACAAAATACTTCACATCATCATTCACGATTTAAGCATTCCACCTACCGCTACTGCATTGACACTTTCACCAAAAATATTTGAGACATTTCCCAACACTCCACCCCGCATGCACAGCGTTCGCATAATTTAGTAAAAACACTCCCACGGGGATATCAATGACATATGTAAAATGTAAGTCATAAAGCCGTCCGCTGCTATGAAATATGCCGAGTGGCAAAAGAGCAGTGTAACACACACACACGCACACACCTCATAGCAACAACAAACACGCAAGGGTTCTAAAAACTTAAAATAAGCGGCAACGCGTGCGTTGTCAACCCAAGCAGCGCATGGACAAAACCATTCAAGAGCTCGGATGACCAAGCAAATGTGACTATTTAATAGGCAGTGATTTTTTGGCATAGAAATCCACTCCAATATAGGGTAAGTTCTATGTGGAAGCTTAGCTTACGAATTGTTGCAATTCAATGGAGTGGAGTGAGTTGATGTGATGCGGCTGGTGCGTCAGTCGTTGCGGTTGCTGTAATGAATATCCGCTTATGTGTGGTGTGGCAAGCGTTGCACACGCACCAAAATACTTACCACGTACATGAGGGGTGGCTGATTTGAAAGACAACAAAAACAAAGCGCTAAGCACGGGGCGGTGTACCATTGAATACATTCTAATTTATGATGCTGTTTGCCGCTAATCGTCCTGCGATGTGCCGCACATTTTCATGGCCATTGAATATGTCAACCTGCTAGTTACCCTCAACGTACGGAGCTGGTTAATGATTGTGTCTATGTGTGAGTCATTGTTCATTACAGCCTGTTTATTACTTGTTTTATTCATTTGCCAATATTTTGTTATTTTGTTGCCATTTTTTATGTGATTTCGAAATATGACGAAGCAATTCACGTGCTATAAATGAAGTTAGTTAAAGTGACTGTTGCAATATGCTGGAGTGACAGTGATTGAAAAGGATGCTGGGGGAATATTGATGCTCAGGGGAACCCATTGAGTGGTGGGTGAAAAATTTAATATGATTATGTGCTTGAATGTCTTGGTCTATGGGAAAAGCGTAGCCAAAGGAAGTCGGAAAAAACCTACCACCGATATCGAGTTACAAATTTCGTTATAAATTAAATCACAATCAAGATATGTAAAGTGCTTAACTGGTTAAATTTATGATTGGAAATGGGTATCAAAAGCGTTTGGGGTCATAAATCAATTAAAAGCTTATATACTTTGGTTAATTCATTGGAAGCAGGCATCTTAAGCAGAATCTATACTTTTTAATGTTGTTGTAAAATGAAATAAAATTTATTAAAATAAAAGAAAACAAAATAAAATAAAATAAAATAAAATAAAATAAAATAAAATAAAATTAAATTAAATTAAATTAAATTAAATTAAACAAAATAAAATAAAATAAAATAAAATAAAATAAAACAAAATAAAATAGAATAAAATAGAATAAAATAAAATAAAATAAAATAAAATAAAATAAAATAAAATAAAATAAACTAAATTAAAAAAATAAAACTCCAAAACTTTGGTTAACTAGAATGTAATTTTAAAAGCGCACTTTAGAACTTTTTCCATATTTTATTTTTCTTCATTTTATACCAATAACTGACTTTCAATAATGCTTCACTTCTCTTACTGGGTTAGAATGATCTTTAAAACCCCTGTGTCATGTATCCACATATTGCTTCCTGGAATTGATAAACGTGCGCCAGACTACATTTTATTTAATTTTTATTTTCTTCTTAGTCTTTATTTTATTTTATTTATCAACAAATAAAATTACAAGTGAAAACAAGCCTTTCTCACATTGTTTTGTCCAACACGACTGACTGTAAGCGCCACCAGGAGTTCGAGGCTTAAAAGCATGAAATGCGCTACGCGACAGTTATCAGCGCGTTATCGGGAAAACTAATTACTGTGCTGTGCAGTGCAGAGGTCCCCGGGCGCAACTCGCTCGTTCCGTATGTGTGTGTGTGTGTGTGTGTGGGGCAAGACCGTGCGCGTTATGGCCGGCTTGTTAGCCAGACTTTTTGAGTCATGGCGTGTGTTTGTGTTTGGTTGCTCCTGTGTTGGTGTCCTATTTTACAACAATTTGTATTGGTTTTTAATTACTTGCAAAAGCAAGGGAAAACCAGTAAAACAGCCATCGAGTGCTTCATAGAAAATTTATGTAAGTTTGTTTGGCGCCTGCTGAGAGGTTTCATGTTTAATAACCTTTATATTAACAATTTACTATACATGTACTAATACATTTTTCTTGCTTGTATAAATGTATGTACATACATACATACATATGTATGCAAGTGATTGGTCACTTTAATGAGGTGTTCGAAACGCTAGCAACTTTATGGAAAGGCATTTTGCGTTGTAGTAAAAATGTAATTTAAGAAAGTTAAAATGTGTTCGGCTAAACGTTAATTAAATATTTTCAACACAGAATAACAACAACAAAATTTACGAAATTTTGTGTAACAAGAAGGGAAGTCTATGTTTTTATGTTATGGTCCATAGCAGTGCAATATAGTTGGCACAAAGAACCGAATATACCTCACATAGCGTACACATCTCTAAAAAAGCGAAATAGTATCTAGAATAAAATGGTGAATAGTCTAGACCATGCAAGTCTAACTTCATCATAACAAAACTTAATCTTGTAAGCTCTGAGATGGAGCGGTGAAGTCAAGCAATAATCATGGTGCCAGTCTGCTGGTTTCAGAGATGTCGCTTTTAAACATTTAAGCTTGTTCATCGAAAATAGAAAAACAATTTTAGCTAAGAAATCGAAAAGAAAAAAATAAATTAAGACCCGTCGATAGTGATTTAGTACCTGATTATGAAGTCACCGTGACTCCTACTTACAATTAGTGAAGTGAGTAAACACCTTTGCATAATAAATTTTCTTTTACAACAAAATGAAGTGACACCAACAAAAAGAAGTGACACCTTACGTTTTACATAATGACCTCGAAAAAATTTTAATTTCTAAATTTTTAAAATATTTTTATTTAAAGAAAAGAATTTGAACTTTCCTAAAATTTCTCAAAGACTAAGAAAAAAACCTGTTTTTCAATTCATTAAAGGATTGGTGAATGAAATTTCATAGCGTTAAATTAAGCAGAAAATCACAAGTGAAAATGTAACTAGCAGGTCCGGTGGATCCGCGATTTCCTGTTGCTGCCGCTTCAACAACAAAATTTTTTTAAAACATTAAACACATGGAATTATTAGTAACATATTGCGAGTCCCGAAAATCCCGGTTTTTGTTCCCCAGTAAAAAGTGCAAAATGCCGGGATTGACATCCCTAATAAACACATATGAACACAATCATGTCGCTAGGTGTATTTTTTATGGGAAATTATTTCTGTGGTCACAAGTCATAAAAGCCTAAGTCAAAAATCATGCCATAAAATAGGTTGCAAAAAACAGTTTAAATCTCGAGTCAGTAGTATATATTTGTCAAATCGTCATTCTAAATCAATTGTAAAAATAAGCACGATGGTAAATATATAACAAAAAACTGCATTATTACTTTCTAAGTGCATATTAAATGCAACTAAAAATTAATTTGACAAAACGACATATCTCGACTTAAGCGATTATGGTTTGTGACCACAGATTTGTTGGCGCATAGCTACCAACTAAAATAAAAATCATGAAAATAACATTTATTTTGAGTGAAACTTTATGCGGCTGGTATTGCAGGAAAAGCAAAAAAAAAGAAACAAAAACAACGAAACAAATGCAGCCAACGTATGCACAAGCGTACCTACGCATGACAACAACTATAGAAGCTTTGTTTTTTTTTGTTTTTTGGTTTTTTTTTTAGTACGCTAATAGCGCATAAAAATGTAATAATAAAAATTTGTTATCTAAGTTTTAACGATGGCCGAGTTGGGAGCACTTTGATACGAAGGCCTTTTGGCTATGCCAAGCGGCTCAAGCGAGCCATTTAACAATTGAGCGGCGACTGGCAACGAGTTAAAATCCAAAATTTTCATTGGGACTGCAAATGAAATTTTTACGATCCGATAATGAACATTTAGATGTGATTTTAACGACTTTTTCATCTTAACTGTTATTGCACTGTGTAAGCGGGGGTTGGGGGGGCATTTTAGTACAAATCCAATTTGTGTTTTAGTTTCGTGTAACTGCACTTGTAATGTTGTGTAAGGCGATGTTATTCATTTTGTTGCTGGTTTTTGAGAGTTGACTACATTTTTATTTGCCTTTCACTTGCAATTCAACTTAACCTAAAAGTTGAATAAATTCTCAGAAGAATTTCTTCGATATCATAAATTAGTCTACATTCCATAAATATTTATTTTTAAGTATTTTAAATCCATTTAAATTTACACATGCGCTCATATTTACATAGAAAAAATATAAATCTTTAATACCCCATCAGTAAAAACTACTATTTTCAGACTGCAACACAACTAGTATGAAGACTAGTTCCAACAATGTACACGATTTGGGATAGATCTGGAAAATACCAGTTGCAAACTAGTTCAAAATGGTCTACTCTATTACCACTTCTATATTCAAGCAACTGGTATTTTAAACACCACTCTCCGACTAGTTAAAAATGAATAAAACCAATACAAATTCAGCTTTAGTGAGACTGAGACTTTTTTTTGGGGAGGCACTGTCTTAATCTTTATCGAACTAGTCTGATTCGGGTTAAAAAATTCTAGTTGCCTAATGATACGTTTTGTGACTTCTTTGGTGTTTGACTGCAGTGGATCTGCTCTACATACACACACACACACATACACTCATAGTCCCTTCTCTCATTCAAAAGTGTTGGCACGTGATGCGCTAATTTTTTTATATTTTTTTTGCTTTTCCACCTCTCCCTCGCCCCTTTTACTCTCGCTTGTGCTTGTTAGCTCATCACCCTCACTTATGTCTTCACAAGTGTCAGTAGCTGCGTGTGGTCCACGCGCCATTCTCCACTCTCACCGCCGGATATGTCAATGTGTCTTGTCTCCGGTCTATGTTTCACGCATCCTCCCTTGAGCACGTGACCTATTCAAAAGTGAAATGAACTCCTTTTCAAATATCTACTCATGTATCTGTGTTGTATTTTAACTAAACCAACAACAACGTTCTTCATCTGATTGAGGGTGGCTGATTATGTAATTTGATAGCACAATGAAGAAATCTTAGCAATCAAGGCGTCAGGATTGAAGTCTTAAATGTCCTTTAAGTAGATAAGAAATAAATTGCCCGCAATTTTGATTCGAACACAATGAGTGGGAGAGCTCTTGTAGATGTTTGGTAGTGAATGTGTTAAATTGTTTGTTGTTCTTGTGAAATTTGAGAAATGATTCATTTGTGCAAGAGATTCAATACTGTCGGATAAAAAGCTATAAATTTCTCTTCTCATTTTTTTCTTAAATGGTTACGTGACTTCGGAGGAACTTTAGTTAGCTCTCTTGGTTGCAAAAAGACTTGGTCCCGGTTGACCAAAAAAGCACTGAAATCGATTTTTCTTCCTGACAACTTTTAGCGCAGTGCGACCTTCCTTATTATCTGCTCTCATAGACGGATCCCTATAAGGCCAAAAACGTCGTCATCCAATCGCGGGAAACATCGTCATCCATGAGAGAAAGACCTGTTTTTGTTGTTCTTGTTATTATTATAAGGGTTTAAGCTACTACACTACCTCTTTTGATGGGCATCGTACTAACACCTAACCAAAACCAATAAGCACTTCTTCATGCCCTTCTGCTTCAGAGTGAAGTCGAAGGATGCAACTTTCTGGATCAGGGACTATGGTGGTGTTGCTTATCGTGCAGAACCTTCCTTGAAAGTTAAGCTCTTACAACAAACCTTTACTGCCATGATTGTTCATGTTCGTCTCTAAAATTGCATTAATTTTAATTCCATTTGTACGTCATCCATTCTGAATCCTGGCATTTCATGAAATTAAGTCTCAACGCTCCAACGAATCCAAACCACCAAACGAAATGCATTCGAGAAAAAACAAATGTATCCTTGGAGCTAACGAAGCGAGCAACCCCATTTGGATATTTATATGCGCAAAGTGACAATGGTCGCAATAAATCCTACAGGAATTTAACCAACAAATTCAGCTCTTTCTCTTTTTGTTTTTTTTTTTTGGTTCTTTTTTCAGTCCATACGCCCACGCACCGCAAAAACCAGCAAAAACCATATTGTCGAGCACGAAAAGCCAAAGGAGCGCGCCATTGCAGAAGGAAAAGAAAAAAATAAATTTTGCTTTGCGACCGCAAAATGGCGAAAAACGTTTTACTAATTCGATAGTGAAATATTTCGTTATGGAGCTAAAAGGGAAATATTTTATTTGCAGAAGTTCGCCATGTAACAGCGACAGTGGCGTCGTTTTTTGTGGGTAGGAAGACAGGCTAGCAGAAGGATAATTAATGGGAATAGTTGGAAGGAGGGAAAAGAGTAGTTTACAAAAACAAAAATTAATGCTACAAAGGTCATTAACGCCCTGTGCAAGTGGGAAATGCTTCAACTCTTCATAGAAGTGGTTTTCTCAATAGAGAGACTCTTGTCAACAGTTGCTACTTTGAACTAATGAGTAGAAAGCTCAGAAGAATGTAAAGTACTTACTCGAGTAATGCCAATCACGCTCTCTAGAGTAGAAATGTGGTCGAAAGAAGTTGAATGGCGCTTGGATAGGTTTTTTACCCATCATTAACATCCACAACTTAGAATGAAATTTGGTGCAAAGATATTGTATTACATAGTAACCTTAGGTGCTGCCACTGAAGTTATTTTGCAAGGTTGCCACCAATTTGAAAATTTTAAATAATAAAAAAGTTATATATGTATGTCAATGAGAATACGAAACGAAAAGTATTATACGGCGTATTTCAAAACAATTATTTCTAGTTAGGGTTGCCACCTAATCCTATTACACAAAAAATTTGCACAGCCGCTATTATCTCGAAATGGCTAGATGCATTTCTACAAAATATTTTGGATGATGTATTTATTTGATAGCCATATTGACATTTTTAATTAGATTTTTAAATAATTTTCAGACTGATGGCAACCACGTAAAAATATTCTAAGGGGCAACACTTAAGTAAAAGAGTAAAAATAGGGCTGTCTGCTACAATCCAAGCTAAAACCAACTTGAACTATTTAAACGACTTGAACCTTTTCAAGCAAACTAACTGCTGTCACTTAAAAAAGGATTTACAGCGTTTCCACCGTAAGATTTTTTTGATGCAATAGGATATGGCAATTTGAATATCAAAAGAAAAAAACCTAGTTCTCCCAGGTACAACTTGTTTAAAGTGAGAGCGCCTAGATCTTTTGAAGGAAATCAACTCATTCGATGGTATATTTTCCTCTCCAAACGATGGCTCCAAAGATTGCTGAAAACACAGCCTGAGAGACACCACTATGTCAGGTAGTCTAAAAAAGAGAGTTCTTGTCACTGTCAAAGCCCACGCTCTACACCCCTGTTCCCTACAATCGTTTATGTGTGTGTGTGTGCCATGTGGTATGAGACAAAGGTCGCTTAGCACTGAGAAATCGTCGACGATTCGCAGATTTGTTATTACAAACACATTTCAACCATGAATACTATTGTGCTATTGGATGTTGTTGTTAGATGCCCAATACGACGGTATGGGGCAGGTGGGTGACACGGCATGCGCTTGGCAGCCAAAACTATGAACGACGCGCAAAACATAAAAGTTAATAAATCTTATTTTTATCATGAGGCTATAAATACTGAATTTTTAGCCATTGCCAATTTATGACCATTATTTATGTATGTATGTATGTGTAGCGGTGTGAAGAAAACCACCAAAAATTTGAATGTGTGTGTGTGTGTGTGAAATTTGTTGCATGCAGCATATGCACGCGCCTTTTACAAATTTTTTTATTGCTTTGAAATTATTTCACTTCCTCTTTGTTTCCAACGATTTCAAATAATTCAAGGGAATCCGATTGGCTCTAACACCTTAACAAACGTTTGAATGCAACAACATTTGCAACAACACTTGCAACGAATCAAACAATGCGAGTAATAATGAAAGCTTTCTTCCACAACAAAACTATTTCTACAACTCTCTTTCTTGCGATCGTGCAATCTTTCATTTTCAGCTTAATAAACACCTCAAAAGTTTAAAAAGGCTCACAAGTTCATCGATCAGTAATATGTTCGGTTGTGCTGTGTTGTTGTTGCAAATGGCCTTACAACGGCCCAAAAATGCTATACAATTGCTTACGTTTTTTGTTGCTTTTATTGTTCTTTTTCTTTTTTTTTTGTTGCTCTTTCTTCATTTCTATACGTACCAACTGCCAATTTAATATCTGCAACGATAAATCAGCCAATCTGTGCAAAAACATGCACCCAACAACAAGCACATACATATAACAACATAACAACAATGCCCTCGAGTGTCCGTAATGAAGATCGCTCATAGCTTAAGTGTGTTGGCTGTTTTTGTGGATCTGGTTAAGCCTCGTTGGTTTAATTTACCAATGCGTCGTCGTTTGTCCGTCCTTCATGTCCAGTCTTTCTTCATTTGTGTGGCTCATCTGGACGCGCAAAGCGCACATCTGTTGTCTATTGCGTTGTCGATTTATTTTTGTGTGAGCGAGAGATCGTTTGCGTTTACTTGTTGGCGTTTTGCAAAAAAAAAAAAGAAAAAAAAGAATTTTTGTTAGAAACGCCTACAAATTGTTTGGTAATAACGATTTTTCCATTAAATTAATAAATTAATATGATCGTGCAGCTTGTAAAGGAAAAATTTGTAATTTCTTGCATCGTTGGACGAGTGAGCTATCCATCGATCGCACGGTAGGTTGAATGTGCATGAACGTGGAGTAAAATTGGGTAACATTCAAAGCTTTCAAAGGAGTAAAAATGGAAAGAAAACGTAGAAAGGTGTTCTAATAAATTCCTCTTTTTAGGTTATGATTCAGTTATATAAAAATTTAAGCTACCATAATTTGTAGCTTGAAGCGTGCATTGTTGAAATAATAAAAATTTAGAGTAATGGCATTACATTAAAATCTTGATAGCTGGCAACGCTTCAGCAAGAGAACTAAGATTTTAGCAGACACTCTAGTATATACTAAATTTAATTGAATACTTATAAATCGAGTCATTTTGAGAGATAGAAAATAGTAAATATAATAGTATTATTTGACAGGTGGCAACCCCACTCAACTATTTTTGTAAAAATAGCACCTGAAATAGAATATACATATCTATGGCAACCCTCCAAAGCAATCTTACATAGGAATATTTAAAATGTAGCATATTACCTTTCAAATCCAAACTACAAATAACTAAGTATGATAGTATTAGGTGGCAACTCTAGCTCATAACCTAACCTAGAAATATTTTTGTTTAGTTTGATGTCAGACCTGTTAAGTTTGTTAAGTTAGTAATCAATTGTTAAGTTAGTAATCAATTGATAATTTAATTTGAAATGATTATTTTAATTATTTCAAAGAAATTATTAATTGCTTAAGATTAAAAAGAAAACGAACAAAATCATGATTTTTTACGATTATTAAAAAAAAACCAAAACTTAAAAATAATCAAAAATGATCAAAAAATAAAAAAAAATTAAAATTATAAAAATCAAAAATAATCCATAAAACCTTTTTTTGATTACTTTTAATTATTTCAATAATCGTAAAAAATCATCAGTTTTTATTTATTATTTTTTAATTCACCAGAAAGTTATCATAAAAAATTTAAAGTAATCTCAGGAAAATAATCAATTAATCGTAACGTTTAGTAACCTTAATTAACAGGTCTGTTTGATTCCCATTTTCTCTGAACCCATTTATACAATTCAATACAGGGTTTATGCCTATTTCCAGAGCAAAAATAATGTTTTACATAATACCAATTTTTTTGTCGATTTAGTAAGTGTTATGCACGATAACCATAGTCCCATAATGCGGCGATATCACCTTTACTACCATTAAAAAATGACAACGACACTAATACGCTACGTGATACCAAATAACTTTAATAGCCAAAACGGTAACGACTAGATACCACCAACAATTATTCAACCCCTGTTTAATATACCCCAAATCACAATTTTAAATAATTTTAAATTTTTTGATAATTTTTCCACAATGGTTTATAGGATTTTACTTAACAATATTAAGATACGAGAGAGCTATATTATTTAAAAATATGCCAAAAAATCACCGACACCGCAGTTCGAGATTTACATGAGCCAAAGCCTCATCCAAGATCCGAAGTTGTCGAAATATTATAAAAAGAGACTATCAAAAACGAATTCCCTTAACATTTTCTCGTCATGAATTTTGCTGGCCTATTATACATATGTAGAATACCTTCCATAATTAAGCTGGATAAGATAAAAATGCTGAAACATGAATGCAAATGTTAAAAAGCGGCCCACAGGCCCTACGGTAAACCAGACATTCTTCTCTCCACTTACAGAGCATTTCCATAGACATACTCGTACATATGTATGTATGTATGTATGTAATTATATGCACGTAGCACGCATGCCCCACCTTCTGCACTGGCACAACACGACCGCATAAAACAACTGACTTGCTACAAACTCGTATTTGTTGTAATATTTGAAGTAACTCCTAAATCTACGTTGCAACGATCTGATTGGATCTGCGGTGAGTTGTTGTGAGTAATTCGCTTCTTTTTCATTTTATAGTTTATTATAATCATACATTATTTTTTTTTGTTTCACATTTTCGCCTCCTTGTAAATGTTATGCGTTTTGTTGCTATTGCAACATGTAACACACAACGATGGCTGCCGTGGTCTACTCTTGCAACATTGGTGCAATAAAATTGGTGCTTAAACGAATCCACTCACAACCATTTAGCAATATCAACAAAGAACAAAAACAGCAACAAAAAAAGCTGATAATAATATACGTACAACAACAACAAATGAGGACAAAAGCAGTATTCGAATGCACCAAAGGCTGTATACCTTTCAGGAAATGGGATATATGCATTTAAATGCCTCTGGTACATGTACCACGAAGGGGACCAGGGAGAGGGAGAGTGAGAGTGAGATTGAGAATGAGAGTGAGAGTAAGAGTGAGAGGCAAAATAAGAATCAGAGTAAGAGTAAGAGCAACAGTAAGAGTGAGAGTGAGAGTGAGAATGAGAGTGAGTGAGAGTGAGAATGAGAGTGAGTGAGAGTGAGTGTGAGAGTTAGAGTAAGAGTAAAAGTAAGAGTAAGAGTAAGAGTAAGAGTAAGAGTAAGAGTAAGAGTAAGAGTAAGAGTAAGAGTAAGAGTAAGAGTAAGAGTAAGAGTAAGAGTAAGAGTAAGAGTAAGAGTAAGAGTAAGAGTAAGAGTAAGAGTAAGAGTAAGAGTATGAGTAAGAGTAAGAGTAAGAGTGAGAGTGAGAGTGAGAATGAGTGAGAGTGAGTGTGAGAGTTAGAGTTAGAGTTAGATTTAGAGTTAGAGTTAGAGTTAGATTTAGAGTTAGAGTTAGAGTTAGAGTTAGAGTTTGAATTAGAGTTAGACTTGAGAGTGAGAGTGATAGTGAAAGTCAGAATCAGTTAAAGTCAAAATGAGAGTGCGATCGATATGGGAGATTGAGAATTGATGTGAGATTGATAATGCGGGTTGGAGTAAGAGTAATACTACCGATAAGAATAAGAGTAAGAATGTGAACGAAAGTTTATGTGTATCAACTTTAGTCGCGGGAGGACAAAGTCGGACGGATTTTATTAAACTGTGCAAGCCAATGATCGTTTTTCGTTTACCATTTCATGTTTATGGATGGTATACAAAAACGACAGCACTTAGGCAACCAATTTTAATGGCAGCAAACAAGCGCCAAAGGAGTCGGGCAACATGTTGTAAAAAGAACGAAAAAAAATGCCTTAAAAGTAAATACCTACATTCGTACCAGTCATATGTATGTTTGTATGTACATATGTCAGCCCATATAGGCGTGTGTGCTTATGCGGCTGATACAGGCTGTAAAAATTTAACGACTTTTAAAACCAGCAATGGCAGTGCACAAAAGCTTGAGTTATAAAAAAGCAGCAACAACAACAACAAAAGTTAAAAAATGCACATTGCAATTATTTGTGCCAAACCAGGTGCCAAGCGGCCATACGACGATGGTGCCAGTTTGGCAAAAAGGTAAGCGTAGCCGTGACGACTTGGTTAAAATGGTGTTTAGCACATAAAATTGCAGCCATTTCGTCTGCACATTGTAAGTGGGCACCACCCACTTTTGGTGTTATTCATGTTTCTTCTTATTTTCGCGTTCTGCCATAAAGAGCTCAACTTTGCTTGAGCTAAAAACTTCGCTGAATGCTGACTGCTTAACTTAGCTGGTACGCCTGCGCACTTGATCGTGTTATGGTCGGTGCAATATGGCCTTTATCATAATCGCACTTTAAGCATCTTTTTGTATATATTTTTGTTAGTGCCTCAACATGCATAAATAGTTGCAACCATACAAATCTAAAGTGCACTTAAGGTGTTTATTGTTTTTCGGCTCACACTTAAATCGCTCTCAAATCATTGGCTGAGTGCGATGTAACACACCCTACTAAGCATCTACTTTTAACTATCGAACATAATCGAAATCGTGGAGAATCAATACAGCCACACATAAAGATCATGCTCAAATGGATGGTTATATCGACGTTGAAGTATGTAGGTACATTGGGACGTTTTATTTTTGGGTTTTTTCGGTACTGACTAATCATCTGATCGCTAGGTCGATTTATTACGAAATTAATTGCATTTGTATTTCCAAAAAACGAATAAATTGGTGTTAAAATGGCTTGGTGATGAAGGATACGAAGAAGTCTTTGAGCTATTTGAGACCGAACTTTATTTGATAGTCAGACATTTGAAACTATGTGGGACTTCGTCTTTGGAAACTAGGGTAGATACACATCGAAAATAATGTCAGCGGTTAACTTCAACCGAGAATCACACTTTGCCAATAAGTGCCACTTTCGAAGGAATAGGCAACTCGGAAGTAACAACAACAGAAATCACGCTGTATAAGTCTCTCATCCCACATGTATTGATATGTGATATAGATGATATGGCCATTGTGGTTTCCGAGAGAATAGTTCTACGGAAAATGTATGATCCTACGAGAGACAGCAACTGCGATTATCGATAGCAATTTAACAACGGACTATACGAGCTTTTTGCAGACATGAGTCTAATTTAGCACATTAAATCCCAATATCCTGTCTAAATGGAACATGTCATGCTAATGACTAAGTATGCTACGGTTCAAAAGTTATCGTGGAAAGATGAGACGGGGGGCCTCGTGGGTAGAATGAGGTTGATAGGTTATGCATTATTATCCCAATTTTATCGGTAAGTGGTAGATAAACATTTACCCAATTTTTCTGAAAACAAACATTCAAATATATCTGATTTTTGCACCCAATGTGCATAAATCCATCTTTTTTCCGGTGTTTAAAAATTGTCCAAATTTTCAAAGTTATTCCCAACATGTTTCTCCTCTTGAAATTTAAAATTTTTTTACAAAGTTTGATTGCAGTTTGAAAACCATTGGAGTTCATGCAGTTTGTACACTTGGCAGCACTGGTATTTTCTGTCATACTGACATCAACTATTAATTAAAACACGTGAGTGAGCGAAAAACTGGCAATAATTTGGAAAATCATTAGAAAAGGAAAGAAATAAAAAGATATGTATATATTTTCGTAAAAAATTGCGCATTGGTTTTAATAATAAGTGAAATGTCTAACAAAGAAGTCAAATGTTAAAGTTTCATTTCCGATGGAAAATATTGATACAATTTAAGTGGATGTTTTCATATCAAAAATGTTCGCTTTCGCTGGAGAATGGGCTATTTCTCCAATTGATATGAGGTTAAAAATCAAAATTGGAAACTCGCAACCGAATTTGATCTAAAAACAAGAATTTCAAATGTATTTCTTACAAAAACGCTTATTGGGCACAAACTTACGCAATCTTGCTACCTACTCTAGAAGTAATCACATACCTACTTAAATAATAACACTCGAAACTCCCTTCCGAGTATGGATAAAATGATCTAAATCGTGCAAATCGAAGCGTTGATTTTACACATACGAATATGCAGCGAACGCAGATCCTTTCGAATGACGCAAAACTATGATTTTACTACACTCGTGACAAAAACTCCCGCACTCCTGTTTACTCGCTCAAAAATAGGCATTGGTGTGTATAGTGTATGCTGCATCCATCGCATTTACGTGATGACAACAGATACAGATATGCGCTAATTAGTTTTTGGGCTGTTGAAAATTCACGTGAATTGCGGTCTGTGCGGTCCTCATTAGCGTCGTCTTGGAGCTGCAATTCTACAACCAGTCGTAGCCATTCACCATGTCGTTACGCCAAATAGAGCACCCTTGCCAAATGTGTAGTACCTACATATATACATACATAGTTGCCACTTACCACTTGTCACATGCCCCTAAAAACAGAAATGCACCAACCGCATGGATTGTGGCAAGTGCACGCGACAGCTGCTCTTTGTTGTTGGTATTAGTAGAAGGTGGAAAATCTGAAAACCGTCATTATACAAACGTTTTGTGAAATTTATATTTGCATTTCCGTCCTTCTCCTGTTGTTTTTTTTTGTTTGTAACTTTCATGTAGGACGTTTATTTTACGTTTTAAGTAGTTGCCGTGAGTGGATTTTCGATTCATGAAATTAATTCGAGACTCGCGCCATCGCATTAAATCGTGAAAATGCAATTTTCCGCTTACATTTAATTCACTTTGTAATTACCGAGATTTTCAATATAAGAATGAAATTACGAGTGTTATTCCTGCACAGAAAAAGGATATGTATGTATGTTGTTGGCATAAGCTCGTCTCACATTCACTCATACATCGCATTCGATTATCTGATGGCATGTTAATGGTGAATATCGCAATTTAGGAAACTTGAAAAGTTTTACTAAAACTATTTAGGCAATCAGTATTTTTTTTGGGTAATTCTTTACGACCGCACGTAACTGCTAATACACGTCCAAAAATATCGGGAGAGGTATCAGAAGACGCGTTTTGACCTCTGTAACAAGAATCCGAATCCGGAAAAGAAATATTTTAGTTCAGTGAAAAGTTATTAACAAAAAACCAAAAAATGACCCAGGTCAAATCCTGATATAGGGGTCCGATCCATGTTTTTTATGTGCAGAACACCTTTCCGCATTGGCGGCCTTCGGCCGCGCTTCAAAAAATTACCCTGGGCTACGCCATTCCAACTCCAGGTGGTTGCCAAAACCGTGGCTACCGCCACGGTGATGCCCTTCCGCGTGCCACTTTTTTCTCACAGGGTAGTGTGATTACAACAACCACATGAAAATGACAGAAAATTCTGAACTTTGATTGCAAATATCTCGCAAACTACTGAAAATATTGGTTTTCCGGATTTGGATTCTTGTTACAGAGGTCAAAACGCGTCATTTGATACCTCTCCCGATATTTTTGGACGTGTATTAGCAGTTACGTGCGGTCGTAAAGAATTACCTTTTTTTGTTTTATGTATGCCCGATAGATTGGTAGTATATTGATCTAATTTTTTCTTTTTCACACATTTACAAAAAGCTCTGACTGAAAATTTTGGTTCGGTGTAGTTTTGTTCTGATACCTGTAGCTACGAGTACCTTGTTCAAGTACCGAGTTTTTATTGCAGTCGGCTCCCTTCTACACGATCAAGTGCAATCGCCCGTTCGTTAGTTATCGCTCCTCGCATTTTTTGCTTGTATTAACTGCAGACAAAATTTACCCATTTTGCGTTCCCCTATAAATATCTAAAAATCTACCAATTTCCTGACAAATTTTTATGGCTCATTTTCTTGTTGATCATATATATACATACATATATTACAATCCCTTACCCATTAGGCTTAACGTTTCAAGGAGCCTTGAGTGACGCCTGTTATATCTCTCTATAGAAGTAATCTCGTGACGTGTCGAGATACTCATTCCAAGCATCCCACCTGCATAGGCTTTCCAGTGAGACTGACAATGAACATAATCAGGTAAAAAGTTTAAATTAAATCCCTTTTTATGTGATGTTTCTTCATAACCTGAAATTCCAGTGGCCTCGGTATCCTAATTGCTCAAATTAACGCTTTCACGGGCTCCTTTTCCGTGCTGAGCTTGTTAATATGGCAGAAATCGACTGGATGCCCTGAGCACCACTGACAAAAAAAAACAGCACCACTGAGTATAAAAGTGCTTTGTGCAACAAATTTGACTTGCATATTTGGCTCCATACTTCACATGTTTCCGAATGTGGCAAAAATGGCCATTACGTATGGCCTTTGGGGCATACCTACTAAGCATCCAGCAGAGACGGCGTTTCACAATTAGTGCGCGCAATCACCTAAGGCACAACAAACAAGATTTCAATAAGGCACAGCAAATCACATATTAACTATGTACATATGTATGTATGTATGTATGTATGTATGTATGTTGCATTTGCCATAATATTATCAAAAAGGCCCTTTGATATAATATTAAGTTTCTTGGACAATACATATGAACCGATTTTGACCGCCAGCAACCACCAATCGACCATAAAGTTCGCGTTGGCTGCAACCACAAGCTTATAAGCCAGTGCAGCCATGGCCGTTTTTATGAAACATACGGTGACCATGCGTTCTAGTTTTTCGAAACTCCCGATGTGCCATATAGCTATCTATTTAAAGTTAATATATTTAAAAAGGAAAAGTATTCATGTAAGGTTTAAAAAATTTGTAATCCCAACCTTTGAAAAAAATTATGATTTTACTTTAAATCTTTCGCCAACGCATTGGTTAGTTTGCAATATCGCTTCAGTCGTAGCCTTATCGATTGTTAGTGTCGTAACTCTCAACAGCTAGCTGACTATAAACAGTTTAATGCACTCCAATTTGAGCAAATAAAGAAGTTTGACGGGCAATAACTTTAACGAAACTTTTAAAAATAAAAAAAGTAATCAGCTGTTTTGTGAGGTAACCGTTTAGTACATTTTTTAAAAATTAATGGCAACCCCTTTATTGCAGTTATAGAGCTGTCTTAGAACATGCAATTACTCAAGTCGAGAAATTTAAAAATATGCAATTTAATTTGAGCTTAGAATTTATCGATAACTTTTACCGTTCTAATCAAATATATATGTATGTAAATATTAAAGGCAGTACAACAAACAAAAATATTTACCCTTTTTTATAATAATCAAATCCGCTTTAATGATGTTATGATTTATCAGATACCAATATATATTTATTGATGTACCAACAAGTCAATTGAGTTCAAGGCCACGAAAAATATTTTTTTTTATGAAAATATGAAAATATTTTTTGTGATATGAAAATAAGAATTTTAAAAACAAGAACATTTTTTTATTATAATGGGAGTAATTGCTTTTAATTTAAGTTTACTAAAATGTTTACATTTTTTCCATATAATTTTTTGCCAAATTTCGGAAAATTTGAGAAAAAGCAATTGCTCTTTCTTATTAATAGTACCCAATGTAATTTTTTTTTACTATGAATTTGGGATATTATTTGTATTTCCAAAATAATTGTATGAGCATGAATTAAGAACTTATCCATTAATCTATGGTCACCGTAATAATGCCGCGCATTTACTATTGCTCGAGTAGACGTGATGCTGCTGCAGCGAAGTACGCACTTGATTTTAATCAAATTCACAGCATTGTTTACCTGTCAGGCAGCACCGTGCGAGCAGCGATTATCGTTCGGACTTGAACACGCTTAATGCTGTTGACGTCGTTGTTGTATACCAGTATTGTTACGTACTGTTTTTTTGTTTGTTGTTGTTGTTGTTCTGTGCCTATGATACCCAGTAGTTTTTAATTTGATTTAAGTAAAGTTGTAATCTAATCAGTAAGGTGTCCATTTAAGTAGACTTCTGCACACTCAACCACTACTGGGTATATAATGTAGCTCCACCCGGTCTTACTTCATCCTACTTCTCATTGTTGTTGGTCTTATTATTATTCGCGTTGTTAATCTAATTACTGTTGCTATTATTGTTGAGCCCTACTTGCTGTTGTTGTTGTTGCAATTACTTGTAGTAGTAGGTATGTCGTAGCTTTGTTGTTATTTGGCAGTATTGGGTTAACCACAAATTCCATTCGCATTTCATAGTGAGTTCCGCGCAAAGAAATCAATAATGCAAAATGTCCAAAAAACGAAAGCAATAACAAAACAAGAGCACTGGACTTAGGATTAATGTAGGCACCTTTAAACAAGGAGGCTGGCAGGCAGGCGCAGCCAATTTCTTTTTTTTTTTTCTGAACGTCTTGTGCGAATTTTTTAACAGGGAAATCCTCCTCCCTCATTTTTATTGCATTATTTTGCCTGAATTGCTGCTTTTACTGTGCGCTAGTGATGTGTGGCTCCGAAATTCCGAATGCTGTTTTTCGAGTACCGATACTGGTAAAGTTTCCTTTTGGAAATGTAGTACCTACTTAGACATGATGTTGTTCACATCAGCTTTCGGGTTCGAATTACAGGCGCATTCAAGGCAAATGAAAATGACCATATCTTATATTTCTTAGACAGCGTGTAACATATGTTGCCTGAAATGAACCGTTTCAAAGTACCGTTTCGCGATCCCGTACATCCCTAGCACACATGCATTGGTTTTTGAGAATTGCCTGCTTCTTCAAGCGTATGCATGCACATACTGTTGGCCAAAGTCTCATGAATCTTATTAAAAAGGACAGTCATAAAGCTCTTGTAATAACCGCAAATTGAGTTCATCCCATATTTGGTAGTAGTAGGTACTAGATAGTACAATAACACTTTCAGCAATATGGCCTCTTTGTAGTGCATTTCTCATTCCTACAACAAGTTCGATTTGTTATTGGATTAGTAGCTGCTGCTACTTATTTGTGGTTATGCGGGAGGTTATGATGCGTTGTCGGCAACCTTATGTATATAACAGCTGATTTGGCCAACCTTATGAGAAACAATTATTGGTGCTACTATCTGTAGCGTAACCTTACTGACCAATCGTATGCTGGTTTAAGGATGTGACAAGGGCTCCAATAACTCCAGCCTTAAATCGATGTACTTTTGCAATATCATTCGTACTTCAACTCAAAACATTGGTTGGCGTATCGCTATAGTAGTATATTCCAAGGCGAATTAATAGAAGGTGGAAGCCAGGCGAATTACAAACACACATCCATACATTTTCAATGTACTTTGTTTTTGTAATTCGTGGGACTAATGTCAAAATCGTATGGCGGCTGAATGTGTAATGTCAAAATTTGAGAAAAAAGTAGCTATCAGCTGATGGGAAAATGCCACCTTGTATTAATTCGCCTTGGTATATTTTACCCAAACGTTGTGGATTTATATGTAACACGTGCTTGTGTTGGTGAAAATTTAAAAGTTTAGTGATTGATATGCAACCAAACATGGTGTGAAACTTGGATCAGTCAAGCTTGCAGTATAGCCACCGGTGCCTTTAGGGTAGCTGCCTTCACTTACAGCATCGGTTTTCGTCTTTGCTTACAGTGATGGTAATTTTGTTAAGCTTATTTACATTCCTTCAAAAAAATTATTTCTTTCCTTTTCCGCAATTGTACAAACTTTTCGCTCTCAATTAACAAACTAATCGGGTATAGTCATGGTCAAATTCAACTGCGACTTAAAACTATCTCGAAACGCAAGAAGTAAAAAGTTTCCACCGAATAGCAATCTGTGAAAACTTGCAGCAAAACAGCTGTTTACCGAGCGCTAAAACACAACCACGGCGGACCTGTGACCATAGATAAACCTGTGACCGAAACGCGACCCCTCCCGACACTTTTGGATAAATATTAGCACTCGGAAGCCTACATAAACGATTACCCGATTTTTTAAAATAGGTCATAATCGTCCTTTTGGGATCGGAATTTTGCAACTTTTTTGAGACCCAGTCTAGTGTACACAGTTTGATTTCTGATACCGAGTAGGGCTGACACCGGTATCAGCGCAACTGTGCGATTTCAAAATGTAAACACGTCAAATCACTGACTTTACGACTTTTTTTTTTTTTGCCCAAAACAATCAACTCACCAAAGTAAATTAAAAAAAACATCAATTAATTTGAAACAGACGGCAAGGCTGTCAATGAGCATCTGTCAAAAGATGTTTTGTGCTCTTGACATTTCGTAATAAAAGCACGGTTGCCGAAGTTGGTACTTTAGTACCAAAAGTGGTACTTTTTTTTAGCGATGGTACTTTGGTACTGATTTGGCCGATATGGTACTTTTTCACCATAATCGATTTTAAGACGCCATAAAGAGTTTATCGCTTATTTCTTTTTATAGTTATTTGCGAAGTAAAACAAAGTTTCATCTTGCTGAAAAGCATCCCGCTTAGCAAAAAAAGTGAAACTGATAGCATCCAGCCATCAATCCAAACTGCAAAAAATGGATAAGTAAGTATAGGTATTTGCATCCTTTAGGCCCAGCAAATTAGGTTAAAGCGCTTTTTAATTTTTCGTTTCTGTGAAAAGATATTTGCTGATATTTAAATGGGCTCAATTGATTTGATTTGATATTTAAATGGGCTTAACGATCCAGCTTTTAAAGAGCTTACTTCTTTTACTTTTAACCTTTTGTCTTTGCCGCATAGCTCTGCAGCTGCGCAAGTTCTTTGAAATGAGTTTAATCAAGACTAAATTACGAAATAAGCTTGAGTTCGAAACAGTTTAAGAAGCCCTTTATTTGCACCTAATGTTAACTCAAGACTATTAAAATCAGTATTTCCTTTAAGTTTATAAATGTGTAGATCACAAAAGATATAAGACACCCACTAAGAATGCTTTAATAAAAAGTCTGATATATACCTATTGCTAACTAATGTTGCCTAAAAATAATAATTGTATTTAATACATTAATGTGTAGATCTCGAAAGATAAAAACCACCTATTAAATATGCCCCAATAAAAAAGGTGTATTATATGTCCTAATGTTAACTAAACACCCTTAATAAAAGCGGTATATGATAAATTATATATGAATTTTAACTACGTTTTAAATATGCTTTAATAAAAAGTGTTATTTGTACCTCATGTTTACTTAAAACTAAAAGTATAAAGCAGTATTTAATAGAATCCATATTTAATTTAGATACTTTAATGTGTAAAAAATAGTTTATAAAAATGGAATGCACATACACTTTTAAAAGCAATAAAAGTTTTCATCTAAATAAAAATTAAAAAAACTGGTACTTTTTTATTGAAAATGGTACATTTTTTTGAAAATTATGGTACATAAATTTTTTTTGGAGTGGCAACCGTGAATAAAAGGAGTAGAAATTTTCATAGTGCAAAAAGGAAATACTTTGAGAAATCTTGCAATAGGAAAAGTAAAGAATTTTGCATTAATATTTGCCAATTTCCATTGTAAAATACATTAAAAACATAAAAACTGAGTGAAAGAGTGCCATGGAAATTGTAAAATGTGAATTGAATGCAGAATGATGTCGAACAAAATGCATTAACGGCACTGTGGAGGAGCACCAACACCAACAACGCTTCATCAGCAGACAAACGAAAAAAAAAAGGTGTCAGAAGAAAATCTTGTGGAAAAGGGTGGAAAGGTGTTGGTGCATGCGAAAATTTTATGGCGGAAGGAAGGGCAGCCATAAAAAGCACCCAAAAAATTTTCTTTCGGTCAGGCGTTTATATTACGGTAACGTGTGCGGAACACTACCTAAGGCGTGTGTGTGCTAACCAACAAAAAGGTGGAAATTAAAGCGAGAAATATATATTTTGAAAACGAAAAGTGTTAGCACATAATCAACATAATTTTCACTTCCCCACACACACGCGACAACAAAATCATTCCTTAAGCCGTACATCAACCCACCGTCCCATCTAAAGGAAGAGTTTAACGAAAAATGTCTGCGTTATTGCAGGAATTGGAAATATTTGAGCTACGCCCGCTTATTACTAATTTAAATTGCAAATTATCCACAATCAGCGAATATGACGCTCGCAAACAATTGTTGTGTCTCGTCTCTGAAGAAAATGATATTGTGCTGCGCTACACGAGTGAAGGGGTGCAGGAAGTGCTGAAATTGATTTCCTGGTTTCGACGCACCAATCGAGTAATACATGATGTTTGCTTTGATCCCTCCGGCACTTGGTTATTGGTGCTATGTAAGTAAATATATAGATAATATACAATTATTCAACTGCTGTTGTTACAAGAAAAGCACTTCGTAGGTATATAGAAACATGTTTCGAAACAAGTTCTCTTGGAAAGAAGTCAGTCCTATATACATTTTCCATCATGGAGCAGAGGTGACGGGTTTGTTCTTTTTGCCTATTTATACCAATAATCTCAAGATCAGTTCTTAAGGAGTGCGGCCGGAATACAATTCCTGCCTGGATATAAATTCATGCCATTTGAGAGATTTCCAAATATCGATACTAATTACATATAATGTCCAACCAAATTCTTTGTCATATTGAGCATTTATTCCACTCTTTCCTACTTAACTACCCTCGAATTTTTTTTTATTGATTTTCGTGAAAGTCGGTTTTCCTTTGTTTTTGTTTTAGCTCGATTATCAATTGAATTCTTTTGCGGCAATGCTAATGCTATCTACGCATAGGTGTATGAGAAGTACGAGTACATTAAACTGCAAAGTAATGGGGTAGCAAGAAGAACCTGTGTGTAGTGGGTGTGAGTGTGTGTCAATACTTTGATAAATGCGAAAGACCTACGGCCTCCTCTTTCGACGTCTACATACATACGTAAACATAGCATGTGTTGTGTTCGCTAACAACGTCATTGTCGCGCTAGACTGCATGTCGCTGTAAATTGAGATTGCAAAGTGCTGATTGTGCAAATTATGTATTATGTTCTGATGGATAAAGAAATAATGGTCATACAAATTTTCGTAATAGCTCAGATCAAGCAGTCTGATTTGAAACTAGGAGTAACATAGAATATCCCTATGAATTTGTCTCCTTTTGTTTAACGTTGAAAAGACCTGGACTGCTCATTAACTCTCCGTATTATATATTTGGTTCAATGACTTTCTGGAGAGTTTTGGAAAGAATATATTTTGACGGAGACTCATACAGATTGTTACGAAAACTGAAATACTGACTGCATTCTTCTTTGCAGCCATCCGATTTTTTTTACCTACTTATTCCTATGCATTATGCTCCAGTAATATTTAATTCTTTTTTTTTTTCTATTTACTAGGCTTCGACAACACGCTTCATATTGTACCCGCCCTCGCTGTGGTCGACAAAACCTTTATGGAGCCATCCAGTTCGACACAACCGCCGCAACAGCCATACAGCACAACACAAATTACCTCTTACATTATCCCGTTTGTTGGTCCCCATGAGTGTCCAAACTCTAAGAAATGTCCTAACCAGGCTACATTCGATGATACCACAATAAAACAACAGCAACCTGCCATACCACCACCTGCCGCTCTTGCGGATGATACACAAAAAGAAAACGAGGAGCAGGAAAAGAACCTTGTATCCATTATAGATCAACCCGAACCGGAGCAGGAACATGACGCCAAATTAAGCCAATTGTCATCTTCCCGTGAAAGTATTGCGCATGCATCACAATTACTAGTAGAAGTTGAGGTGAATATTGAACCAAAATTAGCAGCAGCCGATGGCGACCTAGAAGCATATAGCCATGATGTGCCCGCTAGTATGATTGCATCCTCCGCGCCCCCAAATCTTTGCGAAGATAAAACCGGTAACATTCATGTAATGGCTACATCTTTTATGGCATCTGTTACTTGTCCGTATCCGTTGGCGGTTGTGTGGTGGCAAACAATAGATGGTGTTAATCGTGCTGTCATTGGCTATTCAGATGGCTCAATTTGTTTTGTAGGATTGAGCCCGAACTGTCCCTTCGTAGCGAGCACTTCAATTGATACTGGCTCCGTAGTGAAATTGCTGATCTGCAAAGATTGTTCTTTTGAAAGCGTTATGTTATTGGTAATTAGAGCGAGTTTCATTAAAAATCATTACTTGTTGTATACATTATATATATGTATATATATCTTTTAACATCCACAGATTACTTCCTCTTTAAAACAGCAATACAAATTGTTACTCGAACAAAAAGCGATTAAATACATCTATCCCGGCGAGATCTCACCTAGCACTATGCATAGCCGTGATGGTGATTGGCAAATTATAATGCCTTTAAAACCACAAAGTAATTGCTCCGATCCGGCATCCGATAGCAGCCATCTGGACGAAGACGTTTTTTTTAGGAACGATGAAATGCCTTCAACTTCAGTATCAGCGGCAACGGCTTCAGTACAACAGTCATCTCAACAATCACAACGACGTTCATTGGGGATATCAGGTGTGCAAGCTCATTTGTCAAAAACAGTTACACAACAACCACCACCACCACCTTATACAGTGGCTATTAATCGCCATTTAGAAACAATGCCTACAACAAGCATATCTGAGTTGCGAGTCGGGAGCGCTCCTGCCACAACAAATAGCAATACAAATAACAGTGGAATTTGCACCTCTATGCATATAAGCAATGGTGCATCTACTACGGGTATACGTTTCACGCAACAACAACTACCCGAATTGGATGATGCGAATGCACGTGCTGGCATTTTGCCAGCAGCGCGCGCACGTCTCGCCTCATTGAAAAGTCTTGGCACAAAGAAATTAAATGCCATCAAAATGCGTCTTTCCGACAATCGACAAAAACTAGAAGACTGTAAGTAAAAATTATGTTTGAAACAATCAAGCTCTCAAAATATTTGCCATCTATGAATGTTTGGTTAAAGAACAACATTTTTTTAAAAATACGTGCAAATTGTGTGACATTTGTAATTTCTAAAATTATAATTTGCTTTTTAAAACCTTTTCCTTTCCTTTTTTAATTTCTCAGTTAAAAAATGTATTGTAATTTTATTGAATAGATTGCGTGAGAAGCGTGGTGAGTTTAAGCCAAAGTTAAAGAAACAAATCCCTCAATTTGATTTCATGCTTGCAATCATTTTTTAGGGCAGTTAGTGTTTACAAATATTAAAAAACGACAAGTTCTCTTATATCCACTGGTGCTAGCATGTAGAATGTTCAAAAGGCAGAGATAGAAGGCAACGAAATTATGTATAAGTCGTCTCAGCCATGACCCCAAAGTCCATTAGATATGTGACACGGGGTAGATATATAGAAACCTTTTACAAAAATAGTTTTTCAAAAAAAAACACTGAAGTGTCATATCGGTCATCAAGCTATACTTCATTACACTTTGACTCCGCTTTTTAGTGAAGAAGTTGTTTTTGAAATATCTGTAAATAAGTATATTACTAAACTCACCAATGGGTACATAACATTCGGTTTCTTCCGAATTTAACTTTTATCACTTAATACGTACGTACTCAAATAGTGTTAACTACTTCTAATTCACTGGCAATTTTACGTTTTGCTTTGTACAATTAATCTGTAATCATTTATTCCCTTCACCAAGTGTTTCAAAAAATATTACCAAATACTAATTGCGTCCCTAATCTATGTTGTTTCTCATTACAGATATGCCTGAAAATACTCTTGGCAATTTTGCCATCATGGACTCACCGTCTTTAACACCCGAAGTTCTAAGCAATACAAGTGGTTCCTTTTATACCATACAAAACTTGCGTAGCACCTATCTATTAAGTGCCCTACACAGTAATTCGAATAGTCTAACTGTGCATAATATTGATATTAGTTTGAAACCGTTGTTTTTATATAAAATACCGAAGAATTGTTTTGATATTCTAATTAGCTCAAATTTGCTTTACACTATACAATATGTTGATATAAATGCCGATAATTGTAAGTCTGTCTTCACATCAACGCAAAATATAGAGAAGAATACAGATAAAGAGAATCGTGATACGGATATTGAAAAAGAAGAAAATTATGCTGAAAAAGTATTAAATGTAATCGATCTGAGCGAGGATAATGACACATTACTAGCCGATTTAAATATAGCAGGCTCATATAGCGAAGATACAAGTGCGACTACAAGCGGACAATCTAATAGTGAAAGTCTGTCACCAGGCAATGCAGTGAATGCAGTTGGAGTGATTAGCAGTGCAATGGCCTCATTGCGTACAAATGACGAGGATGTGAGTATATAAAAATATTGAACCCCAACCGTCAGAGGAAATAATAGTTTTTCTTCATTTAGCGTTTCAATTCCTCTTCACAACTATCAATATTTCGTTTTGAGAATGAGACTGTGATCAATCTCTATCAAATGGCCACCTATCGCTCCAGCGAACCCAGTGAAATCATATCAAAAGAAGAGAAAGCAAAAGCATTCGAATATAAAGATATACGTTCACCCATGGATTACGTACAGTTTTATGAAAATGCCGATGTTAAAGAGGAATATTCGCTGCGTCAAATGGAAATAATGAAGCATGAATTTCCGAAAATCAATTATGATCCCTGCTATGTTGTAACTAATAAAAATGTATACTACATACAACTCAAGTAAGTATAAATTATTAGTATAAACAATTTAAAATAACGAGCGAAAAATGTCATCGGAAATGGCACATCGCCGAAACCGGTTTGTCTCCAAACCAAATTTGACAATATGTCAATTGAATCAATTTAATATAGATTTCCCCGTATTTTCTGTTGCAGGAAAGAACCATTTGCTACCTTCCTTGACTCCGCTTTGGCCGGTGAATGGACGCAGTGCCGTGAATTCTGTAATACATTTGATCTCGCCTATGAAGCATGCATAGAATTTGCTGGTGATTATTTACTGCGTCGCAAGAAGGTGACACAAGCATTGGTTACATACAACTCAGCACGTATAAAACCCATACGTACCGCACTCAAATTAGCCATGTTCGGTCAGACATGTGCCCTAATGCATCTTTGTGCTATGGCTTTGAAGATGACATATCTATTGAAATCTAAATACTTTTGCCATCCAATAATTAAGACGATACTCAAAGACATTACATACCGTCATTCGGAAGATGTACGCACAATACTACCTTTGTCGCCCAGCACAAATACTTTAAAAGTGGTAAATGAGGGACAGTCGGCGAGTGATTACACTTATGGTGTGGATGATTCGCTTAGTAATTTACAAATGTCACCATCATCACAATTTCATTTAGCTAATTTATTGTTGATCACATTGGCGGAGCGTGCCGTAAATGATAAAAACTATGTACCGCTTTGGTAAGTAGATAAATGATTGATAATTTTTATTTAATATTTTTATATTAAAATGTACAATTCATTTATTGCAGGAACTTTTTGGTAACAAATACGAAATATCATACAAATATGACGAGCATTGTACTGTGTCAAAGTGGGCTCTTTTCTTCTGCACTTATTTTGGCGAAAACTCGTGGCGTTTGTATAGATACATTTTTAGCATTGACCAGCGTTGTTGGGCAAGAATTCGGTAAATATCGTAAAGATTATTTACAAGAAAGGAACAATAACTGTTTTACATTAGGCTGGTACACAGAGATGAATGTGTGTTTGTATAACTTGAGTGAACCAATATTTGCGGAAACAATCACATATTTGCCACAAGTGGCAGTGGACTATTTCAGTTTTATACAAGAGAAACTACCGAATATAAGACATTGTGTACTAAAGGTAAGTAAATAAGCAGCAAACTTAAAAATATAAGGCGGAATTATTGCATCGTGGTGCTGTATGTAATATTTTCATAATCCCACATTGGATTGATTCCGCCTTAAGTAACGACATTATTGCACACATTATTGATTAATATTTTTTTCTCTTGAATATTTTTCAACGTACAGCGACTTGAACACCAATTGAATCCCTTTTCTGCCGTACTTCGTCCAATTGTATCGCATACTTCCTCCTGTCATTTAGAGCTCAATATAAATGATAATAAAATGTTTTTATTTGATTTTTGTAAAAATCTCATTGAAACATATTTAGCCGTACTTATACATATGGAATCTCAACTGTCAAGGAGCGAACATATAATTAATGCGTTGTCAACTTATCGTATCACCTATGAGGACAATCAGGTCCGTATATTTATTGCGTCCTTAATATATAGTTCTAAATATCACAGTTTACCAAATAAAAAAGAAATGTGTTCAAAAATTGTTAGGCGTATTTGGTATGGAAAAATAAAGAAAAGTAGCAGATAGGAAAGCATTTTTTTATTTAGTGAAACTTCAGTATTTTTCTTAATTGCTGGACTTCTTGTATATTTGAAAGAAATGTGAATGACTTGTTTTAACATTTTTTTGTTCATAGTTCGCAATCGAAACATCACGCTTCAAACCAATATCAGCCGGTTGTGCACATTGCGCATGTGTTGTGGACGGTATCGCCTACTTTTGGGGTTCGAATGGAGTGCCTTGTAATTATAGCGTTAACAAGTCTTCCGGTATAATAGAATAGTACAAGAAATTATACATATGTATACTTTATAAATACTTTTCATTAATAGATCCACCAGAGCCAGCACATGCTGTCAAAAGTTTGGATTTACTATCACAACTGAATTTAGAAGTTCATACCGTAAAATGTGGACGGCAGCATACTTTAGTATTAACAAATAATGGGGTGCGCATAATTTTTCCACTAATTATAGATCACTGCCTATTAAAAATATTTAATTAATTTACAGTTGTATGCCTTCGGCAATAATAATCTACAACAATTGGGAATTGGACGTGACATGCAAGTATCTATGCAACCGATGCTGGTGCGTGCTTTCGATGGCAAAAATATAACAATCATAGAAGCCGGTCAATATCATAACGCTGCTGTCGCTGATGGGCTGCTATATACCTGGGGGTAAGACACTACCAGATTAGCATTCATTTCTCATTTGTTTGAACATCAATGCATTTTAGTTGGGGCATTTACGGTCAATTGGGTCATGGTAATTGTGAGAGTGTGCCTGAACCAAAAGTAGTTGCTTTTTTCAAATCGAAGGTATTATTTAAAACAAGAAAGAAAATTACTTTGTTTCGAAGCATCTTTTTATTTTTGATTTCAGAAAATACTACAAGTATCATTGGGTCATGCGCACAGCCTGGTACTCTGCCAGGCAACGAGCAACCCCAAAGATACTGAGCTATATGTTTTCGGTTCCAATCACTTTGGCCAATTGGGTATTGGTACAGGCTCTTTGGGCACCGAACGAGTACACAGCAATATATCGAGTGATGATGAAATGCATTGCTCTAGTCAAGTGAAGAGTTTGATGCCACTAAAGCTAAATGTTTGCACCGAAAAAATAAGACTGATACATACCAAATTTTTTTCTAATGTAAGTGTTCTTATAACAAGCAACTGTTCCTTTTATAACTATTTACTGATGCCACTGAGCTTAAACCTATCCGTGCATTGATAAAATATCGGTATGTTATTATTATTGTTTATTTAATAATAAAATTCCGTCAATACGCACAGCTGGGTGATAAATGCTCGGTATCAACCGAACCTAGACTTTACCACTCTTCTTGTTGCTTAAAAATATTTATCTTATCTTACGACAGTTAGCTGTCGATGAAAATGGTCACATGTATACGTGGGGCTCTTCACCCCAGGCACTGCGCTTAGCAAATCAAATAAAACGGCGCGCTAATGCAAAACAGAAAATGGAAGAAAATCAACGGCGTGAAATGACTAAGCGTTTTGAAGCTACATTTTCCAATGAAACTACTAACGCCCAGCCCCCTTCGGGTGCATCAACATCGAAATGTACTTATGCGGAGGCACCCAAATCAATGGCCAATGAAATTGCCACCAGCATCCTTACAGATTTAATTGATAAAACTGATATACCAACTACCGTTGCAGAATTATCTAATAAAGTTACTACGAAAACTGATGAGAATGAAGAAATTACATCCAAGGAATCGTTAGTCGAAGTGTTGGCGTCTAGCGTTACCATTTCTGACCATGAAGAAAACGAACATTTGAAGGAGGAAGGCATTAAAGACATTTTAGTGGAAGAAATCACAGCAGCTGCAACGGCAGCCATACAATTGGTAGATAATGTGGTGGAAGAGTTGGTTGAAGAGGTCAAACCTATGGTTTCACAACCACTCAAAACTCTTAAGCCTATTTTACAAGTAGCTGATGAGGTAACAGCAAAAATAGCAGATAATCTGCAACAGTCATCAATAGGAGCAGCAGCGGCGGATGTCGATCCATGTGAACATATGACTCCACATTTGGTGGACACAACCGAGGTAGCTGGACAAATATTACAGGTACTCAAGTTCAAGTTAATTTGTACATTTGGCCTATTAATTATTGTCAATAATTACCTAATTAGATCTCAAGCGGACTTTTTCACTTTGCCTTGATCTCTTCTACGTGCACTTTGTACACTTGGGGAAAAAATTTAGAACATCAGCTAGGCACGGTGGATAAGGAGCGACGTGCGGTGAATAAACCATCGCCCGTGGACTGCGTCGACCGTCCGATGTACGTTGATTGCGGCGCAGATTTTACGCTCGTTATGACCACAGAATATGTGGTCAAGGCGTTTGGCGGCAACTCAAATGGACAGGTAAAATTTTTGTATTCTACTTTCTATGTTTTCATCTCACAAATTTGTTTTTTCTTATTCAACAGTGCGGTCGCGATCTTGGACCTAGCATTGAGAAGATAAAACAACGCGTTGTTTGCTTACCTACCACCAAACGACTGATGCGTTTCGAGAGTCAGTGCGTTGACGTGCCTGTCGAGATTAATTTACCACGACCACGCATACGTTTGGAGTCGGATCCCGTACGTTATTTGAAAAGTATACCAAAGTATCAACTGCAATTTATGCAAGAAGCTGGTATAAGTTTCGATGATGCTGCTGCGAACTTTGAACGTCCCTCACCCTCGAATCAATATAAGTCAACAACGCAGGCAGATAGTAGTGAAAATCTTGTAACCGGTCAAGACTCAGATGAAATGATCTCAAGTTTAGAGAATATAAGTAATAACGAAGCGAACGATGGTTCATTGAATTTTTCCTTGCTTCCTTCGATGGGGGCAACAGCAGGCCCTATTCCAACGCCAACAGTAATAGCAGCTGCACCACCAGAAGATGCACAGCACAGTGCCGTTGTGGATGATATTACACCGGATGAGCAAAGTTATGCACGTCTCCCAGTAACAGATAATTCAGATACGAGCTGTGCCATTATAGGTCAACAATGCGCCGAACAATGTCCCTTGGTAAGCGCACCACAGTTAGATCCAAGTGGCGAGCAAACGCCACAAGCAGTTAGTTCACAAAGTACACTCACTTCGAATGCGCATACTGTCGAAGGTGATGAAAGCGTTGAGGAGGATATTAACTTACAACAATTGCGACAGTATATTCACTATTGCTTATATGTGTTTCATGGTCTATATAATCCGGACAAAGTGTGTGATTTCTCAAAACAACGTCTTGAATATCGCATACGTACGCTTATGTTAAATTTCAAATTTATAGATGCCTTTGTATTGTGTCTTCAAAATTGTAACAGCACAAGTAAATCGCTTAAAATATTCGCTTACTTCACCAAGGATACGGGTTTTGTGCCTCTGCGCCGCCAGGATGTGAAATACCTAATTTATTATTTGATGAAACATTTTTTGGCACAAAAATTCGATATGTTGGAATGTGAGCGTTTCTTTATGGGTGATCTCGATTATTATTTGCTCGAATTGTCGTATGTGTTATTCTTCAACAATAACAATACAATGTTAGAACGTAACTTAAATGAGAAATTCAAAAGTTATTTAGCACAAGAGGAGGCATCGCAATTGAATCAAAATCAAAATGAAAATGAGCAGATGCAACATAAGCTAGAGGATACGGATGTGATATTCGATAGCTTAAGTGTTAAGTTCAAAACAATCGTTTGTCAGAGGCTGATGCAGCACTGCAACAATTAGTTGCTGGTGCTTAGCACCATTAGTTTAACTTGTTTTTAATTTATTAATTCGTGATATGAGTTGTTTATATTTTTGTTCTTTTGGCGTTTTTTATTGTATTTAAATTTAACTTAAATATATATATATTTGTGTTAACGAGAAAATGTAATATATATTTATATGTATATGCATGTATATTGATTTATACCTCATATATTATATGTTATTTATGTGTTTGAGTTGCAGTGCGTTTCTTTCTGTCGCTATTAGTTTACAATTTTATAGCACGTACCTAATCTTTTGCGAGAAAAGCCCATGAAGTTAGTTATGGAGCTCTGGTTTTGCAGATTGCGTATTTGACGGTACCTTCCATATAAATAAAGTATTATTAAGATCCAGTCTCACGTGGCATGCGCTGTTTCGCTGACGGAACATTTGTGTTACTGAGACTAGGTGGTCACGCAGCTTTCGCAAAATACCCTACCAAACCGTCTCCCGGAATCAAACATTGGATCGCTAACCAATGTTCGAGAATAGTCACATTTACATACATATATCGGTACCCGCCCTCATTTCACATAAAGGTGGAGCATAAAAGTGGATAGCTAGTACACATTTTCATGGTTCAAACGTACTTCAAATCAAGAAATTCAAACGTACTTTCATCTACAAATATTCATGGAAGTTATTTTACACTGATTGTTACAACAGCAATATAAGCCGAAATGATTTCAAAAGTGCTGAAAAAACGAATGGTGTGTGATTAAACTACGAACAAAAACGCTTATTCCTAAAGCACTTAGGAATATAGCACTGCTTTATGGGTCGAAGTTGCAAGAGCTGGTTGGAAATAGTCTTGACGTGGTTTCATGGATTCGTATACAGTTTGATATTTTGTTTCAAGTTTTACATAGTAGTATGGGTTTGTATAACAAATTTTAAAATATCGTAACGTATTAACGTAACCTCCAAATTTAATTCATCACACCTAACCTCAAATCTAAGTTTAATAGGCGGACATTACAATTTTTAACGTAAGTAATGCTAATATCGAAATGAATAAACTCAAATAAATAGCATTGCAAAATATTATAAGATAGTTAAAAAATCGAATACTTTCAAAAATATAGTTCAATACCAATATATATAAATATATGTTTACTGTTAGTAAAAACGTTATTACGACAAATGCCTCTTTAAATTTAAATTGTTTGCTGCTTTTGAGATAATTTTTACAAGCGAATTGTGCTTTATACAATTTTAGACACTTAATTGTGCGCGATTGATTCTAGTAAACAAATATAAATAAATAATAAAATATTACTCAAAAAAAAATATCGTTATAAAAAAGTTTTGTTCATTATCTGTCGCTAATACTTACCAAAACGGTAACGCTTTAAATTTTGTACTGCTGAATTAAAACGTTTAATTAAGATATAAATTGCAATATATAGAAAAAACTAAATTTAATAAAAAGTCATTAAATTTAAGAAAATAGAAAAGTTTATTGCAAAGCTAAGTAATAATAATGATATGTATGCACAATAAACTGCAAGCATGATATGAGACACCAATTTTTTGTACGTCGTTAGCTTGCGAAATTTTAAATTTTCAGTTATATGTAGGTATACCAAGTAAAAGAAGAAACTAAATAAAAATGCTAAATATAAAAGTATGCATATAAAGGACTCATGGTAAACATACATACATACACATAAATAACTGTAATAAATTAAATAAAAGTAAGAAATAATAAGTTTTTCTCAAAAATTTAAAATAAATTTGATACTGATTTTGATCTGTCTGCACACTTCAATTGGTTTATCTCCCACCTCTCCACCTTTCAACCGCGAAAGTAAGTCGCAAATTGGTGGAGTGGTGATAGAAATTGAGAAAGCGAACGACAACTTACGCTGTGAAAAAATTTCAAATGAAGGGCTCAGAACCAAAAGGATCTAAGTGACATTTTTTTTTTAATTGAGGTGTACCCATATTTGTAGAGTGAAATATGGTGTTTATTTGTTGGCAAAGAGATCCGAGTCATTTCGGACATTGTAGTACCATCTATTTCCCATACAATGAATGCCCTACCCAGATTTTACATATAATTTTCAGAAGGCAGTAAGCTTTAAACTTGAATATATCCAATCTATTTTCGGAGTCACTTAGATCCTTTTGGTTCTGAGCCCTACTATAGGGTTCTTTATTCTTATTTTAAATACTGGTTTTAATTATATTAATATTTAAGTTTACTTGAACTTTACTTTGTATTTTTTGTTTGAAATCGAATTTGTAATTTTTATTTTTCAATTTTAAAATGTTAACTTCAAAAATTTTCATTCTAAAATAGATATTCAAAAATATTGGTTTAAAAATAAAAAACATCGAAAAATTCTAGAACCTGAATTTTCCTACATTAAAAAATAAAATATTTGAGCACTTCAATTGGCGATCCTGCCAGGAGCTAGGAAAGAAAATAAAATACAACATTGGTGTTAAAATTTCAAATTCCATCCTTTATTTACGTTTACATGTGACAAGAATTTAAAAAGGAAATAATATTGTGACAAAACGAAAACGGAGAATTAGAAAACAAAAATGTGTTCTAATTAATATTAATCATATTATTTAAAAACATTCATTGCTATAATTTGAAAGACATTTGACAACAACCCAAAACAAAAAAGTGAAAATTTATAATTTTAAGTTTAGCAAAATAAAAACAAAAAATAAAACATTTTTGAATATGAATGTAATGCTGAGATACATATAATCAGAGTAAATGCATCAATTGGCATAAAATTGAAATATGAGACCTCATACAATCAAAAATAAGGCAAATCAACAAACGCAAAGGGAATTTATGTACATACAATACGTGTCAGTGATCAACGAATATTAAGGAAGAGAAAAAGAAAGAAAAAAAAAAAAAAAAAAATTAAATAAATAGAATAACAGCAAAAGTAACAACAATCAAAACAAATCCAGTTAGCATAACAATAACAACAATCAAAACAAATTCAATTTTCATAAACAAGAAACAAGTATTATATGGGTAACTACGATGCATGTGTATTTATGTATATATTTTTAAATATTAATAGTTATAATTAATAAATAAAATAAAATATTAATTTCAATTCAGTTGTGAGCAACTTAATTTTGATTTGATATTATTACGTTATCAAATTTCATTGCACACAATTGATATATATTTCATGTATATAATTAAAATTTAAAATACATATGTACATATGTACATATATACATACATTGTGAATTTGTAAAAGTAAATTGTAAACACCCTTTTCCAGAAATTTTATTTAGGTAACTTCTTTAGGTAATTTCTTTAAACATGTTTCGTTCCCCACCTCACAACACAAATACATCTACACCGAGACCTCTAGAAAATGATTCACTTATTGATTTAGAAGGTGATACTTATCAAAACCATCTTACAAATCCATATGAGAATCAAAATAATGAAATTTTTGCTACTTCTTTTAAACTTCCCCAGTTTTGGACCAATTGCCCGGATGCATGGTTCATTCATGCAGAAGTACAATTCAGTAGGAAACACATAACGCAGGAGGGGACAAAGTATGAATACGTCATAACTGCACTTTCGCAGGATGTTATTATGACCATTCTCGATTTCATTCAAAGTCCACCAGAAAATAACAAATACTCTACATTGAAGCAAATTTTAATTGAGCGGCATTCTTTGAGTGAAAATGCCAAATTAGATAAAATTTTATCTGATTCCGAGATGGGAGATCGCAAACCATCAGAGTTTTATCGATCTCTGGTTTTACTTTCTGGAAACAATTTTAGTACAGAAATTCTTAAGAAACTTTGGATGAGGAGACTGCCAAAAAATTTAAGCGTAATTCTTTCTAGCTCGAACTCATCTGAGATTAATGAACTTATTAAAATAGCTGACAATATTTGGGAAACTTTAAATAAAACAGAGATAGCTTCAATTAATAATTTTCCAAATTCCAAAACTGAAAATATACTTATTTCGAATTTAGTTCAAACAACAAGTATGATGTGTAAAAATTTTGAAAAATTATCTTTAGAAATTAGTGAAATGAAAAAGGATATGAGCCAAAATTATTCAAGGTCACGATCCATTAGCAGAAATCGTTTTCGAAGTCCTTCAAAGAATAGCTCAAATTCCCGTACCAAAACGAATTGGCTATGTAGGTATCATTATAAATTCGGTAAATATGCGAGGAAATGCGAGCAACCATGCGCTTTTAACAAAAACAATAGTTCGGAAAACTAAAATCTTCCGTTGTTGCAGCGACAAATGACGGAAATTTTGAAACTTCAACTCGTCGCTTGTTCATATTTGACCGGGATAATAAACTTAATTTTCTTATTGACAGTGGGGCAGAAATTTCGGTACTACCAGTTTCTAAATTTATATGTAAGAAGAAGTCAGATATAATTTTGACAGCAGCTAACGGTACTACAATTTCGACATATGGAAAGAAACTTTTAAATATAAATTTAGGATTAAGACGCGAATTGTCATTTACATTTTTAATAGCTGACATCGCGAAACCAATTATAGGTGCTGATTTTTTGTTTAAATATGGTCTTCTGATTGATATCAAGAATAAACGTTTAGTTGACCCGTTGACAAATCTTTCAGTCAACACTATCTCATGTTTTTGCAACGTCTCTCTTCCGAAAATTTTCTCAGTGAATAATCAATATACAAAATTATTAAAAATGTTTCCATCTTTGATAGCTGAACCAGATTATTCAAAACCAGTTAAGCATACTACAGTTCATAAATTAGTAACAGAAGGAAATCTTCCATTTTCTAAGCCCAGGCGCTTAGATCCGACTAAATTTAAAGTAGCCAAAACCGAATTCGACTTTTTGTTGAAGACTGGAATTTGTAGACCATCAAATTCCTCAGTGGCATCTCCTCTTCATCTTGTACCCAAAAAGGATGTTAATGACTGGCGTCCTTGTGGCGATTTCCGACGACTCAATGTTGTAACAGTGCCCGATCGTTATCCCTTACCTCATATACACGATTTTAATATGAACTTACGAAATAAAAATATATTTTCTAAAATTGATTTAGTAAAAGCATATCATCAAATACCAATGGCCGAAGAAGATATATACAAAACGGCAATAACAACACCTTTCGGTATGTTTGAATTTTTACGTATGCCCTTCGGATTAAGGAACTCATCTCAAACTTTTCAAAGATTTATAAACGAGGTTGTCAGTGGTCTAGATTTTGTATATGCATATGTTGATGATTTACTTATAGCGAGTAAAAATGAAGACGAACATTTGAGGGACTTGAAAATACTTTTTAACCGACTGTCAGAATACGGTTTAAACATTAAACCTAGCAAATGTATATTTGGAGTTAGCTGTATTGAATTTTTAGGACATAATATTTCAGGAAATGGAATTAAACCTTCTGATGAGAAAATATTTGCAATACGAAATTTTGAACGTCCAAAATCGATTAAGCAGGCACAAAAGTTCATTGGAATGATAAACTATTATCATAGGTATATTTCGAATCTCGCTGAATATACAAACAGTATTTACGATTTAATCAATAAAACTAGTAAGAAACGTGATAAAACATTAATTTGGGATGACAAGTCAACACAAGCTTTTGAATGTATTAAAGAAAAGTTTGCATCTACGATATTATTAAACCACTTTAATAAAGATGCAAAACTTTCTTTAAGTGTTGATGCATCTAATACAGCAGTTGGCGGTGTCATACATCAACATTTTAACGGTAAATCAGAACCACTTGGTTTTTATTCAAAAAAGCTTTCTCCATCAGAAATCAAATACAGTGCGTTTGATCGAGAATTGTTAGCAATTTATTTAAACATTAAACATTTTAGGTACCTTTTAGAAGGACGACAGTTTACAGTTTACACAGACCACAAACCATTAGTTTTTGCTTTAGACTCAAAAACGGAACGTAGTCCGAGACAAACAAGACATTTAGAATTCATTGCTCAATTTACTAACGATATACAGCACATTAAAGGTAAAGATAACATAGTAGCTGATACTTTGTCACGAGCTTTTGAGATAGATGCAATTAGAAATATCGATATAAATTTCAAAATTTTGCAAAATGAGCAACAAAAGGATACTGAATTGAATGAGATAATAACTAGCCAAAATTTTCATAACTTAAAATTAATACATATTTCTTTACTAAATTTTAAAATTTGGTGTGAATTATCGGGTGAAAATCCTAGACCATTCGTTCCCAATAACTTAAGGAAAACAATTTTTGATATGTTACATGGAATTGCCCATCCAGGTACCAAAGCTACTCGTAGATTAATAGTTAAGAAATATTATTGGCCAAATATGAACAAGCAAATTAATACCTGGTCAAAAGAGTGTATAAGTTGCCAGAAATCGAAAGTTAGTCGTCATACGAAATCCCCAGTTTCCAAAATTGCGATACCTAATAGTAGGTTTGAGCATATTCATTTAGATATTGTAGGCCCTTTACCTATTTCAAGAGGACATTGTTATATTTTTACCATAGTTGATAGGTTTACGCGTTGGCCTGAAGCATTTGCGTTAAGAGATATTTCTGCGCCAACTATTGCTAAAAAATTTTTTAATGAATACATTTCACGATTCGGAATTCCATTAAAAATTACTACAGATCAGGGAGCCCAGTTCACCTCAAATTTATTTTCGGAATTAACTAAATTTCTTGGCAGTCACCATATAACAACGTCTCCTTATCATCCTCAAGCTAATGGAATGGTAGAGCGATTCCATAGGCAACTAAAGTCCTCAATAATGGCTAGGAATGAATCAAGAAATTGGAGTGAAGAGTTACCGATAATACTTCTTGGTTTGCGATCAACATTTAAAGAAGATATTTCGGCTACACCTGCTGAAATGGTTTATGGTCAAAATTTACGTTTACCTGGTGAACTTGTTGTTCAAACTAATGAAACAACAACTACATCAGATGTATTAAGTGGATTGCGTGAACATTTTAAAAATTTTAAATCAAATCTTAATCATCATCAAAATTCTTCAGGTATTTTTGTTCCAAAAGATTTACAAACTTGTAAATATGTTTTCGTGCGTGTTATAAACAAACATTCGTTACAACATCCCTACGAGGGACCGTACAGAGTTGTTGAAAAAGATGTTAAGAATTTTAGAGTAGAAATAAACAATGAAGTTAAAACCATTCCTATTGATCGTTTGAAACCAGCTATGGTTGATTTAACACATTTTCCTAGAACAAATCCTAAAAAGAAAGTTACTTTTAACTTATTTAACAATAAATTTCTGGAAGGGGGAGTATTATAGGGTTCTTTATTCTTATTTTAAATACTGGTTTTAATTATATTAATATTTAAGTTTACTTGAACTTTACTTTGTATTTTTTGTTTGAAATCGAATTTGTAATTTTTATTTTTCAATTTTAAAATGTTAACTTCAAAAATTTTCATTCTAAAATAGATATTCAAAAATATTGGTTTAAAAATAAAAAACATCGAAAAATTCTAGAACCTGAATTTTCCTACATTAAAAAATAAAATATTTGAGCACTTCACCTACAAATGGGTTTGTCAACCTATTCGAAAACGCCCCAGGAGTAAGTTTGAAGGCAGGGTTAAAGCGATGAGGGCCATTTGGAAGTGTGCTGTCTGAAGTAATTATTGTATTTAGACCCAACACAATTAAGGTAAAAGTTTTTTTTATAAATAATTTTTAATAAAGAATACTTTATAATTTTTAAAAGTGTTTTTATAAAACTTTCTTACTTATGTACATACATCACGAAATATAAATATTAAAGCTTCAACTTAATATTATCTGTGGACCAACGTTTATTTTGAAGTCCCTTTAATGCCTTTTCACAATAGAATTGTTCTTCCGATCGCTGCGGCAATGTCTCTCTCAATTGTGTCAATTGATTTATATCCTTCATTCCGGCCAAAGCATCAATTACAGCACGCACACATTTAACGCGATGAGCCAACTCGAACTTTTCCATTGTATTACCCATTTTCGATAAAAACATGTAAAGTACGCTTGACGGTGCTTGCAGGGCATATAGACGCAGTATGGCCAATTCCAATGAGAAGCTAATATGGAATTGTGTTTGCTTCATGGGATTCCAGGTGGGTACACGTTCAAACACATTTTCTAAATCGGCATATGCTTGTGCATTGGCGCGTTCATTCAATGCAGTCCATTCAAATTGTGCTGGTGAAATTTTTAGTTCACTACTAAAATGAAAAGGTGATAAGGTACGTGCTATATCCTGCTCTTTCCAGTTGGTATGCTGGCGACAACATTGATAGAGCACTTCAATGGGTGTTGAGTTTAGATTTACGAGGTTCTCCAACGCATTTCTTTCTTTCTCCACTATATTCAATAGGTTAAGTGCGGCTTGAAATTGTTGCAAATAAATGCTAACCGCGCCGATATCCCCGCTATACTGATCGACCAACTGTTGTAATTTTCGCTTACGTTGCGGCAAGTCATTACATGCCAAGGCAACTTTAAATTGGATTAACGATGCTTCTTGGTGTTTACCAAAGTGCTGTAGTTCTTCAATTGCCTCCTGCGGTTGACAATGCTGCAAATAACTAATATAGTGTTGCAGTGCTTGTGGTCTTTGTTCAAGAATTTTATGATAGTACTTTTTATTTAACGTTTTTTTTAGAAAAAGTAGCACACCAATTACTCCATCGCCACCTCCACACTTCAACACGGCGTCCAGCAATTGCTCTTTTTCGTGTAGCGATTTGAATACTTCCAGAGAAACGCATTTACCAAGTAACAGTTTGTTTGCGGTGGCCTCAGGTGAAGGATTGTAGAATGTGGTTTGTATTTGTCTGCGTAACAAACGTAGTTCTTCTTCCGGCGCTACGCCTTTCGATAAAATCTTATCATCTAACGTTTGTTCTTGCAGAAGCGTTTTTAGAGATTCATCTGAGATCACAGATTTAATGGATAGATTAAGGGCACTGCCTGTAGCGCTATTATCGAAGCTTGCCTCTGAAATGGTGTCGTAGTCGTTAAGTATATTGCACACATTTAAATTGCTGCCAACGCTGCCAGTTGGACTTAGTGGATCCTCATCATCGTCAAAACTGAATCCTCTACTAGAAGAGCGATTCCAATAGCTTTCACTATCAAATTGATCCATATCACACAAGTATAACAAACTTTGTTGTTTGTTGTTAAAGGAATTCCTCTTATCAGAGAATAGCTTTGTTCGCGTACAAAACTTGTAGCTCTTTCTGTCAATGAAATGTCAAAATTCTGCCATGGTGGTGCTTTGAAAGGTATGGTGGATTCCAATATCACTTTGCGCGCTAATTACGTAAAACGCCACACTGCAGGCCCTACACTTTTTCTGTGTTGAGATTAGAGATATAAAAAAAATTAAAAAGAGTTAAATTTTATAAAACTGAAGTCTACTATTATTGATTATTCGACAAACTTTAATGGTTAGTAGTTTCAGAGCGCTAAGAATGAAATAAAAGCATAATTTATTTCATGTTGCATTACATCGCATAATTCATGAAACGATTTCTAATTTTCCATCCGCACATGTGTACGCATGACCGTCTAAAGACTTTTACAATGATTACCTACAACTTTTAATTTTCATAAACTGGAGTTGACAAGAAGTATCAACTCTACCACATACCACCTATACAACTACAGGGATTCACAGGCTGAATTGTTTACTGCTCTACACAATCCAGTTATTTTTTCCACTTTTAAAGAACTTCTCATAGTTTTGCACAGAAGTTGTACATAAATGTTTTTTCAATCAAAAGATAGAGTTGAAGATTCATCAACGGCCAATAATGGTAAGTAGAAGATTTGCATAGATGGTAAAAGTGGAAATAACATTTTCGTGATTATAGGCTCGGAGCCCGCTGAACAGTCGTATTTACTTTGTGTTGGAGGATCACCCACTGTAGTTAAAGCTAAGGATACTAGCAACATACAGAGCTTTAGTTCAGGTACTATTTATATTTAAATAATCGTCAACGAAACTTTACTTCAACTGATTCTCCACTAAAAATAATAGCTAGAAGTTTCCTTAAAACTTATATGAGCTCGGATCCTGGTAATTAAAATATTTATTATTTGCAAACTAACGGAACAAATTTAATTATATTGTCATATACATACATACATACATATACAGATACAGTAAACAAAATACAGTTTTATTATGGTGCCGGTACGGAAAAAACCAATAGAGAAAGTAATGATAATAATCCGTGTTCCAGCAATACTCAAGGCTCTGCTGAGATTTCCAAAGAACTAATGTTATCAAGAATTAGAGAAATCGAAAATAGCTTTCTACAATTGCAGAAACGAGTTGAGGCGATACGTGATTCCTTTAGTGAAACTTCTCAGACATCAATTCTGGATACAAGGAAACGTAAGGCAGATGTTTTGGAAAGTGAAGTTTTAAATTGTAGTAAGAAAATTTAGCTGTAAGACTGTTTGATGACGATAAAGGATTTAATTTTCTGATAAATATCAATATATGTAAATATATATATGTTATTTATGTACTGAAAAATAAAAATAAAATAACAAAAAACATATATCTTTCATATATGTATTTGTACCTCTTTAACTCATCACATTGATGTGGTATTTTTATTTATGTGAAGTTCTCTTAAGTAAAAGTTGAGACAAGAATGGTGCTACTTAAAGGAGGATGACAATAAAATTTGGAAAATGGATCATAACTTATAACTCGATTGATGAACAGGAAATTTCGAAATACATAAATTTAGATAGTTCATCTCCAATCAAAGAGTTTGGTAGTTCTGTTACTGACTGGGCATCCCATTCAGAGTGAAAATACTATAAATAGGTAATTTTGTTACCGAAAAGAACAATTTTCGCTAAATACGTGCCTTAACCGTCTAATCTTACTGCAAAACTCGGTATTAGCACAATTCCGCGAAGACGCGCAATGTTACACAGCCTTAGTAGTACATACATATGTATATCACTACACCCTACAAGGCGCTACTGATGGATGCAACAGATTTTTCATTATGCTGCTACAAATCTGATTTGTTTTTAGCCCTGATGACCCCTCCAGTCTTGTGGGGCATTCTAACATATGTAGAAGTAAACAATAGGAACAATTTTGACCGTACGAAATAGAAAAAATAGACAAATTTCTCATTTAATAATTGTAATCTAATATACATAAATCAACATATCGGCTCAGTGAAAGCATATCCTGCTAGCATGGAGTAGAATCAGCTGAAAACTATAACAATCTGCAGATAAACCAGTCCGTTAATCAATCTGGCTTTAGTTTCAACCAACTATGGCCATTTACCTAAACACAAATAATTAAAAAAAACATTCCATTTTACATAAAATTGTTACCATGGATCCCCCTATTGCCGTTGCTTCTCTGTGGGAAGCTGATAGTTTGTGCCGGGCGTGTTTTAAGGAACTGAAAGCTGAAAAGACAGCAAAACCACACGGACGTGTCAATATATTCGAAACGGCTGGCCTATTGAATAAACTGTCTGCATGTGTCTCCGATATATTTATCACAACTAAAAGGTGTTCAAAATACCTTTGTGTGGCCTGTGTTGAAAGAGTCAATGAGTTTTATGAGTTTCGTAAAATGTGTTTACAGTCCATCAGCCGGTTTGAGGAGACTCGGGATAAAGAAACAATTACATCTGAAAAACCGAATGATCTCTTATTTTCAAGCGGATCGGTTGTTAAAGAAGAGTATGAGCTGCATGATCAAACACTGGGCCCAAATAAAGATACTACATCCATAACCATAGGAGAAGGTGTGAGGGACCTGCCGGACTCACAAGAATGTTTTAACACAGAAACAGACAGCCTACAAAAATTAAACCAACAGAAAACTGCTTTTATATTTAAAAAGGCACAAATGTATGTGGATGATTTAGAGGCCAGTGTGAGTGTAAAGAATGAACCTATTTCTAATGATGTGGAGGTAGAAGTGAATCTTGATAAATCGATAATTACATTGTCGTCGCCAAGTGTGAACAACGATACTGAGGAGGATGTTAGTGGTGAAGATGAACAACGAATAGGGAGGAATTTAGAGGTGGTAATATTTTCATATCTTACATACATATGTATGTATATACATCCATTTATTTTGTATACTTAACATAACGTAAATAATTACTTTACTTTTTTTATTTCTAGGTGAACTCTGCGGCAGGGAACACGTCTACATATTATTGCGACAAATGCCCAAAACAATTCAGAACAGAACATAATTTTAATGTGCATAAGCAGCGACATCAAGGCTTGAAACCTTATCCTTGTACGCACCAAGGCTGTGGCAAATCATTTCTGTGCCTCAAAACGCTTAAAAATCATCGAAGTAGGCATGAGAATCAGAATGGTGAAGATGCCCTTAAACGCTATCTTTGTACGTACGAAGGCTGCGGTAAATCATTCTCGTGGCCCGAACTGCTTGAAAAGCATCAAATTAAACATGAGAATAATGAATTTGGCCGTAAACGCTATCATTGTACTCACAAAGGCTGCTATGAATCATTCTGCCGTCTTGATACGTTTAAAAGGCATCAAAGTAGGCATGAAGACCCGAATTTTAAATATGGCCCTAAGCCCTATCATTGTACTTACGAAGGTTGCGATAAATCATTCGCGGGACCACGTGGACTCAGAGAGCATCAAAAAAGTCACGGGGCACCTAAACGCTATCCTTGTACTCACGCCGGCTGCACTAAATCATTCGCGTGGGCACAATCGCTTAAAAAACATCAAACTATTCATGGAAACTCCAAAGTTGAATATGACCCTAAACCATATCATTGTCCGCACGAAGGCTGCAATGAATCATTCTGGGAGCTCCTTGGATTAAACAGGCATCGAAGTAAGCATAAGGACCCAAATAGTGAATACCGATACTACTGTGAACAAGCAAATTGTAACCGTGGTTTTCAATCATATACTGGGCTAAAAACGCATATGTTGCGGCATGATGGTATTAAAAAATATGAGTGTCCACGCTGCAATATTCGTAAAACGACCAAGAAGGAACTAACGGTATGTTATCATATTAAGATAAAAGACCTAGCTTTTATTGTCGGACCTCATAAGGGGTGAACATTTTTAATATATGTGATTTAATTTGAACAAAAACAACTTTTATGATTTACAGGTGCATATGGAAAAACCATGCCCTAAATACCCTTGCCGATTTTGTAAAGAGGTTTTTAATAGTTGGGATGATATGATAACTCACAGACAAAATATTCATCCATCTACGTGCCTAAAATGCAGTTACTGTCCTCAGACATTATATTCTACAGCTTCGCATCGACGTCATGAAAGTAAACAACATCCTTCGGAGAAACCATTATGCACAGATGGATAAAGTGCATAGTAATTGAAAATTTGAGATTTATAATAAAACAAGAAATGTATTATAGGGCTTTTATTGCTCTAAAAAAATATTCACCAGTTAAAGCATATTTCTCTAATTAATATGCATTATAGTTTGTTCAATTTATAAAACGAACTTACATTTTTTGTTAACTAATAGGAGGACTATCGGCCAGGCAACACAGTTCAAAGCTTGGAGAAAGGCAAGGTCATAACAAATCTAGATTATTTGTGCACCTTAGGTGTAAAAACGCTTTCTACAGATGAGATTGCGGACTGTCTTAGAACAACTGGAGCGTACCGGTTATTATGAAAAAGAAACTTAATGATTTCCAAGTCTTTATTTAGCTCAATTTTATACAAAATTTCTGCGTTTTTGTGGTAAATGTTGTATTAAAAATAGCCTAAGCACAATTGCGTGTTAACTAAAGATTTTTTTAAAATTATCGCAGCATACTTCTTACGAGTATATAAGTTTAGTTACTTAATTTATATATTTATTTGTAGAGAAAATTTGTTTTAAATTTTGAATAATGTGACACGATTATATATTTCGATTTTCGACGATAAGTAAGATATTAGAATAATTATTTTTAGTATGTGTAAAGCAACGAAACAACCCCATTGCTTTTGATATTACTAAGTGCTATTATTATTACTATAGTATAATATTACTTAAATATTTTAAATTTTAAAGTTTTTTCATTCCGGTTGTTAATATCGTCATTACTTATTCCATATATGTATGTATGTACATACATATACATACATATGTATTTATGTGTATATCTTACTTTTTTATATTTTTCTCATTTTCCTATTTAGGACACTTTCATAAATCGTATAGCATTTCCAAAAATATTTTTTGTCTTTTGTTTGGATCACGTCCACTTTATAACAGTAGTTAGCAAAGCCATTAGCAGAACAATCTTACTGTAGTTCTAAGGTAAATAAATACGTACCTATGAATGTAAATATGTAAAAGCGATACATGTGCCTGCATGTACAATAGAGTTTGTAGAATACTTTATTTGTCTGTTAGGCATTTTTTTTGAGCAAATGCAGTTAATTCCGTTTCTAAAGGACCACTAATAATATCTATAATATGTTTGGTTGGGTTGTTCCTGATCATATTTGGGTTGTTCCTGATCATATTTGGGTTGTTCCTGATCATATTTTCAACCGACAGAATTTACTTTATATTCTGGTACTTCAAAGCATTGCCATTTTTCAAAGAACGACATGATGACTATGAGGTGCGGCTGCAATCTAGCGTCTGTCTTGGACCAAGCGGCTCGCTATGTAAATGTGTAACTTATTTCCAACCACCCTAGGAACGGATTGTTCATTGGTTTTAAGACCCGCCACACAAAGGACTCCCAAGAAATTCAACAACAAAGCCCCGTATATGAGATAATAGGACGGTCATGTGATGGCTCTTGATATCAATAATGATTTTTTAATTATTTGAAAAAGAACCGGGATTACTAATTGATTATCATTGGAAATAAATCAAAGATAATCAAAAAAAAAAATTTTAAAATAAATCAAAAAATTTGTTAATGGCTTTTCTTTTGTTTTCGATTTTCTTTAATTGTCTTTGAACAAAAAAAAAGTTTTTCAACTGTTTTTTTTTCTTTGATTATTTGTAATTAAAAAAAAATGTATTGTTTTTTAAATTTTTTGATTTTCACGATTTTTTGTTGACTATTTTTAATCTTATTTCGTTATTTAACTTTATTATTTTTTGTTGTTTTGCCGTCTAAGCTTATGTTTATCGATAACAATACAAAAATATAACCAAAAGTAAACAATTTTTTTTTATTGGTTTAGATTTTTCTTGATGTTTGTGATAATCATAACCATGATTCCTTTTTGGTGGTGTTTTTAAAATTTAAATAATCATTAAAACTCGAAAGCAATCAATCATTAGGCCCGTCCACAATGAATACGACGGCGGCGAACGACAACGACGAAAAACTGAAGCTTGACGATATTTGCCGTCAAGCATTGGCGACATGATTATAATGGGAGCAGGGGCGACAGGTGCGAATCATCTTGAAAAGTAGCAAAAAATGTTGTAAAAAGTGTGAAAGAGACATATTCTGTAATAATTGGAAATTATTTTACAAGGTATTTACTCTTCCTTTCGTTTTTATTGTCAAAAAAACCAAACGCCACCATCTGCCGCTTGTCAAAATAGAATTAGATTTAATCTGGCGACAGCGGCATCTGTGATTGATTGCCGCTTTGTCGCGTCGTGTTCAAAAAATTTCTCCCAATAAGAACACGTGTAAAAATAATTTGACAGATGCCGCTTGTCGGTTGCCGTTTTCATTCTGGTTACCACTATTAGCAGGCTTTTTCAAAAATAATCAATCAAACCGGTAATACGTTTACTTTTGAATTTCGTATTATATGCTCAAACAAAAAGTATGAGCCGATTTCTTTTGGTACTTAGTGTTTAATTTTCGGATATTTTTTTTTTGAATTTGTATTTTACACACTTTTTTTCCAAGACTATGTAAGGGAGCTTTGAATTTTTCCTACACAAAAACTATAGTACATCTTAATGTATCGATATGTTTTCCCTAATTAGCGGGAATCGATTTATTTTCATTTATACGTTTAATGTATTTAAATAATATTAATTAACACATTTTAGAATAAACTAACATAGTCATGCCTATTAGGGTATTCGACGGTTGACTTGCAGGAGGAGTGTGAATCGATAATCGATAATTTTGTAGTTTTTGCGCCGAAATCCATAACGGGTTTGACACGAATCGATTCGTACTCCATCCACAAAGCTTTCCATCGCATACCCCAACTTATATGAAATTTTTTATTTATTTTTTTGATGCGAGCACACTTTTGGGTCTTAAAACAGCCTACATTTAACTTATTGCAAATTCGATAGCTAATGTTGATTCTCAAAAACAAAAAAAAAATTTAATTAAAGATACTTAGTATTTAATTTTTAAAACTGTACGCACTTGCTAAGTTTTCATTTATTTATAGGTATAATAAGCACTGTATGCCTGTAAATCTCTGCCACCTACGCTACAAAGTTTTAGAGATTAGCCGGTCCATCGGCGGTCGGTGCAGCTTGACCCGTTGAACTTGTCGCTGCTTCTACGTTATTATTTGTCAAAAGATCCGCACTAGACGTAACAGTGGACAGAGGTTGAGGCACTGGCGCTGGTGCTGCTGCTGTGGTTGTCGGTACAACAGCTGTTGGTATTATAGCTGCTGCTACTAAGGGTACAACTGTGGGACCACCATCAACACCGGGCGCCGTGCTAATTGTCCGCGCAAACTTTTGTTGTTGCCGCTGGAGACGCTCCTTTTCGCGTGTGGCTTTCAATTTATCAAACTCGTCGCCTTCATCCTCTGGCGCACCAGCGCCATCTGTTGCTGATTTAGTTTCGATGTCATCCACTGTCGAGCAAATTAAATAAAAAATTTGTAAATATATTGCCTAGATGATAGATATGTATCGCACAACTTGAGATAAACAGATGTAATTGGAATTTTTAATTTTTTTACGAAAATGTGATCAAAGTTTTATTTTTGTTTTCATATAGAACTCCATTATGAAACACAAATTTAAAGATCTCTATTTTTGTAAATTTGACAATTCCAAAACTCGGTCCAAAATCTCAATAGTCGGTTATTTTCGGCTAATTTCGATTTACACCTGTTTACAATTTTTTTAAGTATTATTATTAGCATGCAATGAGCGAATTTTTTTCTAAGATATTTAGTATTGTCTCTGTAATTTAAGTTGAAGATTGTAGTTTATTTTCAGAGCCTTGAGACTTGCACTTTGAACATTTGAAATTTCTCTCCACTTTTAAATTTTTTTTTAATTTTTGCATGAGCTTGGAAATATTTATTCAAAAGAATATTAAAGAAAAGTTTATGGCCCATAATCATAGTCATCGCTCACCAGGCGTTTTAATTAAATTTTCTAATTAACTTAAAAACACATTTAAAAATTTGGTCCATCGTACCTAGTCATATTAAACAAAGATTTTAGCTAAAAAATGTAAGAATTAAGTTGGTTGGTGCTATGAAGAATTTTTTTATGTTTTGCAACTACTTTATTCACAAACCATAGCATAGCTGTAGCAAAAAGCGAAAAAAAAAGCCAAACTCAACTTTGGAGTTAGCGATGTCAGAAGCACGACCATAGACACAAACCGTTATTTTAAAATGTTAAAATTACGTGTTCGCCATTTTAAAATTAAAAGTACCGCTTAGATATCAAATGTATTTTAAGTTTACTATGACATACATGAAATGGTTTTTATTTTAGAAACACCTTTAAGTAGAACAAACTCTGTTTTAATTTGACTATGATTATGGGCCATTCAATTTGGTGTGCTTAGAGTTTATTGCAATTAAAAAAACAAATTTTCTATTTAAAAATCAACTAACTGAGTACCCTAAATATTACATTTCTAATTTATTAAGCAATCAATGAGAACATTTTTAAATTAACACAACTTATCTTAAGGGGATTCACTTCATACTAAAACTACTATTACTACTTTTTCCGCAATTAACTCATTCTACTTAAAAAAGCAGATAAATGTATGTAAGAGATGTGTGTCATTTTGTGTCTCGTATAGTAGGTAAAAGCGATAGGATTAGTAAAAAAGGTTGAGCTGCGGTTAAAATATTTGTAATTTTTTATTGCTTTAATGCAATGAGCACAGTTTGTAACAAAACAATTCAACGAAACGACAAACTAAAATCATAAAATATCATGCCAATAGAAATATTGATAGAAAAGTCTACATTAGACTGGGCAATTAAATTGATATTATTTTTCAGAATGACACATGAAAAATGCTGTACAAGTTACAGATGTTAAAACTAATTTCTACATAATTTCCAATTTCAGAAATCCTAAACTTTACTTCAGAATAATCAATTGCAATTGCAGACTATTCTGAAATTCATTTTATGATTTGTGCCCAGTCTAGTCTATGCATATCGAGCCATTTTTGCGATTTCGTCGTAAACGCCAGAAGAATAAGAAAGAATAGTTGAAAATATGATAGAAGCTTATCCTTGCAGTTTCATCCTTGCAGGATAACAAAGCCCATCTCTTTTCGATTCTATTGAAACTGATTTGGGCTTTATTAGAAGAGGGAGCCTCCGATAAGCTATAACGAATAGGTGGAGGAAAACTTTGACTGATTGCTTAGATGCTTCTAATGCAATCAATGCTCCCGATAATTTGATGTTTACGACATAATCGTTATCAGGACTCGCTATGCATTTAAAAGAATAAAAATATTTTTACTATCTAAATTTTAAACTCAACGACCAAACAACGAATTTAAAAAAAATTAACATGAATTTTAACACAAAATTTACCAGTCGATAAAAACCATCTGAAAAATTGTGGCGCTTCTGCAGGACGAACTAATGTTTTCCAAAAAAAAGTAATGAATGAATTTTTGTATGATTTAATATTGATGTTGAAACTGCAAACAGAAAAAATGCATATTCTGGAAGTAGTTGATATTTTTGGGTTGATCGAACCAAAGGAAACCAATGTTATCGATTAATGGTGACTTTATTATTAAATCAGCTGATTTTTACATTTTTCTCGAATTTTGACAATACACTGTGAGATTTCGATAATAAATCTATGAACTACAAAAACAAAATACATGTATAATGTATGGATCGTGATTCACAACATAACCTATACAATTTTGAGTTGGTAACTAAGTATATAAACTTTTGGAAACTTTTATTTTTAGTTTTCAATTTTGTTGTAGTGTAACTCATAAGCATTTTTTACTTTTCATTGAATTACTACATATTTTTTTTAGGTTAAAGCACCAATAGTATGGATTAGGGATTTATGCTGTATCGCCTTTGTTTTTCGAACTGCCGGAACTTTTGAAATCCGAAGACAAAATCAACCTCAAATAAAGTCAAACATTTTACAGAAAAATCAAAACAATACCGTTTCAAAACCTATTTAAACTCGCACAAGCTTCCAGAACATGCCCGATAAAGGTGGATTCGATTACAAAAATTCCAAACTTACCCGTTTCACGACTGCCAGTTTTCTCTTGATTTATCACAACTTGTTGTTGATCGAAAAGTGACTTGGTGCTAGATGGATCAGCCACTGGTGTTGTTGGCACTGTTTGAGCCATACGCGGACTATCATTCGCTGGTGCCGACGAACTTAACAGTGCCTCCACACCTCCGGGCGGGAATAATGCTGGCTCGTAAGTCGATTGTGTACGCATATATGATGTTGGTCTGGGCGGAATATCCATTGGTTCGGAACGTTGAGGAGCACTACTTGCCACGGATGAACTTTGTGTATTGAGATCTTGCAAAAATATATCACGCACATTAGGTCGCGACGGATCGTTTGCACGCTGCGAGGTAATTGTGGCTTGCTCGTCTACTTCTTCAATGACCTGATCTGTGATACGCATACTACCAGGCGGTTTCACATTACCAATAAGACTGGCAGAACTGGCACTACCAGGAAAACGATTTTTCTGATTAGCCTCATCGACTGGTGTCGTAGAACCGGGGCGTTCTTCACGACTTAGGAAACGTTTCAGCGCTGAAGCGACTGTATTGACACGCGAAATAGTGCCACTTAGACTAGCGAGACTGGGTGAAGAACCTTGACGCACTTTCCCATTACCGGCTGTAAAGTGTATACCGCTGGCATCATCAGCCTGTGTGAGGAGGGTAAATGAATAGATTAGTGTTGAGGTCAATAGTAAGAATGTAATTGGAGGGGAAAAGGATTTATGATTTATTAGGAATACCCAAAGCATTTCGAAAATAACTAGTCAATCATACTAGATTTAGGATATACATACATATATACATTAGTTATGTAGTAGTGTAAGAGAGAGAGTGCGTGCAGTTAATATATAAATCCGTGAAATAGAGACCCGCACAGTTGTGAGGTGCAAGTGAGCGTTTGTAGGTTAGATTGAATTCCCGAGATTTGAGCGTGCAGTGCAATTTGGTGATTGAAGCTTTTATCGTTTTGAGTGCATTGTTAAAGTATTAGTACTCTTGAAAATCTAAAAATAATTACATATATAATATATACTTTGTTTAAACTATGCATTGTATGTATTTTTAACCCATGAACGCCTAAAACGATGCTTAACCAAGTAAACTATTTGAAACCTAATACAGTGCACTCGCGAAAACTCGAACTAATGAAAACCAGCCCTGTCCGAGTTATCGAAATGTTCGAGTTTTCGAACGTTATGTATTTTTAATCGATATATGTATTCTTTTTAACAGTTTTTATACCCTGTCCAATTTTATGGTATTATTAATCAAAGAGATTGTCTGGTTTGATGTTTTGTAGTTCATTGCCAGTTTATTTAATAAAAAATGCTAGCAAATATGAATGTTGTTTACAAATTATGTATTAGAAAAAAAAGCAGTGATTTTGGTTTGATGTTTCTTATTTTCTATCGCATTCAATACAGCCTTTTTTGCTAAACTTAAAACATTTAGTTTTCGTCCCATTATAACACGCAAATAAATTTGATCCTAACCGCGCAAAATCCCGTGTATCACTGACAAATATCAATCAACTTAAAAGAAAAGTTCCGTAATTAGCACGAAACCTAGTCAGTGCGGCGCCTTAGAATGAAACAAAAGACTCACATAACGACAAAAATTTGAATATCGGCCGTTACAGCACATGCAAAACGACAGTTTCTAACATGTTTTTCCATGAAAAAAAGAAAATAATTGTTCGAGTTTTAGAGTAGCTACATTTTGATCGAGTTTTAAAGTAGTCAATGGAGAAAAAAAAATGTTCAAGTTTCCGAATGTTCGAGTTATCGTGTGTTCGAGTTTTCGCGAGTGCACTGTACCTCTTAAATATGACAACTTCTCTATAACGTTCTAGTACGCAAGGGAAAAAATAATAAACAAATAACTTTTTTATTTTATTCAAAAGTCGCTAAGTTCTTACAAGAAACAAAAAAAAATCGGCTATACTTATTTTACTTTTAAAACGCCCTCCAAAGCTAGTTTTTCTTTATACAACGAATACTTGAAAATATGCGGAAAGATAGTTAAAGCAATTAGATATACAGCAGCTGTACATAGAAGAGAAAATTAGAATCAAAAGTTAGTTCACATACAGAGTTTATCAAATAAAAATAAACATACATACATATCTATGTACATATGTATATAACTTGTTCTGGGAGCATTTAGAATGTTCTAAAAAAATGTATGTGTTGATAAATAAAGCTAATAAAATATAAATATTTTGCAGCATTTACATTCATACATATGGATTAATAACTAACTTAATTCACCACTGTTATGTAGGGGGTTACAAAATCCGTACATTAAAACTGAGTAAACCAGTTAAACACCCTGTAGGCAACACTAACCTAGTGAGAAAAAATACTGGTTTACAACAAACATTTCTAACAATACTCAATCTGGTCTCAAAAAACCCTAATTAGTACTAACAAAAATTAAAAGTTTTATAGAATGCTGGGGTACCCAGAGTTGGATCAAGTGAAATAGTTTGAGTCTGGTATATTTTGTTTGAAATCTGACAATTGGTGATTAAAAATACCAGTATGGAAAAAGATGGCTGTGTAGTTAGTGCAGCTTTTTCTTATTTTATTTTCAAAGAACACTTCATTTTGTTATTTTTTTCATAAGTCGCTAAGTAGCTATTTTCCCTTATTAAATTAAAAAAAAAAGTTTTCAATTCGAGCAGACTATCATGATGTATATTTGGAGTTGAATTTCCGACTCTATAGAAAAGAGTGTTCGAGTATTCTTGTTTTTCACGATGACTAGTTATATTTGGGAAAATAAATAGACTGATATAAAAGAGATTGCGGATGAAATCTGGGCTTCTGCGGTGCATCTGCGGATTGTCAGACGGACTAATGGACCAAAAGACGAATCAGCTGAAGAATGCATTCAAATATAAAAGAAAAACTTAAAATTAAACACTGTAAGCAGACAAATCGGCTTGCATATTAGATCTTATTATTCAACTCAGGCGTCTTTCAATACCAAGGTGAGCTATTTAGTATTCATTAAAAACACCATCACCATAAATATATTAAAAAAGTGCACACCAACCACCATAGTCAATGTTAGACTAATTCTCAACCACTTCGCTAATTAGTTTGTAGAAAAAATCGCGTAGTTTGTATAAAAAGTTAATAAGTGCAACAACATTAATAGACAAAGACGTTATAGCAAACACGTTTTCGAGAGACATTTTTGAGCGAGAACGAGAAAAAGTTGCATTACAGAACACCACTACTTAGGACTAGTACCAATTGGACGCGTCTATTAAGTTGTGTGTAAGTTAAGCCAATTAAATATTTTGCATTTGAAATTATAGTTGTTGTTAATTATAGTTATTGCAATAGAATTTAAAATTAAAATGTTAATTTTGTAATTGTAATAATTATTGCGCTTGATTTTTATTGTTGTTGTTGCTATCGCACAAATAAAAGCGCCATTTTGGATGCATTCGCGAATTTCGATTCTAACCTCCTCATCTTGTGACATTTCGGGAAATTTATAATTAACTGCTTGCATTGATTGTTGTGCTTGGGTTTGATCTTGGTTTTGGGTTTGGCCTTGTAATGGCAATTGTCTGGTTGACCCCCTGTTACCAACCATTTCATCGATGCGTACACTCGACATTGTTGTTGGCATAGCATTCTTATTCGACACTTCAATTTTGGCTGTTGATGGTTCCGGATGTTCCTCACGAAAACGTTCAGATGCAACTGTGTAAGGTAATTCATTCGGAAATACTTCATCCCAATATTGATCCTTAATTAGTTCAGGATGATCATGATGCATTTCATCCACGATTAAGTACGAAACTTGTAAATTACGATCCACCATCCAGTTGACCTGTGTGCAAAACAAACACAAATTTGTTAAAAATTACAAAACAAAAAAAACCATTAAGAAATCTATCTCACACACGCACCTCAAAATCATCATCATCTTCACCGAATGGATTTATTAACGATTCGGCCACTTTCAACCAACCCATATAGAAGAAGAATTGTAATGTTGTGAATACAGGAAAATATATATCAATCTTTTGAAATGCCTCCTTCTCTCGTGTCCATTGTTGTCCCATTACCGAACAGAGAAAGAATGAATATACCGCCAGTGTGACCACTTGTGTATAAACAAGCGGTACACTAATCGTATCGAATGATATCAACAAACCGCATTGTCCACGAAACTTATTCAATTCATCAATAATTGTTTTCACCGCAAAATCATCACGTATACGACCCTCCTTACGTGCTCTTGTTATGATACTTGCCGCCCAAACAATAGGCAACCAATGTTTTGAATGACGTGGAAAACCCTTATTCATACTTTCAATAATCGCCTTCTCATTATCATTCAAGAGGCCAGCATCAACAAGATGTGTTAGTTCGGGAAAACGTTTTTTCACGCGCGGTGATACGTTGATCATTACCATTGTTAAGCATAGGCAAACATAACGCATAATTGTACGACGCATAACACGCCCTCTTTCGTCTTGTCCATGTACATTGGAGCTGACGAAAACAGCGATTGGATCGGGCCATGGTATGCTGGTGTATTGATTCCACCAACGTTGCATCACGATCGATACATAGAAGCCCAACACAAAGGAGAGCGGTATAAGTTCACTGTAACTGTGGCAGTATTTGGCAACGCCTTCGAATACACTGTGAAAAATTAAAATGATATATGTAGGGAGGTTATGATGGTTTTGATTGAATTTTGGTTTTTTAAAGTAATACAGATTTGTTAGTTATATTTTTGGCCAGCAGGTTAGGCGCCTTTACTTCTATTTTCAGTAATTCTAATGAACTCCAATATTTTTGTAAAGAGGAGGTATAAAATGGTTTGTTGCTTCAGAGGTAAGGGATAATTTACATTTAAGGGCACAAAGAGTTAAAGTCGTTTTCATACTAAAAAAAGGATCAAATTATATTTTAGAGTCTCGGTTCTGACACTTACACTTTTTGGTGTTCATTTAATACAAAACGATAAAGTATGCTAAGTATGTAGTAAATTGAGAGAAATACAACTAAATCCAGCCAAACAAGCTTGTAGATACTGCCGCGCCATCTGTTAAATGAGAAAAAAAAAATGCAATAAAATCATTAGGGATTTAAGGGTAAGTAAGTAGCTAGATAAATATTTACATATTTGTATGGTTTTATATACTTATGTAAATACAATTATCTTATACAGTTATATAATATACATATGAAGGGCTCAGAACCAAAAGGATCTAAGTGACTTTTTTTTTGAAATTGAGGTGTACCCATATTTGTATAGTGAAATATGCACCCCTATTGCGAGTGTCGAAAACGAATAGATAATCGACTACTAAGCGGTTATCGACCATCGAGCAATTGCGAGTGTCGACCCGATCGATCAACGAGCGACTGTTAAAGCTCAATCGATCATCTTTCTACCCCATTTTTGTGGTCGTTGGGGTGTCGATTGATTTGAAAATTGCTAATAAAATTAATAAAAAGTAAATTATTGGCAAAAAGTTTAAAATACATTAAAAACGTACAGTTTTTGATCGATCAAGTTACACAATGCCAAAATGAAATACGATCGAGTCGATCGAACAATTTCTATTCTACTGCAAATCGACACTCGCAATAGGGGTGATGGTGTTTATTTGTTGGCAAACAGATCCGAGTCATTTTGGACATTGTAGTGCCATCTATTTCCCATACAATAAAGGCCCTACCCAGATTTTACATAGAATTTTCAAATTAAACTTGAATATCTCAAATCAATTTCGGACATAAACTAAAAAAAAATTTACTATGAGCGACAGATATGTATTTAAGCAAATTTTTGGTTCTATAGAAAAGAGCATGTTTAAATATACGAAAATACGAGCACTATTTACGATAAGCCAATTCATAATTTGTTTACGCCAATAAATGAAAGTGATTTGTTGATTTTTATTTAGCAATTTTATCACTTTTAACACAACAATATTTTACGGTTATATAAAACTTTATATATCGAATAAAATTTTTATAACATAAACCTAAAGAAAGTGACATTAAAGTTATTAAAGTTGATAAGACTTTAATTAGCTATTCAAATTCATGACCAACCTGTCATAACAGACGAATAGATATGGCTGACTGAATTTGTAAATATGAAATGTTTGACTATTAGGGCTGTTAACCCCGAAAAATGATTAGCAAAGCAGAAACGGGAGTTTAAAAAAATTGTAGTGGTGAGTCATTGGTTAATGTTATTAGTTAATCAAATATTTTGAATGAAGAATACAATTTTAATTACTATTACAGCTTTTGAAAATAAAATATATTGAAATTGAGATGCAGCAAAATTATACCCACACGTGCATATAGATATGTATAATGTGTATTTATGGAGATGTTTTTCGTTATTTATGTGTAAATTGAAATTTATTGAGTTGACTTAATTCAATTCAATTACTGAGCAAAATAAGACTACTCGCGTCTTTTCGGGAAGCAATCCCGACATTTTCGGGATTATTGTACTTTTATTTGTAGTATGCATAATTTTTTTATTCTGAAAATTATCTACATAAATTATTGTTTCAAAATTTAAACTTTAAACAACAAAAAATGGAAACTTACTTTTTGATTTTGCATTATTAATTAATGAAATTATTTTCTTTTTTACAAAAACAAATATTATTATTTGTTATATATTTAAAGACTAGATTGTTTTTCAAACAATTTCCTCAAGCTAATTTGGTGGAGAAGGCTTATTTCCAGAACACCGTTATTGCGAAATCACACCCCGAAAATGCCGCCTTTGCAAAAATGCAAAAAAAATGGCAACTCCATTAAGTACCTACTACATCAGCACCGGCGTAAATAAATTTATTATGACATACTCTTGCGAATGATGACGGTAGATTTATTTGGCATTTCGATGATTCAACCAGCATTTGAAGTTATTTTAGGTCGGGCTATCATGTGATAACTGGAGAGAAGCCTTATCTTGTGAAGTATTTTCTTGCTTTCTTTTTGACTAATAAAGTGAACAGTGACTTAAGCAACAAATTCTGACCGACCATTTTATACGGTCATTTGCGGGTAAATAAAAGCATGTTATCTTAATTTAATGAGCACACAATCAAATTCAGCACGACATGATGACACTCAGAAATGTATAATCTCAATGTCTGTACAAATATTTAGTGTAAAAAATATCAAAAATTCTTGAAGTGATTTGCTCTCTATTTGCGCTTGGCAACAATATATGTATGTACTTATTATAAGTAACGAAAATTTAGTTAATATAATTAATAATTAAAAGCAAGTTGGTTAGCTGTATGAATAATCCTTTTATGTTTGGCAAGGTCACCTTGTGTCAGCTATTTTATTCACAAACCATAGCATAGTTGTGTCAAAAAACGGAAAAAGCAAAACTCATGTTTAGAGTAAGCCTAGTTAAAATTACTTTTTTGTCATTTTAAAATTAAATAGATATAAAATTTATTTTAAGTTGACTATGACAGATATGGTGCAGTGAAATAACTCCCAAATGAAATAACTCCCAACAAAAAAATGAAATAACTCCCAAATATTTTCCATGCAAGTTGGGACTTATTTCATTATGAAATAGCTCCCAATTCATTGGGACTTATTTCATAATTTTAACTGGGAATTATTTCATAATGAAATAACTCCCAAATGAAATAATCCCCAATAAAATATCTTTGGGAGTTATTTCATAATTTTTGGAAATTGGGAGTTATTTCATTTTTTGGGACTTACTTCATTGCTTGTAATCCAGGCATTGGGAGTTATTTCATTTTTAATGGGAGTTATTTCATTTTTGTTGGGCATATTTTTAGCGAACTAATGTCATTGACATTAATTCGCATTAAGAAAGGGAACTAAAGTCAGTACATTTTTTTTATATTCCAAATTTTCATTTTTCATTATCACCTTCGACTTATGATCATGAATCTGAGATTGGCTTAGGTCAGATCCCCGATTCAGGGCGTGATCAATGGTATTTATGTGCAGAACTCCTTTCCGCATTGGCGGCCTTCGGCCGCGCTTCAAAAAATAACCCTGGGCTACGCCATTCCAACTCCGGGTGGTTGCCATAGCCGTGGCTACCGCCACGGTGATGTCCTTCCGCGTGCCACTCTTTTCTCACAGGGTAATGTGATTACAGCAACCACATGAAAATGACTTTAACTGCAAATATCTCGCAAACTACTAAAAATATTGGTTCAGCGGAGTTATATTCATGCTCCTGGGACCAAAGCGCGTCTCCTGATAGATATCTCAACATTTTTGGTTGTGTATTAGCGCTCGGTACCCCACGTAAACGATTACCCACGTCTAGATTTAGAATCTGAAATGAGATTTTTTCAACCGTTCAAAAGTTGTTTGCAGTTAAAGTTCACAATTTTCTGTCATTTTCATGTGGTTGTTGTAATGGCACATTAGGCTGAGCCCGAAAAGTGAAAAAGTGGGAAACGTGGCACGCGGAAAGACATCACCGTGGCGGTAGCCACGGCTATGGCACACACCCGGAGTTGGAATGGCGTAGCCCATTGTTATTTTTTGAAGCGCGGCCGAAGGCCGCCAATGCGGAAAGGAGTTCTGCACATAAATACCATGGATCACGCCCCGAATTGGGGATCTGACCTAAGTCAAATTTTCGCCTGCGGCACTACTTCGTCGAATCTCAAACCCAAATGCCTCAATGACATTAATTCGCATGTCCAAAGCTGTCCTGTATGTTTCAAATTTCATTGTAACTGATTATATTGTAAAAATATACCATTTCAAATTTTGATTTGGGATTTATTTCATTTTTTTGGGACTTATTTCATTTGGGAGTTATTTCATTTTTTTGGGGACTTGTGGTTTCATTGTGAAATAACTGCCAAATATTGGGAGTTATTTCATTTCCTTCTTTGGGAGTTATTTCATTTATTAAAGTTGGGAATTATTTCATTTTTATTGGGACTTCTTTCATTGGGAGTTATTTCATGGGAGTTATTTCATTTGGGAGTTATTTCACTGCACCGACAGATATGATGTGATGTTTATTTTAGAATCCGGTTTAAATAAATAAAACCCCATTTTAGTTTGACTATAGTTATAGGCCATAGATTTTTCTGTCATAAACATCTTTTGAACTAATGTTTCCAAGGTTGTGGTAAAATTTCACCAATTCGTGGAAAATAAAAAAAATTTTCTGGCCTTTTTAAAGTTAAAGTTTTAAAATGTGAGCCTTAGAGTTTTATTGTTATGAACAGAATGTCGGTGCTTTATGCTAATTGTTTGAATTTTCATGTCTTATGTTAAAATGTGATTTTTCACACATCAACTAGAAAGATTGCATCACGTAAATATATGCTTAATCATATACATACATGCATACAAATATTTATAAACATATATCTAGCCTTAACGTTCATTCAACTTCATCACTTACCTTCTCAGCAATTTCAGAAAGCATCCAAAGCCTCGACAGGTGGCTACCTCCGCGGTATAAGTTACTGTCATTATTTCCCACTTTCAGCTTTTTAATTATCACAATTGGTTATTATTTTTTTTTTAAATCTAGTACTTATTATAAACTATTTGAGCTTTGTATTTGTTAATTTCCAAAGTTGACGCTTTTTGTCACAAAATGAGGACATTTGGCGGCAAATCATTGAGTGCGAGTTTTTGTTTTGATGAAAAAGTCCTCTCCAATTGTGGCAGCATGACTGAAAATAGAAATGTGAAGAATTAATTAATTCTCGAATTCGATTGCTTTAAATAACTTTTAATATATTTAAGAAATTTGACCATGTAATATTATTCAAAAATTACCGTGACTTTGCTAGTATCCTCTATAATTAAGCACTCATACGTATAAGGATACCTTTTTGAGCTTTGTCAAAAATACAATGCACTAAACATAACAAAAATGCATGTACGCGTCATAATACGCACTGCGGCTGCAGAAAACCGGTCAAAGCTCGCTACTGCGAATACGTGAAAATTGCCTGCAATGAATCAATTCCCTTTAGAATTCCTACGTATTGTATCGTTTCTTTTTTTGTTCAACTACATTTTAATGATTCATGTTTTCCTTCTTTTATTTCATTTCATTTCATTTCATATTATTTTATTTACTTCAATTTATTTTATTTTATTTTATTTTATTTTATTTTACTTTATTATTTATATTTTAGCTTATTTTATTTTATTTTATTTTAGCTTATTTTATTTTATTTTATTTTATTTTATTTTATTTTATTTTATTTTATACTATTTGATTTTATTTTATTCTATTTTATTTTATTTTATTTTGCTTTATTTTATTTTATTTTATTTTATTTTATTTTATTTTATTTTATTTTATTTTATTTTATTTTATTTTATTTTATTTTATTTTATTTTATTTTATTTTATTTTATTTTATTTTATTTTATTTTATTTTATTTTATTTTATTCTATTTTATTTTATTTTATTTTATTTTATTTTATTTTATTTTATTTTATTTTATTTTTCTTTATTTTATTTTATTGTATTTTATTTAATTTAATTTAATTTAAATTTATTTCATTTTGTTTTATTTTATACTATTTTATTTTATTTTATTCTATTTTATTTTATTTTATTTTATTTTATTTTATTTTATTTTATTTTATTTTATTTTATTTTATTTTATTTTATTTTACTTTATTTTAATTTGCTTTATTTTATTTTATTTTATTTTATTTTATTTTATTTTATTTTATTTTATTTTATTTTATTTTATTTTGTTGTATTTTATTTTATTTTACTTTATTATTTATATTTTAGCTTATTTTATTTTATTTTAGCTTATTTTATTTTATTTTATTTTATTTTAGCTTATTTTATTTTATTTTATTTTATTTTATTTTATTTTATTTTATTTTATTTTATTTTATTTTATTTTATTTTATTTTATTTTGCTTTATTTTATTTTAATTTATTTTATTTTATTTTATTTTATTTTATTCTATTTTATTTTATTTTATTTTATTTTATTCTATTTTATTTTGCTTTATTTTATTTTATTTTATTTTATTTTATTTTATTTTATTTTCTTTTGAGAACTTTTCGCTTTGTGATTCAGTTGCAACTATTTTCTTAATCAAAATGTGTTTTATTTTTGTGAGACTAAATTAAAAAGTGCCCGTGCTTTGATTTCATGCATGCATGTACATATGTACGAGTATGTTTGATGAAAGTTAACATGTACTATTAATCACAGCTACGTGAGAATGATTTTAGATAAAATGGAAAAATAAATTCCTTTAAAAGAACTCTTACTTAAAACCTTTTTAAGGCATATACAGTTAAGAACAGTTTCATTTCGAAATACCAATAAAAGTGCTGGCAAATTTAGAGTTAGATAACAAGAAAATGTTTTGAGTGGCAACAAGAAAATTGCTGAAACCGATGAATGGTGCAAATTTAAGACTGAGAATTTTAACGGTGTATAATTAATTATTTTAATTGATCAATTAGTCAGAACGAGAAATTCGATTCGCTTTCTTAACAAAATTACTCGACTTGATTAGTCTTTCTATCCTAAGGCATGACTTATCAATTTACTCTCTTATTGTTATGTATGTAAATATGTATTGTTGCTGGGTACTGGTAAGTATTTACTCATGATTTTATTTTTAATAGAAGTAATATACATATACATATATGTATGTTTGAACTTAAAAATGTTTTATAATAAACCATATTCGTATGATAAGTTTTATTTTCTAAGAACGCTGTGGGCACCACTGGTTTATACATACATACATATATACATAGTATGTACGTAACTACTATTTTTAATGATAATATTAAAATGCAATTTTCCCTTCACTTTTTAGCAATCGAACAACTGCACTTTTCATTTCCTTTGTTAGCAACTGCATCTACAGCATCCGATAACAAAGACAACAATAAAGACAATTAAATATTGAACCTCATTTAATTTGTTGTATAATTTATTGATCGATCTATTATATCGAAATGAATATATACATATGTATTTGTTTAGTTTGATAAAATTTTTAAGCTCATATCTAATAAAAAAATTTACGAATATAACTTACTAATACTCGGCTATCCATTGCCTTTGTAGCCACACAACCCCACATAAATGGATGCCAACAAAATAGTTTTGTATCGACAATTGGAAAGAATTGACAAAACATGCTATGAGAAATATACAAAGGTGTGTGTAACTAATAAAAAATGTTTCATGCAATATTTTTGACCTTTAACTGCACCCACGCGAGAATATTGTTGTGTGCATTTATATATTTTATATCAATTGCAAATGTATGTATGTATGTGAAATAGTTAAAAACACTATGCTGAGACTTTGAAAATTATATAAGTGTACTTTATCTCATGAAAAGTCGTTTTTAGTGGCTTAATAACTTACGTACATATGTATAAAATATATAAATAAAAATTTTTTTCAAAACTTGAAATTTCCTTTAAAAATAAAATGTCTGCAATTTTTACTAAATAAATTATTTTCAATAGTCTTCATATTTCCTTTTATACCAAAATAATGTTAAGCTGATTTCAAACCCTTTTCAATGATATCTGATGTGATTATTTAATTAATATTTTTATATTTTTTGCATTGTGATGTTACAATAATGATAATTAAGTTGGGCAAATGCTTTTTATAAGAATCTGACTTCTTTAAAAAATTATATACATTCCGACCTCTGAACAAAAAAATGTCAAATAAAATATAATAAATTATTGCGTTCACCCTAATATATTTGTATTCACCCTACTTGTTTATCCACGCCTGACTGGGAAACTTAATTAAAACCAGACACTATACATCGATAGTATACTTTCGCACAGTGTAGTAAATTTAAATTTCATTACAACTAAAATTCCATTGATAATAAAAACGCGGTAATTTATATCCAGTTTCACTAAAGCTAATTGAAATGACAAGGAAATGAAAAGTACCCAATTATGGCGGGTTTCATAATTATAGCACAATCGAAATTTATATGCTTTAAACATTTGCTAAAAACTAAAATTTTAATTTCAATGTTTTTCTCATAAAATATTCATTTAAATGATGTGCCAAACTTAAAAAGTGCAAAGAAATTTTCAAAAATATTTAATAAGTTTTTGAAATATTTCATCGACATAGTTCAATGAATTGGGGGTATCGAAAATACCATGACTCAGACTCCTGAAAACAAAAATGTTAACTTTTCAAAACTCCCCACACTTATCCAACTGTTCGTCACATTAATATACGATTATTCAATCGTAATGATGCCGCTTTTGAAATTATGATGGCTCACCGTGTCAATTGCAGTGCTAGAGTAAACAGATGAATATCACAGGTCGCAACAAGTCAGCTGACAATGAAAACGAGACTGTTGCATACACCGACGCTTTACAAGTAAATTGGATTGCAATGAGATAATGACGCTGGCATGTCGTTTCGATGAAAGGGAAATAGCAAATTGCTATAGGAAAGCTTTACAATGCACATGTGAGTATGTACATATGTATGTATAAGGGGCGGATCCACGGGGGTTTTCCGCCACCCTTCGGCATCCAAAATGTCATATTTCCATTGAGAATCAAACTTTAAAACTGGGAACTAATCTTTTTATTTCAGAAAAAATTATATTTAGCTTCGGAATGTCGAATAAGCAGTTAAGAAGAGAGCTACAAATTGTAACGTTCCTAAGTATTTAATTGCAGGAGTTGCAGTCCAAACTCCGTTTATAGAAAGAATCGATTGAATGGGGTCTACATATACATACATACATATGTTTCATTGGTCCAGTCTGGAACAATCGATTGTATGAAGGTTATATGTATGCTCCATTGGTGGTATCTTGTGGTGTTTCACAAATTATTAAGGCATTACAAAATGGTGGCGCCGGACCAAATTTTTGACAAACATCTCTAAAACTCAAGTATTAGGTGAGTTAAGTTTGAGTTGAAACGGATGGAGCGACATGTTTGAATTGGATCAGCTTATCGTTCTAATCATTTCGGCTTACTTGTTGATATATCCATATCTTATTCTTCTCATACCCAAAAACATCACTCAAAATCATTATAGCATTTCTTGCTCATGAACGGTATAAAAATGGACAGTGACAGTGAGTAATCTATTTAAAATAAAAAGCAAAGTATATTCGAAATGAACGGAGTTCAGAGGGTGGGAAGATTGCGGGAATTTATGATAAAATGCAGTTTCATCGAAAATAAGTAGTGAAATTGTTAGTTTTTTTTTAGATTTTTTTTTATTTTATTTGCTAAATAAATACTGAAAATTCCCCGTAAAAACACTCATTACCTGATTACCCTCATCAATACACGCATTAGACTGCGCTTCTTTTGAAAGCTACATATGTGGATATTATTTTTTAGAACAAAAGAACGAAAGTAACTGTTGAAGTTTCAGACCTTAATAATAAATTTGAGTCATCTATTTTTGCTAGATTAGATTATTTAAGTGTGATCTCATTTTTGCTTTGGAACAAAAAAACTATTGAAGTGAATTTTCCAAAAAATAGTTCCGGAAGGAAATTTTCTCCAGACTGGTCGTTGCCGAAAAATCAAGCTTTAAATATTTCACCATTCCCAAAAATAATACCAATATGATGATCGAGAAAAAAATTGTTTTCTGTCCCAGTCTAATATACTCATGTAATAAACTTATGTAAGCACATTTAAACGATCACTATATATGTACATGTCTATATGTATGTCTGTATGTGTATAGTGCATAAATATGTATGGCATGCACTTCGATATCAAACTAAAAAATCTACAACATGCAACTAAAAGTAGTAATAGAAATGAATGACAGAGCTTCTCCCAGGACTCGTGATAAATATTATTTGCATTCCACACGTAAATATATGCTAGCTCATGTATGTATGTATGTGTGTGCTATATACTAACTAACTCAGTAAACAACTCGTTGATACTCAATTTAGTTTGCCAATCAAATGATTTGTTTGTGATTTTCATTTCTGAGAAAAAGTGAATAAATAAACCAACAACTTAGTAGAGAGTTTATTAGTGGAAAGTGGGTTGACGTTTGGGATAAAACTAGCGTAATTTGAAGCTACGGAGATAGCCTCAGAATATAATATATATGTATGTATAAAAGTTTGTCAGAAGTTTGCGTGGGATACCACGACTGAGACAATTTTTTATTGTTCTACGCAAAAGCTGAACGCCATCATGTCGGCCACCACAAAGATGACCTCATTGGTTGTATGCTATGTGAAATTTTACATTTGTAGCGTTTAGGTATCAATTTTAAAGTGAATGCATATATTGACAGTAGAGCCACTTTGACGACTGCAGTTAATGTAAAAATTGAAATTGAGTTGAGCTCGGATCAATTACAGCGTAGAGTATAAGCTACGTGAACTGGTTGTAAAATAAAGTACTGTGACACACTGACACCTAGTGCATACATATGTACATATGTAAATATAGGTCAACCCAATTCAATCAGGATGCATCTTCGTCCTCTGATGTAACATTAAAACTTTGGGATGGGTAGTTTAGTATTAAAAAAGACCGTTCCTTAAAGAAAACTTGGAACAACTCTCTTCGGATCAAGTTGCGTATGGACTCCCACAGATTATGCAACTGAACAAAGACTCGAATTCAGCTCTAAATGGATGACTTTTGAGCCTTTGCTATATTGTAAGAGGCTCGAGGGATCGCTAATGCAAAGGACAGCCCACAGGTTCGGCTCCCTTGAAAATCTCATGCACTCAAAGTTATCGCACCAAAAATATTTAAAAAAGTTTATATCAAGCTATTACTTTTTTATTCAGTCGGCATATTTTATGGCAAAGTTTACATTGAGCAAGTAATATATAATAATAAGGCACACATTAACTGCGCAAAGTTTTGTTTTTTTCCTTATTTTGATAAAATTTATAATAAACTGTTTTCATGTAAAAAATAAACTAGAAAATTTAATTTTATAATTTAATGAAGTAAACAAATTTAAAGGCATAGGTCCATTATTATGGTTATTTACAATGTTGGTCAATCATTGTCATCTTTTTTAATTGATTTCTGCTTTTTTATGAAAAGTTCAATTTCCAATAAAATTACATTCAGTTAAGAAAAAAAAATTTTTTTTGGGCCATACATTTAAATGTTTCTACACGCATACTTTAGTAATCATATTTTGTTCAACGCATATTTAGCATATCGCTAAATAATAAACAAACCAAAAAAGTCGAGCTTAAATGTTGGCAATGATGTCATGTTATTACTGCGAAGCAAATGAATACTTAGGCACACATTTTGACGTACATACATATGTTAACAACAAAGCCGGCAATTTATTCTACCTTCTTTGTATGGCCGACTTTGTTTTACTTTTATTGAGTTATTACCCTGCAAAAAACCGAAATACTCCGTTCCATACTCCATAGAGTACTCCTTAAGGAGTATCGGAGTACTCCAACACTTATCCTCGCTCATATAAAAAAGGAGGTCCAATTTACATGGCGATGGCCGGTAATTGGATCACCTAATCCGACTCGGAGTACTCCATTTCTTTGCTTTTGAATACTCCATAGACCACCTACATGAGAATACTCCCAAAATACTCCTATTGGATTACTCTATGGACTATTCAACAGCAAAGCGAGAGAGGGAGTAGGTGGTCCTCAAAAAGAACACATACTCCCTCTCTCGCTTTACTGCAAAGTACTCTATAGAGTAATATTTTGCCAGCATTTTCAAAGTACTCTCACGTAGGTGTTCCATAGACTATTCAGCAGGGTGCTCCGTTATGGATTAGGTGATCCAATCACCGGACATGGGCTTATAAATTGGACCACCTTTTTGTATGAATGAGGATAAATGTTGGAGTACTCCCATACTCCAACGTTTTTTACAGGGTAGTCTTTTGCACTTATTCACTCTCATTTGTTTATGGCTTTTTTTTAATTTTTTCACGAGTCATTGATTTACTCATTGTTTTTGAAGTCAAGCTTAATATTTTTTGAGTATTGTACAATGGAATAAACTGAGCTCATTTTGGTTCATCTATCATTACTTTTTACTTGATAATGGTGTATCGTTACAGGTTTCGGTTCTTCGCTCAGTGGTTCGTGCCTGCTTGTTTCTTAGAGTTTCGTTACTCTTCCATTACTTGTTGGTAATTGTTCCAGATTTTCATTATGTTTCTAATTGTGTTTCAGCATTTCTGTTTTACTTGGACCAATAACAGCAGAAACTAAGCGAGGTTTCGTTACTAGATCAAACTCTCTGTTTTACTCGAAATGTGAAATATTTTTCTGAACTAAAAAAAACGCCTATAGCCATGAAATGATTAAACAATATTATACACACGAGTACTTAATAATTTTTTGAAATATTTGATTAGTATTAAGTTGAACCAAAGGCAAAAAGCATAGCGTCCCGAAGGTCTAATATCATAATTTCAGATTGACTTCAACCTGCTTCCAATAACAACTAAATTATCTTTGTAAATTCACTCATTAAACATGTTTAAAAATTATTGTAATAGCACATTAACTTTTTCCGCGCCATTAAATTTCGCTAAAATTTAACACGCCAATCTGACATAACAACAAATGAGATAATACTGAACTGATAAATGTGGAAACAAACATAAACAAAAAAAAAAACGAAAAAAAAAAACAAAACACTTCAAGGCACTACTCTTTCTTATCACAGACGCCGAAAACTGAAATTAATGTGTATGGACGAGTTTAGGTGGTTGGTGGCGGCTTTGAAGGGAAAACAAGTGTTTTACTGCTTAATCAAAAGTATCATCAAAAGTAAATAAATGACATGGAAAATATTTATTTATTTGTTTCTAAATTGCTTATTATTGTGTGCTACTTTGTTGAAAGTGGTTATTTCACTTAATATCTGCATAACTAAAAAACAATTGATTAATTGAGATTCATGCCGATTGTTTTAAATCACGATCGTACTTTACATTCTTTCTAATCATAACCTGTGAGTTTTTTAATTTTAATGATTAAATAATTTTGTGTTTATTAATCGAAAATTATTAATGAATTAATTCAGAAAATAATCAAAAATAATCATGATTAATTGCCATTAAAAAAATAATTGAAAAAATTGTGGATTATTTTTAATTAAAAACAATCATATGATTAAGAACAATCAAGTTTTTAAAATTAAAGAAACAATTAATATTAATCAATCAATTAAAATTAATCAAACAACTAAAACTAATCAAACAATTAAAACTAATCAAAGAGTTAAAATTAATTAAACAACTAAAAACAATCAAGGAATTAAAATTAATCAAACAGTTAAAATGAATTCAACAATTAAATAATTGAAATTAATTATTTGGTCGTTTTAAAACTTTTTTATTATTTGATTATTTATTTAAATTTCACATTAAAACAACGTAAGAAAAATTTTAATTTTTTGTTTTACCATGTAAAACATCAAAGAATGTAAAGGGAGAAAAATATACAATTAATAAAAAAATACAAATCAATTTAATCATATAATTAAAATTAATCCTAAATAATCATTTAATTACGTTAACCATTTATCATTCAGAATTTATTGACATTAATCAAAATAATCGATAATTTTTAAAATAAGCATGCAATTTTTTTTTTTCCAATAATAAAATTCTAATCATTAAAATGGTGCAGCTACTGGCAATTAATCATGAAACAATTTTCATGTGGATGCCACAATATAATTAAGAATAAATACAATTTTTAATCATTATTTAACAGGTCTAAATCTGACAGCGAAAATAATCATTTTTCACATAAATTGTTTCGCGAAACTGGCAGAAAGTCTTTTGAAAATTCTCATTTTTTATACTAAGGAGCTTAGCATTTACATAAATTTTTCTTATTTCTTTTGTATTATTCGGCCTTTGATTATATTTATTGTTGAGCTCTAGGCTTTTTTGAAAATCGAATATTTATTTATTTTGTGTCAAGAGCTAGATTCTGATGTAGCAAAAGGAATAAAAATAACTTAAAAAAATTAAACACCCTAATGTACATACATAACTCCTTTTCTCTTGAGCATACGACTTGCTCTTTTAAAAACGGGGAGTTACGTAAGTTCCTCTCTTATGTCCGCCGTGCAAAACTTCCCCAATATGTTGGTATGTTTTTATGAACTTAGTCCCTATTTATAGCATGACATACAAACTATACAGCTAGGTTATTGACATATTCCAAGCAATTTCGATGATTCACTACACCGACCTAAGTAACCACACTCATTTTACGCGATACAATCGAAATTGAATTTTTTTAATATTTCATGGCCGAGTTTTTTTTTTAATTTTTTTTACTCTTTTTTTGAACAAATTTTTGCAGGCCAATATTTCGAATAAACAAATGATTACTCGTAAAAATTGATTTTCGTGGTTTCTGTTGTTATTGTTGGTGAGTGTATGAAAAAGTAGAAAATAAACATAAATATTATTTGTATTGCTAAGAAATTTTTGTTTAAGGTCTTGTTTAGATTTTTTTGTTTGTAGCAAAGTAATTGCAAATTTTATTTGAAAATTGAAAGGAATTAATTTAGAATAATAATGCATAGCTCAAGTGTTCGCTCGATTTGTTTTTATATCATTATTCTGTCATGTTGAAATGTGCTTGAAATGTTTAATTATCTATTTCATATGCTTGATAGATTAAATGTGATATTATTCTGCATTTTAATTGCTTCGAATTGCTTTAGAAATTGCTATCTTTCAACTCGTTGACTTTTTGCGGAATTCGTACACTAAACTGCAAAAAGAAAATTCGTTCCGCATACCGCTAGTAGGGGGGATAGGTTTGTAGACCCACCACTGCCTACGTGTAGGAGAATTTAAAACATAATAGTCATGTATGACGCTGTTACGCGTTGCGCTGCTGCGTTGATTAATAGGCGCGGATTCTGATTGTAGGAAAAATTTGGTTCTTGATCATCTAGAGAACGAAATTGAATATCTTCAAAATATTTAATTGATAAATTAAGTTCAAGAGATTAAGAAGAGCATTTTTTTTTAATTATTTGCTTAAAAAAACTTAAATAAAACAAGTCGTCTTGCGGTTTAAACTTGCCTTTGACTACTCTCGCCGCAATGGCGCTCGTTTAATGGTTTCAACGCACGATAATTTGCATCAATAACCAGCTCTCAGTGCATAAATATTTAACAACAAAGCAAGTGCTTGCTGTTCATTTTTAGCTGTCAATAGGATTTGTGTACTAGCGCACACATAGATCTCACTCATAGGCCAGTGACTTTATTTTTGCTCATTTTGACTGCGCCAAAGAGTGAATCATACAAGCAGCTATTGGCCGCGGGAAAGTGCAACACAGTGGGTTATGTTTAATAAAATACCAGAGGTTGATGAGCTAATAATTAGGGCTCTCTAGTTGCAATAATGTACAGCCGAAATGACAAGATCGCACCAGTGTTGCCACTTCCAAAACTTTTCTGTGGTAGTTTATAAGAAAGTGGATTTTTCGAAGGCGGGAAATCATATGCACATTTTTTTTGTCTTCAAAATTATTATTATTATTTTCTATTCTATAATAAAACGCTAGAAAAGTCGCGTCTGTACTTTCTATATTTTTTTGAATAAAATGGCTGACCTCGTTAGCCACTTATCGATAATTGTGAACTTATCGAGTGTGAACAACATCATAAAAAGTTGAATTATTTTCTAGCTATTTTCGAAGGTTCTGTGCTTTTGAATTCGAAATTGCCTTGCGCCTTTTCTCTTGTTCAGTGAAGTGTTATCAGTAATAATAAAATTAGTCGTAAACGTCAACGTAAACGTCTATAAAAAACGTAAACGTCTATAAAATGCTATTATAAATGTTGACATTGAACTAAAGGATTGATAAAAACTGAAAAAAGTTAGTAAGTTAAGTAGAGAAATATATTTACCGTGCTGATTATTAATTTTTTTTCTTTAAATTAGCATTTATTCAAAGATTGATTTCAACTGCTTTAGACAATTTCATTAAAATTTTCCACCATTCATGTCCCACTGTCTTTGCATTTACCACTAATCACTCACTGTTGATTTCACTCAATTGCATTTGAGTACTTTTTCATTATCGAGCTTCCTCTGCAAACATGTAATGCGAATATTTGATTGTTTATGAAAGAAGCTCTCACTTTGTTGAATGTAAACATCTACTTGGACAGAAGAGTTGTTTTTTTTTTTTTAATAATTTATTAAACCGTAAAGTCGGTGAAAATCAATACAAATCACAAGTTGGGCTATTCAAGTTAGAATGCGGCGCGCAACTCGAAGCATAAAATCAAAAACAAAACATGCGAAACTTGGTTGGCGGAAGAACTAAAAATGGAGCGCAAAACAAAGTTTGTTGTAGATATGTATGTATGTTAATGTGCACATGATTGTATGTGCATTAGACCGTTTGGAAAATATTTTTTTATGGTTTAATTTAATTGGGAAGACACTTTTGATCTTTAGAAAGACACTTTTGATCTTTCTTAGACAAATTTAACGGTAAAGAAAAATTCTTATTGTGGAATTAAATACGTTAGTAGCTGTACCAAAAGTTTTTTTTTTAAATAAAATCAAGAAATTAAAAAAGAAAATATGTATATATGTACATACTTTTTGAAGAAAAAAAAAAGCCTGCGAGTTCTTTAGAACCTCATAAACACGCGTCAACCCAGTTTAACTTATACTCCTGGCTTTAAGCAATGTAAAATGTGTTTTCGGAGAAACTAAAATAATTACAAAAGTTCTTTTCACAACCAAAATATTTCTTTTTAAACGGTCTAATGCTTTGCTCGATTAAGTCTGTACGCGGTATCGAAGGTTTGCATGTGAAACACAATTCGAAGAGTTTTAAAAGAAGAATAGGTAACTAAAATGGATTTACGCGAAGATATTTCTATTAGCGTGCTTCAACTTGTGTCTGTTATAAACTCTTTATTTCGTTATTTCTCCTTTAAGAATTTTTCATAATTTCCTTTTTCTTTTACTCAGCACTTTAGCCTACTTAGATTATGTTTTTGCTTGATAAAAACCAGTTTGTAGTTTCAACACTAGCGAATTTAGAGATGTACTCGAATGTAAATTAATTTATTGAAACAGTAGTGTTGGTGGGATTATGCCAAATACAAAACAAATTTAATGCTTCCGCAGGTAAGCAACCAAATCGTTTAGTTGTATGAGTTGAACAACAACAATAACAACAAAAAAATAATTGTATGAGTGATTCAAAAGTCGCACAAAAACAAAAACACGCAAAAGAACCAACACATACGAACACTGTTAAACACACACACAAACACATAGGTACATAAGTTCACTCACGTGCAAACAACTGCAGCCGCCTAAAAGGTAAACTCGTAATAAACAAACGTCAAAGGTGAAAGAGGCAAATCGAGTCGAATGTATTATTTGCAATTGCCATTACATCTTCAACTTCCCCGACCTTTAGCCTTCATCCCTTGCAAAAGTTGAGGGTTCTTTGTTCCTTGTTTGTTGTTGGTTTTGGTTTGTCACAGACTTTTTGTTTTATTTTTAATGTTGTTGCTATTTTCCTCTTAAATTTTTTTTGTTTTCGCACTTTTATATAGAAACACACATAAATAATTGCACAAAGCATGCATTAATCTAGTTGTATTAAATAGAATTCTTACATTTCTTTATTTACACATTATTTCATCAACAACACCACACAACATGCGACAACAACGACAACGAAACGTAGTTTTTATGACTCGGAAATGAATTAATACACGACAATTTCTATAATTTCATAAGCACTTTGCTCAACCGCTACTCGCATCCGCACTCGATTGGCAACGCCAGCTGACTGAATGAGTAACATTTGTGAGATAGAGCGGCAGGCGATGCATGGAACTTTTAACCCGTGAGTGAGTGCGATGGGCTCAACATTTGAGTTGGTTAATCTGTTTGTGCTTTGCATGCTTAGGTCCGTTTTCATAAATGCTGGCTAGTTTTCAATTTTAATTTAATCAGTAATTGGCCTAAAAACCGTTTACAAGTAATAATAAACTTAGGCCGATTTTAATCATTACATCCCACACCAGATAAGATATGGAATTGAATTACATCGCCTTTTGCAACACTCGTTATCAAATTTCGTTTGATACCCATATTGTAATAAACACATTTTGGGTCACATTAGTCCCCAGTTTAGTCGGTATCCCCAAAACGGGATTAGCATTGCGTAGGGTAAAAGTTCCACTCAATTTCGTAGAGCAGCGTTTGAGTGATACGCCCAAACATACAGACAGATAGAAAAAAGTTTTAAAAGCTGTTGATCCCTCCTACCATTATGTCTTCTGCAGATGTTTTATCGATTTAGCTGATATTCTAGAGTTTATCGGGCGAAAGTTTTTGAAAGAACTCAACGACTATGTATGTATATACATATGTATGTACATATGTATTTGCGGCTGTTCTGGCTCAAAAAGAAATGGTTTCTTTATTTTTGTTGGAATTCTTCTACTCTAACTCCATTATAATTTGAGAGCAAAAACTATGAATTAGCGAAATTTTCTGTAAGCGAAGAAACGTCTGTAGTTTGCATTTATAAATGTGTTGTGAATTACACCCAACCTCACAAAAGATTAAACACATTAAACGCCTATTCCCCGGCAGATGGCGCTATGTTGAAGCGGATGTGCAGTACAGATATTGAGTTCGCGCCAAACTGCCACTTAGTTGGCAACGCGTGTCACAATTGGCTATTTTAGTTAATTTAACAACAAACAAATCTATCTAAAATATTATGGACTTATGTCCTGTATGACTTTTGTGTACATTTGAAGGAAACATTTAAATTACATTTTTTTCAGTTGACAAGCTGGTGCCATCGAAACATGTCATTCCTTACAATCGCTGTGCAAATTGTTATTGTTGAATCTCAATTGACCATAAATGCTATTATGGAGTCCCAACTATGAACCAAAGTACTCTTAACGAAGATAAAAATTACACTTGGATTGTATTAGAGAAAACTTCTCCGGAAAACTTATAGTCCTTCTGATAATACCTACTGCGTGTTTTTAAGGAAATTTAGAAAGATGAGCTCTATGAGCTTTACGCAAATATCAGCATAGTGAAGAAGCTCCTTAGCAACACAGAAAATATGAGGCCCTAACTGAGATGGAAAAAAGAGGTGGAGGATGACTGGGTTTCACTTGGTGCTTCCACCAGTTATTGCTGAAAAGAGATGACTGTCGAGCTTTGACAATCACCAATAAATGATTGAGATGCTCTGTATAGCATTTTTGAAGATAAAATGAATAAACTGTTCAGTAGATAATAATAGACATTAAATTGAATTTGATATAAATTGAAGAATCTCACAACCGGTTTCCCAAAACAAATTTTAATAAAAAAACGTACTTAAATGATATTTTTACTTGGATTTTGTGGATAAAATCTGACAGCGAGAAAAATTTGTTTTTATTTAAATTTTTTTGTGAAACTGGCCGTCTATATTTTCACTCATATTTTTTTACCTTTGTATGTATTTCAATAAAATAAGAAAAACAATTTTTGTGTTAATTTTTTTTTTATTTATTAAATTATTTTAATACATATAGTTTTACGTACATAATTACATGCGTTTTGTCAACAAGTTTGATTTATATTATACATATAAAAAATAATTTGTTTTTAGTTTCCGCTAGTAGATTGCTCAAAGTTCGTCGCAGATAAATCGTTGATAGCTTTGAGGTTTGCGTGCTGTATAGCGCTTTTTTGAGTTCCTCTGCTATTACACTATGCTAATTTATATGTATGTACGTATACTTATTTTTGTTTTAATTTTTAAATAAAGAAATTTCATAGATTTTAAATATTTTTCAATGCCAAACGTTTTTGCTGAAAATATTTGTATAATTCGTACTTAATAAACTAATGACTTAATTTTAACTAACATTTGTTGTTGTTTTAAAGGATACATTTTACAAGTGGATTAGTATAGCTGCTTTTAGGGCTTAAACTACATATATAATATAAAATACAAGAAAATGAAAGGCGAGCATTATAAAGTAATTTACAGTTTGAAAATAAAGAAGAAGAAATTTGTTAACTTTATAGGAGTTACAGTGCAAATAGAAATTACAATTTTTTTATTTTTTGCAAAAAAATTTTGTTTAACGATCTAAGAGTTATGTAAGTAAAAATTTTGTTAATTATGTCTCTTAGAATTTAATTATTCTTAGAGTATTTAGCGCATTTGTTTAGTTTCGAAAAGTGCAGCATACTGATTAATTGAGTGAGTTTCTCGTTAAAGCGCTGTAACTTGTTTGTTTATATACAATTTATTAATTTAAATATTATTTTAAAAATTAAATTGTTTTATTATTAAAAATCTTAAAATTGCCATTAAAAGTTAGTTTAATAATAATAATTTATATTAATAATGTTTGTTACATATTACTGGGTGGTCCGCGGGAGCGGTGTCCTTGCGCATGTCCGGTTTGTCTAGAGCCGGGACGTGAATGTACAATCGCATAATTGTCATTATCAATGGGAATCGACCTTCAAGAATACACAATTTTTAAGCAAACTAATTTTAGTTATTGTATAGTGTTTGCAAAAAATCATTTTTAGGAGTAATAAAAAATATTTAAATATTGCAGTACATGCTACGGAGGGAGCTAACAAAAGTTCGCTTAGTTGTTGATTCTTCAACATTTTTTTCAAAAGTCAACTAGACAAGTGTGAGCAGCGAGATGATAATGAACATCAGATAAAACTTGTGAGGAAAGCGCTGTCTTCAGCTGACAGCCATAAACAACAAAAGAATAAAGACTGTTTTACACATAGCGAACTTTATTTAGTCCCCTCCTAGTGATGAGTACCATAAAATAAAAAGTGAGTAACAATTGAGTGAGTGTGAATTTAGTTAAGACATAATAGAGCTAAAAAGAAGCTATTAAGTACAAATTAATATTCGATTTTTCTTATCAAAATCAGTTACACAATATTTGAGTTGAGTGAAAAATAGTTTGAGTGAAAACTGTGACCATTGGTTAGTTACTTAGCTGAATAGCATATCTAAATACAATTAATTAAATTTGTGTTTTAAAAATTTGTGTCATATTTTATAAATTTTTTGTTTATATTCAAATTTCGTTTTTCGTTTTTTTACTTTAGTATTTGTACTCTAAAATTAGTTGTTAAACAATAACAAATTACATACATATACATATTGTATAAACATAAACACATACAAACGCTAAGTTTACATTGTGGCCTATTGCATTTTTTGTTGTATTTTGTTTGATGCTTTGTATTGTACATTGTTTCGTATGTATGTATGTATGTGTTTCTATTGTCGGTGGCCTAAATGGCAGTAAGAGTTTTCCAAAAACAAAATTTTTGTTGTTGCATTACAAATATGTTCTAAATATTTTAAGATTAGTTCTGGCACGCATTGTCAGTTTCCGGTGTTTTGTTGTTTTTGATTTTGTTTTTGTTTTCCGTGTGGTATAACACATAGTAGCACATAAAAACATATACAAACAATTTTTTTTTTTAGTTTTTTTCTAATTAAAATTTTTTTTTTTTTTGTCATTTTAGTCTTCATCTTAATATCTATCAGACCTATTTGAGTGTATCGTTGAGCCACCGCTTGTGTAGCCTTTATGCGCATCACGCCCATGCAGTGAGTAACGCGATCCATACTGACTACCATGCCAACTTCTATACGGATCGTATTCTTCAATGATAGATGGTTCTTTTTCGATGATCTTGAGTTTAGTAACAATAACAGCAACAATATAACATAAACAAAAAAAATAATAATAAATAAATATGGGTTAATTAAAAATTTTGTTTGGTTGATGTATTTATGATTTTGTTAGTTTTTTTTTTTGTATATTTACCTCAGTATTGGCACAACTACAACTCATCGCAGTGCAAAGGAAAATATTCATTAACAACATAATGAGGAAGAGCACACCGAGCGTTATGGCCAACCAGAGTAACCATGGTGGGCGAATACCATCTTCACAATCGCCGATCGTCACTGGAAGAGAGGAAGGAATTTTTTTTTTCAAAGAAATCTAAGAAAGAGAAGTAATTATGAAGTGTATGAATACGTCTAGGCCACTTGGGAACCGTGTGTAAATAAAAATGAAGAAATGAAAGGCTGGGAGAGAAAAGGAATTGCATTTTTGTTGTAAGTAAAAGGGAAAACTATGAAATGTTCAATAAGAAGGGATGGAAAAAGGAAATTCAGTAAAAGGTATGGACAGGGAGAAGAGAAGGGTAGATGGAAAGAATGGAGAGATAGAAACGAAAAGAATTCGATGTAGGTAGCGCAGTAAGGAGACAAACACAAAACGAGAAGGAAGGGAACTGATAGAAGGAAAGACAGAGGGAGAGAGAGAGAGAGAGAGAGCAAGAGAGTAACTTCTTGTTAAGCATTTACAGGTTCGAAGTATTAAGTTTAATAAATCTATCATCTATTCCGTTGGAACTGCCGGCAGGGAATAATTGTAACAGATTTTTGTGACTAAAACGAAATTCTCTGCCACATTTCGATTAAGTCGATTGAATTCTGTCCTGAACTATTTTCCAGGTCGACAGTGCCGTCGAAATAACTAATGAACCCCAATAAATTATTATCGCATTCATTTGTGTCACAATAGTTAGCTGAATGGGTTTTTTCTTTCACTTACGTGGCGCATTTGCTGGATCTAAAACGTATACAGTTGTGCCCGCCAAACTGGAACCTTCCTCATTTGGACCCAATTTACGATTTCCACCTTTACTAACACCGCCCGCACCGGCTAAAGCTATCTGTTTGCAATCTTCATCATCCATGCAACGGCCATAGCATTGAATTACATCGCATTGTAGATGGACTTCGGAACCTAAAGAAGTTAAGAAAATATTAAATCAAGTATTAAATAGATTTTTTAAGTAACCATGACATTGAATGTGATCAAGGCCAAGAATAGTAATTTTTTATAATTTTTTTTTGAGAAAACACATCGAAGGCCAAACGTATGAAAAGAAAATTTTCTTGGAAAAGCTTATTAAATGCATAAAAATAAAGTTTTCTTTCTTTTTTTTTTTAAATTTTTTAAGTGGACGCGTATTTGAAAAATGGCTGTTAAGGTATTTTTATATTTATTTGATAATTTTTAAAAACAATTGGTCTTTGAAATTGTTTCTCAGTTTAAAATTTTATTTTTAACAAAAAATTTTTTTAAGTGTAATATAAAATTTTTACAGAGATTATTTTCAAAATCTGGTTTAAATAACATTTTTCTAATAAGTTTTAAATTTTACCTTCAGGAAACTTGAACATGGATTTTAGTGTCGCTTCAGCGCTATGTCCATCAGGATTCAACACAAATCGTGACATAATATCAGGATCAACAGGACAGCTGTGAAATGAAAACAAATCATTAATATATTATTTACTCTTCATGATTCTTCAACTCACCCCCTATCATCAATGAGCGGTATGCTGATATTCTTCTTATCGAAAGCGAAACAGTTTGCAACGCGCATGCCGTAAGTACCTTAGAAAACAAAAACAAAAAAAAAAAAAAAATCGAAAAACAAGTGAGCAAGTGACAATTAAAATATAATTACATACTCTAACTATATTGTATTGAAAAGACAGTAATAGGAAATACCGTTAAATGAGTAAAGTGAAATTATGAAAAATAATTACCATTTGGCTTGGTTAATTCAGCGCGTATTTTATACTCGTGACCATACACCGTTTCACGTACACGACGATCATTCTCCAAGAACTTCAAGATGACATGAGCATTGTCGTCGCTGCTTACAGTGAAATTGAAACGATATGAAAAAAGGAGCCAAAGCAAAAAAAAAAAAAATTAGAAAACTTGTAAACAACTCGAGTTAGAATAAATGTATTTACATATGTAGATATGTACAGCTGTGTTCAATATAATAGTAGTACAAGTAATTAGATATCGTTGACTTTGTTTTTTTTTTAATAATTTTTATTTTAATATATATATTTATATAATATGTATATTTAATATATATGTGGTGTATACATTTCAAATTTCACACAAAGTTCGGAAAAATTAATTAAATTTTTAGAAATGTTCATGAAAATCTAAAATTTTTTTGCAGATTTTCTAGAAAAATTTGGAAACCGTTCCATTTTTGTGTAATAATCTTAAAAATTTCCCAGAGTTTCTAAAAGAATTTCCATAGAATGTTAATTTTTCTTTATAGGTTGTATTAATGAAATCACACAACACCCTCGAGGAAAAAAATTCAAAAAATTCGGGAAAAATTTTGCAATTTCTAACTTGCACATTACTATGCTTAAATTAATTGGGCTATACAACCGCATATTCGAAAATTTGCTAGAAACTCTGGCGAAAGGTTTACATATTTTCTTAGCCATTTTTTGAAGTGTTATTAATTTTCCTTAACTTTGTGTAAAATTAAAAAAAGTTTAATCTGGATTCTCTTACACGATCGGCTATATTTCAAATAAAAATTATTAAAAACACTGCCTTTTTTCTATTTCCTCGAACAATATCCAAAATAATTTCACTACTATTGTATTGCACACAACTGTATATGTGTTTAAGTAAATGAATGCAGTTGCAATTTGGTACTTCAGATCGGACAATTTTTCTAACGGCTTCCAGGTTTAACAAATTTTTTGTTTTTGTTTTTATACTAACCTAGAATTGGCTGGCAATTCTTAAGTAAATGTTTCTAAAAGTTATAACGCAATAACAACATCCAAGTAATAATTAAACGGAATGGCTGTAATGCAACTTGTTGTTGTTTTTGTTACTGTTGGTTGCACCATTCAAATTACATAATTTTTGTTGATTGAAAACGAGAATGTGGAGTGTTTATTGCACCGTAGTGACATTTGAATTAGGGTGCACCGAAATAGAATTTTTAATTTTGTTTTTAATAATTTTTTTTTTTTTCAAATAACAAATCAGTAAGAAAGTCTTAGTTAAAGTGAAACCGAACATCAATAGTGATCAGGGGCGGATCTACGTAGAATCCTGAAAGTTATATTTTTCAGCAACTGCGTATGAAAGATGTCCTCGAAATTTCATAAAAACAATTTGGTCACTATTTACCCAAATCCTGGATCCGCTACTGGCCTCTGTATAATTATTTTTTAATGAAATCATTAAATTTGAGATTATAGTAAATAATATTTCGCTATAAAAATACTCATGTGTCCTTTCTGTAGCTTGAAACCTTTTTCTATCCCACCCTAATATGCATGCAAGTTCATATAAAAATACTCCTGTTTCCTTGTGTAGCATGAATTTATCATTTTAAACTAAAATTTTTTGACCCACCCTAATGCGCACACATATGTATGCTGTGGATGAGTATGTAAGTTTGTATGCATTTCTTACATAAACGAACTAATAAATTACATGCTCATAAAAATTGCAGCAAAACTGATAGTAACAAAAAAATCGCAAACAAATTTACTCAAAAAAAAAAAAAAATTAAAAAAAAAAAAATTCAAACATGCAACGCTTGCGGAAACGCACTGAAGCAAACAAATATGAAAGTGCCGTCCAACGGCAATGCACTTTAATAATTAAACAGAGCATAAAATTTGAATGAAATGAAGTAATAATAAATGTTTAGTTTATTTGAAATAACAACATGTTAAAATTGAAGAACGAATGTATTATGCATTAGATGGTCGCGGTTGTGTGAGGCTTTTAGAACTACTTTTATTGACATCACTAAATAAAATAAATTCGTGTGTTAAAATGTATCCTAAACATCAAATTGGACATCCCGCAATAGATCCGTAAAAGTTGCAATTAATTTTCTGCAGCACTTTCTGATTGATGTGTGCACAAACAAACAGACAAACAGAAATAAATGCTAAAAAATATGCGTTTTTGCATTTTATTAATACGTACATACATATGTTTCATTGAGCATGTAGTATGTTAACTTTTTATTTTTTCGAATCACTTCAGGATCGTATCGGATTTGTTTTCGGGACTTTTTCGTGACCATTTCGGGATCACAATTTTATATGACTGCGAAAATATCACAATAACAATCAAAAATTGATATCGAAAAAAAAACAAAAATGGTTTGGAAAAAATCTCAACAACAATCCCGAAATGATCCCGGAAACCATCCCGAAATTGTGCTACAATACAATAAAAATTGTCGATCTAATAAATTTTTTCCTATTCACTAGAAACATCAATTTTAAGACATCAAATAAATTTATCATGTTCTAATCACTTCAATTAAAAATACCAAGCCTTAAACTTTCTTCTTACCTTCCATCAAGCCGTATAGTAAAACAAAAAACTTAAGCGACAAACTTGCTGAAGTTTTAATAACAATTTGTATCTATACTTTGACGACTTGAAAAAATTTAAGTTTCCAAATATTTGAAAAAAGAATAATTTTTGAAAATTTAATAATTACTTTGTTATTTATTTACCTACTCTAGGAGGCATACTTCAACTCACAATTTTGAGTGCGATCACACAATTACCGCCAAAAAAGAAAAGTTCTTCAAAATAAGTAATTGATTGGCCTTGGCTGTAGAGCTTTTGGGCTTATTAAGAATTTGAATTGACTTCTTGTTTTTTGCAATTTGCTATTTATCTTTATTACCACTTTTTTGATTGTGCAATTTAACGCCAACGCGTGAGCACATATTCCCACATAAACGCGCAGAGGCATGTTACATAAGCACAAATTTGTATATACAGTGTGTGCCACTCCAAATAGCCCATTTAGTTGTTCTAATATATTTCGCAAACTTCTACAACTAAAATTCATTTGTTAATTTCATATACAAATATTGATTTTTCTGTTATAGGAATACTTTGAATGCGTGTTTTCAAGCTTTTGCAAAAATTCCAAAACTTTTTGGAAAGTTCAAAAATAAGGTGAGAATTTTCAAATTTGGGACAATAATTTCAATATGATTTTGGAATACGCAGTTTTGTAACCTGCCAAATTCTAGTTTAACCAACTGTAAGCTCTAGAAAATTTGGTTGATTTTTGCAAATTTTTTTTTCACATATTGTTTGGCATTTTCTTTCATACAAATTAAATTTCTATAATGAAACACTATGTAGAAAAAAAATTGCCAAAAATCAAACAAATTTTCAAGAGCCTTGAGACGTGCACTTAACGAGACTAGAATTCAATTAGATACAAAACTGTATACTCGGAAATCATATTGAAATTCTCGCCTCAAATTTCAAAATTTCTAGAGCGAATTTTTTGAATTTTTCCATAAGCTTGAAAACACTTAACACCTGAAATTTAGTTCAATAATTTTAGAAAAATATTAGAAGTGTCCCATTTTGAGTGGCACTCACTGTATATGCATGTAAGCAAATTAATATATTTTGTATGTGTAGGAATATATATTTATAAGTTCTTATCTATATATGCATATGTATGAAATACAATATCGCATTAGTGTCAAACTCATATGAAGGTGTTTGATTTTGTTTGCTTTTGAACTTTTTGTGTTGTCTCAGCAACAACAAAAAGAAACAAAACATAGCACGGCTACTCCCATTTGCATGCATGTTTCTACTTGTAGAACTCTAGTCTTTGTTTATGAGCTCATATAAGTCACTTTTGTGTCAGCAAAGACCCACACATGAATGATTAAACAGCAAATGAATATGCGAATTCGTTATGACCTTAAGTGAGTTCAGGTACCTAAGCTACAGTCGGCAAAGATTTTGGTTTAATCATTTCAACAAAGGAAAAATAGTAATACAGGAAATAAGGGTATAACAAATATATAATTCACTGAAAGTATATATATTGGAACTGCTTGAAATAGTCAATTAAATAAAAAAATATTAAATTGAAAAATTGAACAGCTGCTTTAGACCAAATTAAACTAAAGTACTTTATACTGCAGCAATCTCATTAAAATGTATCCTATACTTCAATATAAACTTTCGGAAACTTATAGGTGAACAAACCATTCTATTCCAAGCAGTAGTTTTTATGTGATGTGCGTACAAACATACAGATAGACACAAAAAAAATTTCAAAATATCTATAATTTTTTCTATGCACAAATTTATCAAAGAGCAATATCTTAAACCTCACAAAATTCATAAAAACTTACGGAGCTATTTACACAGTTTTTGCGGTCTATGAAACATTTTCGCATTGAATTTTGGTTAGGTAAATACAAGTTTTTAGATAATAGAATTTAAAATTATTCTTGCTCACTGTTTGCTCATTCGCTGACTGCCTGTCATGTACGTTCTGAGAAACAAACACACACACATAAATGCGCAAAGATATAAGTGTGCTATTTGACAACTATGAGATAAGCAGCAGAGTGGCGCAGTGGAAGCGTGCTGGGCCCATAACCCAGAGGTCCGAGGATCGAAACCTTGCTCTGCTATGACTGAATATGGAGCTATGATGAGTTCAAATGAAATATTCGGTATTAATTTTTTTTTTTTTTAATTCTTTTGTTTTAAGTAGTTTGGAAAATAATAAAAAAATTTCAAATTGGTAGTGGTGCCAACTATGTTTTGGAATTTGATTTGATTGGATATGTGCATATGTATGTATGTATACAGTCTAGAGAGCCTCAAATTTGGGCTGAAAGTTTTAACTGTACAATAATATCGAATTAAAGAAAAGTAAAAATCGAAAAGTAAAACATTTTTTTTTTAAATATTTTTATAAGAAAATAAATGTATCAATTAAATAAAAAAAAGTCATAACAATAAACAAAAATAATATTAAAAAAATAGTTTAAGAACTCTATTTCAAAGATTTTTCTGAGTATCGAACTCTCGCCCTCTGTTTGTTAATAGAAAGAAGTCTCTAGCTGTTCTGCTACTTCCGCATGAAGCTGTGATTGGCAAAATGAGCAACATAATAAATAAATGAGAGCCGGTATTTATTAAAAAAAATAAGGGGAAGCAGTTTTAAAAATTGTAAAAATTTTTTAAGAAGAGTAGAGGTTCAAAAGAACGCATTTGTTTTTAGTTAAAACCCTGCTTATCAGAAAAATTGTTTTGAAAACTAGACAGGTTTATTTTTTAGACCTAGTGCAATCAGTTTCTCATTTCAATAGCGAAATTATTGAAAATATCAATTTAGACACTAGAATTATTCACAAAAAAAAATATAAATAAAGCTAAAAAGAAAATTTCTTGGGAATCGAACTCGCTTCGTCTGCATGGTATTTCAAGTCTCTAACAGCTGTGCCACTTCCGCACGGAATAGCAAATGACAAAATGAGCACTACCTAGCAAATGTTATAACCAGATGAAACCCGGTTTTTCTTTCAAAATCAAACTGAAAATAGTTGGTTCTTTTTTCCTTTTCGAATGTGCCAAGCTTTTCATTGATTTGAGTAAAAATTTAGACTTTTTGTGCATCAACCCTGTGAACGTGTTAACTTTCTTATTGAAATATTGAACATTTTATGTAAGTATATTTTTAACTCGTGAAATAATATTTTTTTTGTTGTTTAGTAAATTCACTTACCGTCCAAAACCTGATTTGCCGCATGTGATCACATAAAATTTGTCATCCGCCAGCTCCAACGTTTTATGCACACGCACCGCCAATTGGATAGAACGTTCCTCCGTACGCTGGAAAATCGTGAGAAAAAATACAAATTCTAAATATTTTACACATAAAATATTATCAAATAAGTTAATTGTTAAACTATCTAAGATTTGTAAAAGTTTTAATTTTTATTAATTCGAAATTGGTTTTTAAAATGTATTTTTGAATAAAATTTTTTTTATTTTATTAGTTTAGATTTTTTAAGGGATTTGTTTATGTTATTTGTAAGTTTATTATTACTAATGTATGTATGTATATTGTGGATGTGCCCTTAATGGGTTAAAACAATTTTGAATAAAAAGTTTTTATTGTTTAATGAAAAACAATGAAAGCAAATTGAAGGCGGAATAGAATTCGAACAGTAGTAATATTATTTTATTCGGAAATAGTTAAATAATTAAATTTTTGCATGACGATTACAAAATTTTCTGAATAATCAAATTAGTAGGATTATATTTAATCATAGTTTGATTAATCGGGAAACTAATAGAAAATTATTATTCTCTGATTAATTCATTTAATATAGTTTCGATTAATTGGTATGATTGGTTGATTAAATAATCGCATGTGTTTGATTAACATAAATATAACAGTCACCTAGGATTGATTTGAAATTAGCTTGATGATTAAGTGATTATACTAAAAACTTAGTTTAATTGAAGATTTAGTAATCAATTAATTGTTTTAATTTTTGAAGCGTTTAAATTAGTTAAAACTATTGTTAAAATTAATATATTTTATTATACTTTTTATTCTTATTTTTAAACTAATAATAAAAAATGAAAAAATCTAGTAAAAAATTAATTAAAACAATTAAAAACATTAACAATGTGCAGTCCCAAATCTTTTCATAAACCTGGTGCTTATTCAGGTCGTCTGGATGATCGAGTGTCATCGCCTAATGCAGATAAAGTTATGTGCCTCATGAACCGAGATTAAAAGCTGGCGGATATCAAAGCCTTAATAATCTACTAGTTTATGTTTCGTGAAGGTTATTCACCCTCATTGTTGTGAATGGTCAAAAAGAAAAATGGCTAAAAAATTTTAATTCGCAATTATCACCTACAACTACAATGTCTATGGTTTTGATTAATTGCGGTGTGTAAACAACTTCCACCGATCAAATCATTCATGATTTCTTGCGCATCCATTTGGCATGGCTCATCATTTAGTTACGCGCTATCATCGTGAATTATTAAATTGCATTGCGATTGCACTACCTTCCCGTCCATTTATTGCATTTGTGGCACTTTAATTGCAACATTATGTAATGTGAGTAATTTTTTCAAAACGCACTCAATCACTATTGCAACAACATAAAAAACATTTTGCTGCTTTTAACTAACTGTTTTACTACTTTATTGCATTGTAAAAGAGAAATTGAAATAGAAAAACGATTTAAGGAAATGTTGAGTGTCGTCAAGTGTGACGTTATGGAAGTTCAGTAAATAATTAGTTTTGATGAATGCACTTTTAGGTTGCTTCCTTTTTATATTTTGTTGCATGAGTAAAGAAGTGAGAAATCGTTGAATTTACTTAACTCCGCTGTGCCAGCTGGTCATAAAATAAATCCTCATACCTTTCAGTATCTAACCTCACTTTTCATCAAACTAAATTTTTGTAACACACTAGATACTGTACGATTTGATCTAAAAAAACATATTTTTAGGAGCACGATCTTGTATACAAATCCAATCTCTACTTTTAAAATAGGGAATTATTTTTCATATCAACATGTAACTAGTCTCTAAAGAGAGCGATTCAGTATTAGGGCCTTTAGGCTACAGTTGGCCATAATTAATTAAAGTAACATAAGTAAATTTTTATTTGTATAGCATACTCATAGGCGTGTAAGTCAATTTCTATTTTTGTAGTATACTTATAGGAGTTAAAAGTACGTGTTTGGGCAGAAAGTGGCCTAGTCCTTTCGTCCCTGTTCTTGTACAAATGAGTAAAATTGGTCTCAAACAAATGTGAATAGTTCAATCCATTAAAAGTGATCAGAACTGGCATAAGTCGACTCATCTCAGATGCATTCTAGGCTAGTCGCATTATTTTCCGGGTACTTATAAAAAAATTCTGCCTAAAAGTATGATATACATGCAAGCTGTTTATTCTTAAATTGTTAGCAGGTTTTGTTAAAAAGCCTAGGTTTTTCGGTTATCGCGCCAATTAGACATTAACTTCATTTCGAGATTAAAAAGTGGGTGAGAAGCCAGAAATTTCTGTATCGATATTCAGTTTGTGTTACCACATTATTTTTTTGTTATAATTTTTGCATTTTAAATAATATATGTAACATTGCAATGAATTTACTAATCGACATTTGCTAATCAATTCAGTTTAAATTACATTCCTCAGCTATGTACTCACATTTTGCTAATTGATCAATGGTCGTCAATAACAATAAGAACTCTAAAAGTTAATATTTATATGCCCATAGAGTATATTTTGCAACCTTCGACACACTTTGTATTGACAATTTTTTTTTTTGTTAAATGCATGACAACACATTAAAGTCAGTTAAAAAAAGCAAACAAAAAAATATTAAAAAATCGGTGCATCGTTGATGTAAGCAATTATTGCTAAAATAGATGATGATTGCAACATGTTGATAGTGATAATAACTGCTGGGGATGTGCTCATCACAAAAACAAAATACAAAAAACTCATAATAATTATAGTTGCCAACTAAATATTACGATAAATCTTTTTGAGTAACAATATATTACAGTTTGAGCTAACGAAAAATGGAGAAGGTTTTTAGTACTCGATAAATATACTTATATGAAGAAATATGTATGTGGGCAGTTGCAAAGAAGGGAAAGAAATAAAATATGATTAAAAATTATGAATTTAGAAAATATTTTATGATATCTGAAAAACATTTGAATATTCTGAAATTCATTTTATAATTTCTGAAATATAATTGACCAAGTCGAGATACATTTTATAATTTCTGAAATATAATTGACTAACTCTGAAAAACATTTGACTATTCCGAAATACATACATTTTATGATTTCTGAAATACATTTGACTAATCTGAAATACATTTGATAATTTCTGAAATATGATTGACTATTCTGAAATACATTTTATGATTTCTGAAATACATTTGAATAATCTGAAATACATTTTATGATTTCTGAAATACATTTGACTAATCTGAAATACATTTTATAATTTCTGAAATATGATTGACTATTCTGAAATACATTTTATGATTTCTGAAATACATTTGAATAATCTGAAATACATTTTATAATTTCCGAAATACAATTGACTATTCTGAAATACATTTTATAATTTCTGAAAGTAGTGAAGTATTTTTTATGAGTTCTGAAGCACATCTGGAAAGGGTGTAGAACGAAATGCCTAATTTAGACATTTGGAAAGCGTTTCTTTGTTTGGAAATTTCAACATAATATATTTATTAAAAATGGCTTTAAAGGGGTTTATTTTTTTTTTATAGATTTTCTATTGAGAAATTTATTATTTTCAAATAACATATAATAAACTATATCTTTGGTAATTTTTTTTAAGGACTCCAACTAAAGGCGCTGTTCTAAAAAATCAAAAAGCCCCAATTTTAGGAAATGTTTATAAAATTGGCAAAGGTTGTAAACAAACATTTATTAATTATTAAATGAAAGATTAGTTCAACAAACTTTTTTTTAAATTTTTTTAACGCCAAAATTCTACGCCCATAAAAGAAAAAAAAAAATTATTTTTTCAACTACTTATTTAATTCGAATAAACTGTGCGTGGGAATTTAAATATTTCCACCACAAGCATTTGAAGCAGGTCATTCACTTTCATAAATGTTATAATAAATATAAACCTTAAAACTTCCGACTTCGAATTTCAAATTTGACACTACAAATATTTCATTGTTTCAGAACCTACACAAAATACTTCGAAAACACCACAGTAGTCTAGTATAAAATATAAACACCCACGGCAGCCTAAAGGTAAATGCGTGGAATTTTGAATGATTTACTTCTACACTTTAGTCAGACGTCTGATACTTAGTTCAATTCTTTAATTATTTCCATTTATCTCCTCAAATATATCTACCTAAACAAATTTTGTTAGTCAGCAAATTAAAGACGCCAATTAACAACTTCAACTACTATTTTTACAAATAAATGAAAACAAAGAACAAAACGTTTACCTATGGCAATGTGCATGGTGCGTTAAGGTCAAAAACCATTAAGATGACAACAATTGCTGAGTTGAGTACATTGACAACAACCAAAATGACGAAAACAATAATTTTAGCAACAACAAACAGTAAACAGTATTCACAAAATAACCACATTATTTCACACTAATTAACGTAACAACTGGCAAAATAGCAATAATTGTGATTAGCGAAGCTTGGCGGAAAGCTTTTGCAGCTGTAAGTTTGACAAACTCGAATTCAAAAATGTACAAAACACATTGACACAAATACCAAAGTGTGAGCAGAACAAAAGTGTAGGCACTTAAGCATGAAAAAGAATAATTTAGAAAAATTTGTAAAAGTATGAAATTGAAATACTTCGAATACCAGTTTTCCTATTAACTCTAAGAGCACTCATACTCTTGCGGAGAACAAGGAAATCGAAGTATTTGCTGTAATCAATTAAAAAATGGGCACACCACACCAATTTTCATTTCAATATTTTGATAAAATTACGAAAAATTTCCTTCGAAAATAGTACAGTTTTCATACGGAAAAGTGGACTCCAGCTAAATATTAGCTAAAATATTAGATTTCGCTCTCTGCATATAATTAACTGAACACAGACCTGTTGAATACCCATTACCATTAATAATTATTATAATGATGAATATATTTCGCTTGTTTTATTTTAATGATTAACTAATTTTGTGATTATTATTCAGAAATTATTAATTAACTAATTAAAATATAATTAAATATAATCATGGTTAATGGCAATTAACAAAATAATTAAAAACAGTTAGAAAAATTGCTCATTATTTTTTAATTAAAAAAAATCATATGATTAAAAACAATCAAGTAATTAAAATAATTCAACAAATTAAAAGTTAATCAAAGAATTGTAATTAATTAAAAATAAATCAAAGAACTATAATTAATCAAACAAATAAATTTGATTAACTAATCAAATTAAATAATTCGATTATTTTTAATTATTTAATAAATTCCAATCATTTCACATTAAATATGTGAATTAAATTTTTTCTATCTCCATGTAGAACATCAAAGAGCGTTAATGGAAAATCAGGAAATAAACAAAATTCATCAAAAATATTTATTACGTTAAATTAAATAAACAGTTTTTTGCATCTTAAATTTTCTCCCACTCCCACTACGATTTAAGTACTCAAATCCCTTAGCCCCTCTTTGATAGACACCTTCACACATCAACGCAAATTATGTGCAAGTTAAATACATAAAAGCTTCTCACATCAATTCATTCAAAATAAAGTACTGTATCGAGTTCGCAGCTTAAGTCTTTCGATTGCCTAATAATACAAAAACAATTTTCATTTGCCACCTAAACCGCTTTTATGCAACATTTCCGTTACATAACTGTAACCAAACATAAAAGATTAGCTTACGCAAGCATTTTTGAAATTAAATGAAATTATAAAATTGCTTAGGTAGAATTGGCGCCGACAAACGATCAAAGCAAACTAACTGGAAACAATTGAAAAATCTATTTAAAAAAAAGAGTGCAGCCGTAAACAAGCGCCGACTAAAAAAAAAAATAAAAAAAATAAAATAAATCAGCATCCCAAAAGTCATTGCAATTTCAATAACAATAAACGAATGCGAAACGCTTGCTCAAATCTAAAGTGAGGTTTCTGGGTAAAAACAAAAATTAAAAACAAAAATCAAGACAATCCGCAGTCCAGCCAACAAAAACAATAACAAGCAGTGCTTTTTACAACAATTTACAATTGGGTGTTGAATTGGAAAATGTTTCGGTATATGTGACGTACTGCAATCTCAGCAAGTATGTTGTATGAAGGAGGGAAAAGTAAAGCCGATAAGGCAATAAGGCCGCTCAAGCGATCAGCAAAAACACGTACAAACACTTAATATTTGTTACAGCTAGGACAAGTAGACATAGTTTTTTTTTATATGAAGAATATATGTAACGTATAATGTACGTATGTGTGGAAGTGTGTATGCACATTAGGGTGGGTTGAACTCTTTTCTGTCTAAATTTGTACCAAATAAAAAAATATTAAAAACAAATTTTTTTTTAGTATTTTTCAATTGGTTTATGGTTAAATTATTTTGAGCTTTTTGGTCGGTGGGGGTTAAGCAAAAACAACAATTTTTTCTTAAATATTTTAGCTCAATATTTTAAATATATAAATATTGTGTCACCGAAAAAGATTTGTTTGACCCGAATTTAGAAAAATTTAAAAATTTTAAATTTACGCTCTCATTCGATTTTGTAAAGAAAGTTAAAATTTTTCTCTAATATCAATCACAAAAAAAAAAATAAAAAAAAAAATAACACAAACGGTACTTCTATAAGAAATATGTACTTCAAAGTGCTTGTTTAATTAATTTACAAAAATAATATAAACGTTTTTTTTTCCAAGTTTTTAGTTTGACTTAGCAACTTAGAACACTTTAAAAAAAATTCCACTGTAACTCTTAAATTTAATCAATTTTTTATATAAAAATCGAGTGTTACACTCAAAATGTTGGAAAGTTTTTAAGTTTCTTATTTTTATAAGCGAAATAAAAGAAAAAATGCAGACCACCCTAATGATAAGCATACATAAATATAGGTAACGTGTATGTATGCATATGTTCATATGTGAATTGAGTAAGGTTTATGTGCCACACGCTTAGCCCAACCGAGTCAATCACCGTTGTAGTAACGACAAAAAATAAGGCGCGACCGATTGGCAGAAAATAAATTTTACGAGCAAAAAACTCTAAGCCGTCTTGATACCTAAATGTGGGTTTGGTTAGGCGAGGTTAGGCTGAAAGGGTTGAGCTACACTATAAAAGCCGAGACTATTCCGCAGGTGGATCTATTGGAAGGTCTGTTAGGTCTGTACCCCCTTGTATGACTAACTAGTTTGAGGATTTCCTAAACTCTTAGTAAAAGAATGATATTTGAACCACCAGAAAGTCTGAAATATACTGCCGCTTCAGAAGTAGAAATCTCGCCAGTTGCAGGGAATTAGAAATCCAAGTGAAATTCAAGTTCTTCTCCGTCTAAACTTTCCAAAGCAGGGGGTGGTATCCGTGCCCAAGAATATGCTTCTAAAGTCCACTATTAAACATCAAACATTCAAAAGAGCTGAAAAGTGACTACAAGCTGCATTTCAACAAACTTACAACTTTCCGCATCCTGGTGATCCATCAATCTTATTTAAGAAAACTTCACCTTCAAGCCTTTTTTAATAGCACAACTGGGTATACAAGCAAAAGATATACCGATTAAGGTTTCTTAGACTTGGATCAACAGTTCGACGTCAGTTAAGCGCAGCTGGTTGCAAGGTTTGCCTGATTCCTTTGGGCTATATGATTTTATGTATGTTAGATATGCGCATACGGGGCTAGCTTTTTTTAAGTCCAATTTACTTGTTGCCAATGTTCGTCTTATGCTTGTCAATCGTTGTCCGCACATGCATCCGACATGGACATACCACGCGACCAGACGGTTTAACAAACAAACGCACATACATATGTATGTACGTACACACGTATAGGCAGACAGATGAATAGACAAGTCGAGTCAAGCAGACAGATAAAAAGCAATGCGTCTGACTAATGTGGCGCAGCATGAAATATGGATCCTGCGGCACCACTCGACTCAACTCTTGTGGGCTGGCTAACTTCATACGTATGTACATGCATTCATATTTACCCCACAAAAGGTGCGATTAGGCTAGAAGGAATGTGGTATGAGACGTAAAGTAGGATGCGACTATGCGAGCATGTGCCATGGAAAGACTTTTGGGATTGAGTAGATACTCTTGGATAGGCAAACTGACCCGAATTCGAAAACCACCTCAGCAATGCAGATCGGTCTCCACTTGGTCCTTCCATCCCAGGTGAGCCTCAACAGCTTTGGTGTCCTTTAAAATAGCTTTCATAAATTGACGAAAATCATTGATCCCGGGTCAGTCTCTTCAGAGATAACACGCACGAATTTTTTTCCACGTTAGTTAGCCCATTGCTCAAGCTGGCGCTCGCTTGTATTTACACGCATTCACTAACATCCGGCAAGCTTTTGCGCTTTACCTGCTTTCGAGCTACAAAAATTCCTCTTTTTGCACATCCATACATACATCTAGTAGTCGGAGACACCCGCCGATAAGCGCGCAACGACGCAGACTCAACCGCAAAAGCAATCCCACATATTTACTTGGTATGTCAGTCGTGGCTAGACAGTTCGTTGTCTGTAAGTATGTTCGTGCCTTTGATGCTGTTGCCTATTGCATACGCACTCGCGCGCATGCGCACCTTTATGCTAATTTTATACAATCGGGTCGTTAGTTATTTGACTGCCAAACACATGCCAAAGCACGTACTTACATCAGTATTCTGGTATGTTGTTGTAGGTGTGCATTCTATTGTACTCGAAAAGCATTTTTATGTTTTGTTTTTTTGTGTTTTTTTTTTGTTTTTATTTGTCTTACTTTGGCTGCCACACAGCGTTCAGAATAATTGCAACATTTCAATGCGCTCATATCTCAAACGTTTATGTTCGTAGGTACTTATTTGTATTTCAAAGGAGCATTCATCAATTTCGGACAAATAACTGGTCAAGTGTGCGCTAACTTTGCTTGCAATAAAAATATTAATGACCTCTTACAGCACAACGATTTTTGTAATTTTTTCCAGTCTTCACGAAAAAGTGGATTTTTTGCTTGAAATCTTTTTGTTCGTTTATCCTCTTTTTGCTATTTTTATACCTAGTTGTGAATAAAAAACATGTAAGGAAAGGGTTGTCTCCGGCTGTGTTTACATTCCTTTTTAAAACCAAAATTTATCTCTCAAAATTCATTTATCGGAACTATCGATTGTACGAGAGTTGTGGGTTGCATTGGTCCGATCTTGCTGGTTCCGAAAAATGATTAATAGAATACAAAATGTCGATCCCATACCAAATTTCATCGAGATATTTCTAAAACTGAAGGATTAGTTTGCTTTCAAAAAGACAGACGGGCATGTCTAAATCGACTCAACTCATCGAACTGATCATTTCGTTATACATGTTCGTGGGTCTATCTCTTCCTCTTATCATAGTTACAAGTTATAATACCATTTCATGTTCATTAAAGGTATACAAATATTAACACATCATAGAAAAAAAAACCAAAGAGATATCGTGACCCAATTTGTAGAGCACTTGATAATCAAATAGTGGATCTAATCGATTTGCGAGTTAAGAGATTCGATTGTTCGACACAATATTTTTATAATTTTATTTCGTGTTTATTGGTTGTTGTTGTTGTTTTAACAACTAAAACAATCCCGCAAGTTTTTGGGGAGTTGAGTCGAATTGGCAGTCCTTGGCCAAATATGAATCCGGTACGCTCCGGTGCTCCCTTGCGGTGTGCCAGTGGAACTTTCTAGGTCGTGTCATCCTTCCTTCGGTAAAAAATGAGAAGATGGGTAATAAGAGGTGAGAGGCATCATATCCGGAGATCAACCATCAAGTTGCACGTCACTACATTTGTGCATATTGTGTTTATTGGACTTGCGGCTTCCTTTTCAATACCATCAGAGAGTAGACTGGGGTGTGCGAGGCACTTTGAGGTTTTGGCAATGGATTAATCTCCTCATTTTCGCTGTAAAAATCCCATTTCGCGATTGCGGACATGCACTTTATCTTTCGAATGTTTCTTAAAGTGGTTGCGAATTACAAAAGAAATAAGCGAAAAAAACACAACAGTTTATGTCAATTAAAACGAACGCTTGTGTGGTGAGTTCTCCCATGACAACAACCATCAGGTTCTTGGGACTTTCGTAAGAAAATGTTTCTGGCGCTGATAGGTAAGTAGAATAAAGATCAGTAGGGGTGTAGCATTTTTACAACAACAAAAAAAAAACCATTGCTGCTAACGACTTGGTATAAAATGTTTAATTTCAAATTATCTTAGACTCTCTTACTTCTTAATCCCCATTTTATTCTTCTTTCTTTTTATATGTAGTCGTTGCAGCTAAATATACTAGTACATAAGAGAGTGAGTATATAAAGTAAATGTAAGCCCATCAATGCCCCATGAACACATGTTCCTAGTAATAAATTGTTTTAACTGCAGGACAACTAGTGCGCGCCTTAATTTCTAAGAACATTAAAATAAAAAAAAAAATAAAAATGCAGCGCAAGCTATAAAAGGGAATTAAAAACAACACCTTTTTTTCTTGTAGACTTAAAATATGTTGAACCAAATAGTAGGTACATACGTGCACACCTGTGCTGCATGCAATAGCCCATCGCCCCATTGTGCCTAACAGTCGGCCGCCCGTCCATGAGCTGCTTAAATGACTGCCCGCTGCTGACCCGTGCAAATGAGTCGCGCTTCTTTTTATTAATTGCGAACTTTCTGGGTGTGTCTGCCAGAGATAAGCAACTGAACAGCAGCGGCCGCTTGTGGCAGGGTTTTGATCTTACAGGACAGTGTGATGATGTTTTTAAGATCTTTTAACGAGCTTTTTTCAAGCACAAAAAAAAAAGCAAGAATTACAAAGAAAAATATAAATGTATAGCGCGACATGAAAAATGTCGCTTTTGTGAAATAGACGCTCAGCATAATGATGATTACGCTACGAAATAGCAGTTAAAATGTACGCCCTATCTGGATCAATAAAATTTAACGCCCATAAAGTGGTTTCGAGATAAAACCCTAAATTTGTATGTATGTATCATCAAATGTGAGCTATTTTGTGTTTATTACACAGATTAAAGGGTTTAACAAATGGATGACATTTGTCTGTTTTGAGTAATAAAGTCACGGCATAGAATAATTACCGATTTTTTTTTTTCGCAAGCACTAAGCGACTTATGAATAAAATAATAAAACGAATTTAATTTTTTTGAAAACTTGTAATTTACTTCGAGAAAAATTAATAGCAGAGCTCACTATTAAGCCAATAGAAGCCAAATCAACAGTTTTTTTTTTTTAAATTTTTTTCTATTTCTCTGTATGTATGTTTGTTCGCTCATCACTCAGTAACAGCTGAATAGAATTGAATATAACTTCCACCCTTATACTGCCAGACATCTAAATTAAAGTTTAAGGCATCCCTCTTTGCGATAACTCTATCAGTTTTGGAGTTATGGACCAATTTGTGGACCAAGGTCACCCAAAATGTGTTAGCACAATATGGGTATCAAATGAAAGGTGTTTGTGAGTATTGAAATAGGCAATGTGTTAAAGTTGCATTACTGATATGGTTTCGGGTATATAGTGATTAAAATCATACTCAATATAGATATAACTAGTTCTGGGACGCAGTGGACGATTCTACTAGCTGAAAATTATTAGCGGCGCATTCACGAAGTGGTCATGCTTGTCTTATAGTCCTCATGGATTGCACAAAATACTCAGTAAAGATATGTTAGTGAGGTATATTTTTCAGTTCCTTCCTCCAGTCGAAGTGATGACCTACCGCCTCTCAATGTTATTGGATAAGACGCCACTGATGCACATTTGAATGAGTAACAGAGAACTTTCTGTCTCATGACTTTGGTATGTTTTTGATACCCGTTTGTAAATTCGCTTTTCGAAACATTTCTTCGAATAACTTCGAGCACAAGAGCAGTAACACAATATCATTAAAAGTTGCAGCAGTTAACATCATTAACAATTCCTTCATCATCATCATAAAGCTATTAATTGACTTACAATTTGCAAATATAAAAAAAACCTCATTCGTACAATATGAGAACGTGTCAAGCATTTAACTAAACTCATACAAAGTGCAGACACAGCAGAAAGGGGAATAAATAAATTACAACAAGCAAAAATTGAAAATAGAATTTCTAATGCTATAAGTTTAGTTGAAATTAGTATTGGAACATTTTGTTAGCTTACGTTGCTGCCACTCACGTTGCTGACCAATACGCCACAATAATCGGGCGCACCCTGTTTCGCTAACAGATTTATGCTAAAGCCCACCGCATCTGAACCATCGCCCATAGCCATACAGGCAGCATTACGTTGATCACGCGCATGTACTGCACCCGTGTAGGGACCATCGAATTTCACTCTGATATTCATTGTGCCGGATTTGCATGTCGCTGTTACGTGCGGTGCAAATTCATTTGGTGGAGAAAGTTCTTGTGTAGCAACCTGCAAGTAAAGAAATAATAAACAAAAACAACAATTATATAGCAAAAACAAACAAAAGATTTATCGTTACATATGTACAATGTATGTGTATGTGAAATTAAGGATAAGGAAAACATCGTTGTGATCAGACTTGTTAAATAATGATTACTAATAGTAATGATTACCGGTTTGATTGATTATTTTCCCGATAATCCAATTTAATGATTGATTACCATTACTTTAAATTTTTTTTTATTATTTTTTTTATTTTTGTTTGTTTTAGTTTTTTTGATTACTCTTTTTCATTGTTTTTGATCTTTTAGATTATTTTTAATATTTGAAAAAAAAATTTTTTATTATTATTGATTGTTTTTTGGATTTCTTGCGACTATTTTTTGATTATTTTTGGTTATTTTTTCGATTTTTTTAATTTTTTAAATTGGTTTTTTTTATTTTTATTTTAATTTTTTTGGATTATTTCGAATTGTTTTTCCATATTTTTGGGTTCTTTTTCATTATTTTTTTATAATTTTTTTTTTATTGCATATCTTTGGATTGTTTTTCTTTTATTGTTGAGGATTTTTTTTGATTGTGTTTGTTTTCTTGAATCGCAATCAATTTATTATTGCCTTCTCTTTTACAAAATTAAAATAATCATCACTATTCAAATTAATGTTTGTTTCATTTTAGTTTTTTTTTATTGTTTTGATTAGTTTTTATGTTTTTGATTATTTTATTTATTTTTTTTTTGTAATTTAAAAAAAAATATTTGTTTGGTTTTTTATATTTAATATTTTATTGTTTTTAGTTTTATTTTGATTATTTTTTACCTCTTTTTTTTAAATAATTTTGGATTTCTTTGATTTTTTTAAATTGTCATAAATTCTTCTTGCAATCAATTAGAATAATCATTGCCAATTAAAAAATCCGTCTAATCAATTGCTTACGAATTACTAATAAAATTTAACAGGTCTAGTTCTGATAGCCTAATTGTTAGCAGAACTAGGCACAATTTCCTGGATCAAGAAGTCTAACAGCTTCCGGAGTGGAGATATAAAAAAGGCTTTGGCGGCATCCTCGATATCTAAAAATTAACAATTATAGCTGGTTTTCCTACATTCTACTTTCTTATACATAGATGCCAACCTCAGTACATGCAAAGATACCTCCACATACCCACACATATTTTTTAGGGCGTACCTTATTCCACTAGCACTTCAAAGCTCAAAAAAACCGAAACTCCCCACATTATAAAAAACAAAAGCACTAATGCACAAACAAGGTAATACCACATGCTTATCAACTTAATCTAAAAAAGAAAAAAAAATTCTAATCAATTTGATTACAAAAAAATTAGTTTTGGCATTAATCATCATTCCCACAGCGCACATTAACCCATACACAAGTAAATACAAATTGCGGTCTTTCAGATGACTTCTGCTTAGTTTAATGAGTTGCACTCTGTTCAAAGTAGAATAATGAAATGAGAAAGCAAATATTATACTTTAATGGATTTAAATAAAGAACTTTCATTGCAGTAAAATAGAGATTTGATTGGCTTTTCTTATAAAAAAAGAAAATAACAAAAATGAAGAAATTAGTTTGATGAATTACCGGGCATTAAGAGACAACAGAAATTAAGTTACCACAGCATCCTCTCAGTAAAATTACTTCATTAAAAAATTATAGTTGGTTCACAAAAAATTAAGTGAGTCGAATTCATTTATTAGAATAAAACTCATACGCCCCTTATGCTGCCACTGTTGCAACCCACACGCTAATTGCAGATAACTGTTGTATGCTCTTTCGAGCGCGTGTGTGTTGTTGTAGTGCAATAAGGAAATTAAAAAGGTTGTTCCTAACGGTAGAACAATATCTATCAATTAACTTAAGAATGGGAACATTTAACAATATCGGTCAGGTTGAGGTAGAATGTTGGGCAAGTACGAGTACATATACAAAAATTGGAGTAGAGTGGGGCACATTTGACACAATTTTTTTTAAAGTACTGGAAATCTGTGTGGAAATCTAAACTGTTTACCTTCTTTGACTTCCCTCACTAAATCAATCTAAGAATCGCTGGTAGAAAATGTGATAAATTTTCATTTTGAAACAAAAGAAAACAATAGATATTTGCCGATAATAAATCTATAAAAATTGTCAAACAACTGCAAATAACAGTAAAAATCTATTTTCTTATAAATAAAAAGTAGTGCTGCTAAGTATGGTCATTTATAGTTTAGTTGTTGTTGTTGTTTTTAATAACAAGGTAGTTCGTTGAAAGTTGGGCTTCTTTTTCCGTAAGCTGATAGAGTTCAATCAAGAGAAAAGGGAGGTATATTCCATCGAACTTTATAAATTAAATACATATAAGCAAATGATATTGCCATGACATGTAAGTAAATGTCTAGGAGGAAATCGAAAATTAACTATATTATCGATCGGCACAGAAATCGATAACAATACAACTTAGTTGGTAACGAAATAAGTCGTAAAAGAGCTAGGATCCGCATTTTTATAAATATAATAAATTTCAAAATTTATCCGAAAATTTCACAAGGCAATGGATAATGAGAAAAGTATGAACAAAAAATTATAAAATATTAAAAAAGTAGGAAATTTTAAAAACAAAATTCCGGGAAGCTGTAAATGACAAATTACAAAGGCCTTTGACTCTGACGTCTTGTTCATCTGATCCCAAGGGCGGCTGCGCAGACCCTTGGATTTTTTTTTTTTTGATAGATAACGACTTCCCATTCACAACTGAGCTTTATTCCTCATAGCGTTGACAGATTTAGATTTTATACAGATATTTTATGTGCTTCATACATATACACATATAAATAATATGGGAAGGAAAGCACTCTAATGTACATGAGTGACTAAAATTAACTACACAAGCATACCTACATATATGATCATCCTATCTCTTTGATCTATTAAATAGGCATACCCCTACATGCACACATACCTTACGAGGAGGGGCAAAAACTATTACAAAAACTGTTACCAAACAAACAAAAACAAGAAGAAAAAAACCACTCACGATTCAGGTCAAAAGACTGTCAAAGTTTAAGTTATTGGTGCTGCTGCGCTTTCAACTTGTTGGGCTACTATTACCAAAATGTCCGAGAACTCCATGAAGTACATTTACGATCACTAGAAAAAAAGTTGAACAAATAATTTATTGCCCATACCACATAATTTCGGCCAACTACTAGCCTGTCACAGCTGCCAAAGCGATAACACCAGCGGCGATGGCACGTTCAAGAACATGGCAACAATGCCAATACTTATCACTGCCAAAAACTAAAGCGATATTCATGTCGTATCAGGCGTCTGTAAGTAATTGAATTGGGTTGGCTTGTGCCGCCGACAAACAAATTCGCAAAAATGTGTTAATGCCACACACACACACATATGAATATTACATACGCTCTTGCTCCCATTTACATGGCAATATCATTCCTTCCTTGCCCTCTTGCTTTGGTTGTTATTTTTTTAATGTTTTTTTTTTTTTTTTTTTGCTAAAAAAATTCTTTGGCGCTTTACCAAAGCGAAAGGTGAACGGTAAATTTCAACCGTTTTGGCGCATGCGCTTACCATGCCCTCACTCTATTGAGTTTGACTTGCTTTTGCTTGTTGGATGGCTGCACTTTCTAGCTTCAATGCATGTGTATGTTGTACATATGTGTAATAGATCAGTTGGCACTAGGGCTCCAAAATAATGCGAGAAACTTTGTGCTGAGGCAGTTGGGACTCTAAAAAGTGGGCACATAAGGGCACTGTATTTATAATTTAGCCAATAAACGGGGGCAGAGACACGAAGATAAGCGAATGAAAGTAGGTGGGTTACGAGGACCGCCGAGGGCACTAACCCTTAGAAATTCTTAGTAAACCTGGCGTATAATCACGGGCCCCTTTAACACTTATTGGTTGACCGAAATATCTCGCTCCTTCAATAACAGTTATTTTTCTACTTTTTACATTTGTTGAGTGTTATCTTGGTGCTCTGATTAGCGAAAATATGTGTTTCATAGTCTGCATGATCGTTCGCTTTATATTTGATTTATTTGCTCGAAGGTTGAGGTCTCTGCAACGCAGAGTGTGGGGTTGAAGTTATAAATAAAGTAAATGATTGTAACTGTTTGGCAATATCTTATTGCGCCTTCAAAGTTGTTGGAAATATATAAAACTAGAGCAATGAGTAGATTTTTTATGTTCTACACATTCAAGAAAATATTTATCATTTCATTTGATCGACCAACAAAAAGGGTACAAATTGATTTTTTCCCATAATCATAGTTAACTTAAAATAAAGTTTTATCTACTTAGACATGATTCTAAGATAAGAACATCATTTCATGTTTGTCATAGACCACCTAAAATACCCTCTATATCTAAGACGAAGTTTTAATTTTAAAATGACGAAAATGTTATTTTAACAATTCGAAATCACGGTTGTCTAAGCTTTAGAGTAGGCGAGTTGTTTTTGAAGTTATTTCTATTTTTATTTTATTTTATTATTTGGCTCAGGTGCTATGTGACCGTTTTGCTCAAAAGGTATTTATTCATTTGGCTCAGGTTCTGACGACCATGTTTGCCTAAAATGTTCTTTGGAGAACGAGAGAGTATATATGTATTATTGGTGGCGAGCACTGTTGGCTCTGAGGCATGGCGCGATTGGCTTCCTCATTTTCGGTATGAAAAACCACCCTTTTGGCTCAGGCTCTGATGACCGTGTTGCGCAAATGTTAAAAACATTTTGTTCTTAGAGAACGGGAGGTGCGGGACACCTGTGACACCCCAAATGTATTTGTTGGTGGCGAGCACTGTTGGCTCTGAGGCATGGCGCGATTGGCTTCCTCATTTTCGCTTGGAAAAACCCACTTTGGCTTTCCAAAATATAAACTATATCTTCGAAATATTTTATAAGCTGATTGCGAATTACAATAGCATGCAATGCAAATAAAATAAACGAATGAAATACCCGTTGCTTATGTATGCATGTATGTCGCTTAAACAACGGTTTGTGTCTATGGTTATGCGATGTCACAACGCTTACTCTAAACTTGAGTTTAGCTGTTTTCGCTTTGCCACAGCTGTGATGAGGTTTGTGAATAAACTAGGTGACACAGGGTGACCTTGCACCATATAATAAAATCATATATATTATTTCTGTAAGGTCTTTTTGTGTTTGCTCCTAATTCTCAGCTCTCATTTCGAACCAATATTAATAAATAAGGTATCGTTTTAAAGGGGGGGGGGGGTTACCTCTAAATGCGAAATCATTTATTAATTACAGCAGTGCTTTTGTTTAAGCGTATTTTATAAAAATTAATTTGTTTAAATAAACCATTGTGAATGCACAAAATAATCAGTTTGTACTGCAACGCCATTTTGAAACAGAGACTTTATCTACTTGGCTGCAGATGTCGCTGAGGGTATTGGTGAAGTTCTTTGCGCAAGGCGCGCACGGGTCCGTCTACATAACACCAAACAACTTAATTTTTTTTCCCTATGAGGATCCTGCTACTTTTTACTTAAGCTAAAATCTTTGTTTAAAATGACTCTGATTGACCAATATTTTAAATGTCTTTTAAGTATATAAAGATTTTTACTAACACGCGTGTTAAGCAACGGTTATTAATTTGGGGCCACATTTATAACAACAAATAATTGCAAAATTTTAATTGGATTTTTCTTATTTACCAAAAGCAATTATCAAAAGCAAACCTAAAAATAAATGGCATTAAATAATAAAAATCTTTCTTAGCATCACCCTGACCGACTGGCTCCATCGTGCTTGCCACAATTGAATTTATGTTTTTTCGTGAGAAAAATTGCCATTGTGTGAACTTTAAACCCTTGCAAAATTACAAGAAAATATTTACTTGATTAAAACATCAATATTCGCTTGAATTAATTGAGGAAGCTTGGCTCGCAGCCAAAGCCAAAGCCAACAGTCAAGCATTGAATTGCCAATCAAATAGCAGCTCATTGCGGACAACTTTTATTGCCATCAATTGTGCAGTGGCAATGTCAAAGAATATTTAAGTAAAACGCCACAGTTGCAGTGCTCCAATTATTTTTGCTGGCAAAAACAAAAAAAAAAAACAACAAAAACGTATTACATACTTACAAAAAAATTAGAATGAAAATTAAAAAAAAAAAACGATCAATGGAAAAAGCGATTTTCAGAAATCGAAAGACAAATAAACAAACCAGAAATCGGTACGGAAAGAAGCTATAAACTAATATGTAAACAAATTTTGTTGAGCCGCAACGAAAGTAGCACAATCTTAACACACATACATACAACAAGTTGTTTTTACTCTTGCTTCTTGGTAACTGCGGTTGCGGCTGCGCACTGGCGCTAACCCAAAATACCTGTTGCTCCGCTTGACGTATCTTACAACTTTTAGTAGAACGTGCAACGCATTTCTCGCTTATGGTTGACTTTTTCTTTTGATTTTTAACCACACACAAATTGTTTTTGCAGTAGCGGTTACCCACCACCATGCTTTGTTGACTGCGGTGGAAAACGGAATTGGAACATGGCACGAGTGCAAAGTGATCCAGTATTTCTTTGGAATAATAACAACGCTTGGGTGCCTGTTTGGCGCGCTTAGGAGTGTTCTGTGCGCAAAATGAAAATGCGCCAACTGCAAACAGCGAATAAAACAACTTAGCGCATGTCACATAAATAAATAATTTAGCTTAGATTCATACTATTCTTTTTGTAGAAAGCAATAGCTTATAGGAAACGTATAATATTTAAATGGAAATACTAAATACGTATCAGAAAGTTTATGGGCGTAAATAACAACATAATAAATCAAGGCGGCATTGACTATTAATGGTGGTAGCATTAACTACGTATGTTGGTAGCATTACCCACTCATGTTGGTAGCACTAACCACCCATGTTGGTAGCATTAGCTGCTTTTATTGGAAGGATTAATTACTAATGGCGGTAAATTTAACTACAATTTGCACTTAAAATATATTTTTAACGGCTTGTGCGTAATGTAAAGATGCTAAAAATTAACACTAAACTTGGCGGAGAAGAAAAAAAACTTGTCCAGCACCTTTCAATAATTTTTCCGAAAATAAGAGAACTAAAAACAAACTAAAACGTTGAACGAGTATTTTGGTGGTTGACAAAGACAAAGAGGTCATTGACAGCTGAAAGATAAACAATGGCCAATGAGAAACCAAAGCCAATAATAATAGTCAAATAATAAAACTTTAAAAAAGATGTGGTCAAAGCAAATAACACACCAAGCCATTTACATGTGAATGCAAATACTCCAAAGCAACGAAGACTCAGGCACCAGCAAATCTTTGAATCATAGACGCAACTCATAATAATTAAAATCGATAAAAATACCTTGAACACGCCTCATATTTAACACGTTGGCGCGAAATAGCGCTCATCGTAAAAAAAAAATAATACTATAAAAGATACAAAAAATCCAACAGAAAAATAAAATCGCCCACAATAAGCACTCAGCAGTAAAGCACAACAAATATTCAGACGCAGCTGGAAATTTTGTATAAGTAGTGGCATAAAAAATATTTATTTATAGCCTGATTAGACATAAACTAGGTGATTCCGAGTGAGCTTTAGACGCAACGGTCGTTGATACCGACAAATTCTTTAGTTTATTTAAAATAAAATAAAATAAATTAAAATAAATAAAATAAAATAAAATAAAATAAAATAAAATAAAATAATATAAAATAAAATAAATTAAAATAAAATAAAATAAAATAAAATAAAATAAAATAAAATAAAATAAAAAAAAAAATAAAATAAAATAAAATAAAATAAAATAAAATAAAAAAAAAATAAATTAAAATAAAATAAAATAAAATAAAATAAAATAAAATAAAATAAAATAAAATAAAATGAAATAAAATAAAATATAATATAATAAAATAAAATAAAATAAAATACAATAAAACAATTTAAAATAAAAATAAAATAAAAATCAAATAAAAAAAAAAAAAAAAAAAAAAAAAAAAAAATTAAATAAAATAGAATTAAAAAAACAAAACCAAACTTTAGCTTTGGCAGTCATAGAAACTGTAAGGTAATTTACAAGTAGTGGGACTGACCGCAATGCCGTTCGATAAAGTTCAATGAACCTATCCTACAACTTAGTCGAGGGTCATCATCTATGTTTAAGGCACGAACGCTAGTTTTAATGTAAAAAGCGAATGGAAAATTCTAGTTTTTGTTTACAAAATTATTTTGCAAATATTGACAGTTTTTCATGATGTTTTTTCAGTTTTTTTGTTTCACAAATTTACTTTTTTCTTTTGTATTTGCCGGCTTTGTTTGTTTTTTAGAAACATAGAAACCTATGCTATCGAAATTATATTCGAAAAATATAGCAAAACCAAACAATTATCGTGTAACACGCTCTAATAACTTTAATAGATACAACAAAAGGTATAATTTTTTTTCTAGCGCCTTTCGCCTTTACAATTGCGCAGTGCCAGATTTTTCTAAAATGACCCAGCAGTAAAACACAAAACTAGTCAAGGAGAATACTTTATAATAACTAGAATTTTCGGACGAACGTCGAATAAAAACAAAAAAGGTCAGAGTTTTCTGAAATAAAAATGCAAATTTGTATAGAAGACAAGGGAGTCAGAATTTCAAAAAATTCAGAAATAATGTATAACATATACAAAATACTGTTGGGCTGACTTGTTCGAATAATACTAGTCGTGAACTAGTGCAAAGGTTGATAGTTTGGACTGCAGGGTATGTGTGAATATATTTATTGTTTTTGTAACTATTGTGCTTACATTTATATAGATATTTTGCACCAGGGCATTGAATTAATATACTACAACAAATGGGCATTTCCACGGTAACGGACGCGACATTTGCACGCTTTTAAGTGCGTCCGAAACAATGAAGACAAAGTAAAAGTTTACATATGTTGATATTGTTTTAAAGGGCTGACGGAGTGCTATAGTTTAATATATACGGGGAGGATCTTTTACGAATAAGTGCGTAGTTATAAGCAATTATAAAGTGATACGGACGCGACAAAAAATAGAAGTTTTTTTGAGGCGCATTCATAAATATATAAAATTTAGCAAATTACGGATTTTTATGTATATACAATATACATGTTAATAAATGCGAACAGATGACTGATATTCGTAGGTTTATGAAATGTGAAAATTTTCTCTTAGTTTTTTTTTAATTGAGTATAGAAGAGATACGGACGCGACATAACGGACGCGACAAAATTTTCCATGAGTTAAGAAATAGAATTTTTTTTATTTGAACACTTCAATTTTATTGAAAATAAAAACTCAAGTAACATTATAGTAAAAACGACTTACAAAATTAAGAAGAAAGTTATTAGTTTTTAGTATGGTCTATTTTAATTTTTTTCTTTTTTGAATAGGCGGTCCGAGCAACTTCAATAAATTTAAATTTTTTTTATTTTTCTCTCTATATTTCATTGCTATTGCTTTTCTTGTTTCTTTTGCCGTTTTTGCCATCTATAAAATTTAGCTCTTGTTCAATTTCTACGAATTTATTTAATATTTAAGGTTTGTGGTAACGGACGCGACGAATTTCAAACACCGATAAATTTTATTAATCGCTTTTGCCGAGAGTCAATGGCTTCTTTTCTTAAGTGAAATAATTTATTTGCTTAAAGTCTGAAAGCAATTTACACTTCAACACTTTTTGCACTAATGAGAACAATAAATGCTGTTTTTCGGTAACGGACGCGACATGCGAATGTAAGCAGAAGTAATCAAAAAAAAACTACCGTTATTCGATCTCCACTAAGTCTGTCTGCTTGTTAAACATTATGTTACTATGAGTAGAAGACTTTTAAATTATAAAAACATCATAGTATTACTTTGAATAAGGGAATATAACACGGAAATAAAATAGGTATATTTGGTCAAAAGAGTTAGATTTTTGTACATTTTGTATACTCGTTGTATATTTCGGCTCAAAATTAAAAGAAAATAAAAATTTGTTTATATTTATAAAGTAAAAACATTTGAGATTTATTATACATCAACAAAAAGTTTTCAGGAACAGTTTGAGTTTTGCACTTGTGGTTGACCTTTTTGTGAAAATGCCCAAATGGCAAAAAAGGAGTTCGTAAACAAACGACTCACCGTTCGTTTGGCTGTATATTTTTTGCTTTGAATCGACCGGGTGGGTTGTGTTTGTGTTCATTTGGTTCAGATCTGCTTGCAAGTTGGGTGCTACATATTTTTTTGTTTTTCATAGTTGTTATTAATTTATTATTTAGTTTTTTTTTTCAGCGAAAGTGACTGGCATTTGGCACGATTTATTTAAATTTAATTGTTTTCATTTAAGATCTTATTTTTTATTTTTACAACAATTGCAAGGTATTTGATTTTTAACTTATTTGCAAAATCTAGCCTTGAATATGTGTTTTAATTTTTCAACTGCAGCTTTTATTAAATGTTTTAAATTGAAGTTTCATTTATTTATCTGCATTGTAATCAGAATGCTTTATTTATAAACGCAACTAAGTTTCGCGATATTTATACTTAGTTCTAGAATGGTAAATATTAGAGTGTGTCAAATTGTTGGGGGATAGATACTCATGAGAAAAAGTATAGCAATAATGTTTTCGGAGTGTAAAATAATTTTTGGAATAAAAAATTACTCAAATAAAAATTTAATTCTTTTATTATTAAAAAAAATGTGTGTGACTGTTTTAAAAAATTATACCCTTATGTGCATTTATGAAAGTTTTCCTTTGGTTATTTTTGTGTAAATTGAGATTCACTGTGTTGACTTGATTCAAGTTTTGGATCATTAGTGTATAAAATAAGGCTTCCGACTAGACAAGTTGCTTCTCTTCGGGGTAGTTTCGGGATCGTTTTTGGGGTTATGTTAAGATGTTTTCAGGACCATTCCGGATTATAATAGGACTTTTAGGACGATAATTTTGGAATTATTTTAGGGGGTTTTCTGGGACTTTTTCAGGGAAATTTCCCCAAAAATGACCCGGAATTATTTCAAAATATTCCCGAAAACGATATCGAAATTACTAGCAAAAACCGCACCTTATTTTCTCCAACAATGATTCCGAACTTGAATCAAGTCAACTCAGTGAATCTCACTTAAAACAGAACTAACCAATAAAATCTTCATAAATACACATTATGCTATATGCACTTATGGGTATAATTTTGCTGTTCCACGATGTGTTTTTTTATTTTCAAAAGCTTGAATAATGATTAAAAATTTTTTTATTTAAAATATTTTAAATAAAAAATTAAGTTTTGAAGCAAAAACGTGATCAAAAAAAGTTTCTTTCTCAAAAAAAAACAAAAAAACAAAACTCCCTCATGCACACACACACCCCCTTGATAAAAGCTTTTAAACTTTGTGAATCATGCTAATGCATAAGTCCAAGTTTTAATTACTAAGGAAATATTTTTCTGTTAATACAACGTGTTAACTATTTAATCATCGATGCATAGTTGTTTCTTGGTAAATAGAGCGAACTCGCTTATTATTGCGAAATGCGTTTAGTAATTCATTAACTAATTAATTGTACAACTTAAGAAGTTTATGATAAAGAAGACAAAGAGGAATTAAGTGGAAATTGCAGAGGTCTTCTTTGCTAAATATTGTTGAAGCGGAATAAAAAGCGTTAAAATCAGTACGGTGGTTGGGCTGCGAGTTCAAATCTTAACTTTCTTATTGTTTTTTATTCACAACTCGCTAAGTGCCCCTGAAAAAAACGACTAATATTTTCTTTAAAGATCAAAGCTTTTTGACTGCAGCTGCATAATGAAAACCTCTTAAGCCAATAAGCTCTTTAATTCTGTGCTTTTACTCCGCCCCCAAAGAAGTAGCTACTTTAAAAGTGAACAATCTTTCGAATCATCGTATTCATTAGCGACAGCAGTGGTGGAGGCGGTTATGGCGGTTATGGCGGCCTTACAACAAGAATACAAAATTACATTAACCTTAATACTTGAAGTGTAATGCAGCAGTCTTGTTGGTTATATTCCCGAAGTACAAACAACCAAGAAAGACCTGAAAGCCAAAGCTAGTAACAACAGAAGCGCACCCATTGAGGTAAAGTTCAGGTGCTTATGCTTTGTGAGCTGTAAAGGCGGACAAACATTCATTCAATCTCAATGACGTGCTAATTTAATGCTCTTTATACTTACATGCGTTTATACAAAATAGCTAGGGAGAACAATTTTGTGGATTTAAGCACAATCGGGATCTAGTTTTATAGTTCCGGGATCCTAGCATTCGTCATGCTTTTTTGCTATTCGCTATTAGACTAGATGGAAAATTTAAATAAATGGCTCGAGAAACTATCTAATTTTAAAATGTATGACAAAAAAATGAATTTTTAAGATGTTTGAAAACAGGGACCGAAAATAAAAAATTTGCTTCCTATTTTGCAAATCGGAAATATAAACTTTTCTGTCATCCCAGTACTTTCGTTATGAAAATCTTGGTCACAATTAATTTTTTAATGACTTTCCGGTAATAATAAATCTGGAAATTAATTTTTTTATCCAGCAATAGAATCAAATTATTGTTGATCTTAGTTATTTCAAAGCACTTTTATTGTGTCCTTTAAGAAAATTTCGCCAAAGATAAATTTTATTGTTGGGGGAAAAAAATAAATGAAGAGGTGGACATATTATTTTTGTTGGAATAAAATATATTTTTTCTTCAGATATTTATTTTAAAAGGAATAAAAGCCCCTCTGCCTGAGTTAGAATGTTTTTAGAAGTGACCTAGGATCTTGAAATTTTTTACGATAATTCGAGATTCGATGAGAATACATTAATTGAGAAACAAATTATCGGTATAGTCTGCATATGTTTGTTACTTTTCAATTATTCCTAAAAAATCCGAAAATATTAATCATTGACTAGGATTATTATCAACTGGTCTTGAATTCGTAAAACTTACAAAAATATATTTCAATTAAAATGTATTCATAATTTACTGTAAGTTAGAATTCAAAGACACCCACCCATCAACATACAAATATATATGTGTCAAGTAATTTTTAGTCATCTAAAAACTAGGTGCATAGCTACAGATCCATTACAATGCATAACTGGAGCAAATAACTACAATTCACCTCACTTAAATTCTCAACACTTGAATACGCACAAACTTCACTCATCTCGAATCATACTTTCGTGAGCGCATTTCTATGTGCATGGACATACCAACATACAAATTCTGGAGCGCAGCTTTATGCACCCAATTAAAATCGTCACATATTTTAGTGTAAACTCAAACACTTTCTAGGTGCAATCAAAATGAAAAAAAAAAATTAAAATATGTATCAACGGAATATTTGCGCAGCCGTTCTAAGCTGGGAGAGGGCAGACATCTGAACGCATGTGTGCCTATGACTCTACAGTGCAAATGAAATATGTATGAGAAAATAGTTTGAAATGTTGAATAGGTGTGTGATTAAGAGGAATAAATGTTAAGAGTATCATAGAAGAAAAAGTGCTACTGTAGCCTCAGCAACAAAAAAACCACATAGCATTGAGTAACTGAAGAAGATGCAAGCGCGCTAGCAAGCTGCACATAAACAGCTCTTAGCAAATGCCAGACAAATCAGAGTTGCGCTAAGATGAAATTCAGGGTAATTTTGGGATAGTTTAAGAGATCATTTAAGGATCATTTTTTAATTATTTAAGGAATCACTATGGAGCTTTTTCAGCTATAGTACACAGAAAAGTCCCGAACTTGAACCAAATCAACTGAGCGAATCTCAATTTATACAGAAATAACCCAAAAGAAAATAATAATTGAAATTTGTTTTTAATTTAAATTTTTTGATTCATCAATACCATTTCACTCCTTACTCAAATTTAATAATAAAAATAAATTTAATTTTTTGCTTAAGTAAATTTTTAGACAAAGTGACCTTAGACTGATTGAACAGAAAACGAAACTATTTTTAAGTCCAATACCTTTTTTATTTATTTTTTTTTTTTTATATTTTTTTTTTATATTTTTTTATTTGAACTACTCATACTAGGCACACTATTGTTTGACCTAATAAGTGAAAAGATTTCTTAATTTTCCTACTCGTCTTTTATTTTTTTCTTTTCTGTTTGTTATAATTTCAATGGTTTTATGATGAATTTCCTTTGTATAAATTTTTTAATGGAATTTTGTTGGTATAGCTTTGGGCTATTTACTAGCATTTAAAACGAATACGATTTCCGTTGTCTTAATTGTCTTTTTTAGTGTTTATTCTTTTCTTTGAAATAAAGCTGCTCGACAGAAAACGTTAAAGACTGAAAAATACAATAATACTTAGCAATAACTTATTTATGTACATATACATACATTTTATTTTTTATTTTAACTCGTGTTTTTTTTTGTTTTAATTTTTCTTAATGCAAACATCAAATGTGGCTATTTAAAAGAATTGAGGCGTGTGCGCTGCTATTTACCAAATCAGTTTATCTACAAAATATACATATTTTAGTTAGGAGATAAAGACGCAAATTGAGTGCAAAGCTGCAGCTGCGCACTAAACAATACCGTCAATCAGAAGTTGTTGTGACCAGCTGCTAGGTATGAGTGGCCTAGCCGTTTAACATACATACATACTTCGCATGCATTCAAATTTCCGCTATTTGTGATTTTTTTTCGTTTCATTACAAGTTTTCACTCTTTATTTTTTTCTTACTTTTTTTTTGTTTTTTGTTTTTTTTTTTTATTTTCTGTATCTGTCTACTGCACATTAGCGCCAAAAACTGGTCTACAAGAAAATTATATCACAGAAATTCGCCTTTGACTCCACACACACAAACACATTTGGATACCCAACTCCACTTGAAATAGCAAAAAGGTAAAATTGTGATTGTTTGCAGCTACACAGCTGGCATTGCTGTTGTAAATAAAATTGGTTAACAGATTTTACCCGCTCCACTTAACTACTTATTGCATACGCTGTGTATTGAGAAGTGGAAGAAAAAAGTATATAAATGGCCAACACTGATTGTAAATTGGTAGGTGGTTGTGGCGTAGCAAACTTGTGTGACGTTCATAATGTGGCTTACATAAATTTTGGTTTACTGGTTGGGTGTCTGTCTGCCAGTGCCAGTGTCACATAATGTTTTTGAGGAATTTACGAGCGGCTTATAGGATATGCAATGCAGTGGCCGATTGTTCGTTGTGCCAAAGTTGGTGTGTCATTGGTCGCTACATTTTTGGTACGAATATTTAAGTTTTCGATATTTTGGTTATCATACGTGAGCTACAATTTGCACACATACGGTTTTCGGCGCAGTGGTTATGTCATTTGTCGTGTAACATGTGAACTAAGTGAGGCGTATGGGAACATTTGTGGCTATTTTTATAAATATGTATTTGAAAAAAATACAAATTGTAGTAAAATCTTGATAACTAAGCGCAATGTTCCGCTAGCAATATCTCAGAGTTTAAGATTTAGTCTAAGTTAAACGCTTAAAAAAAAATATAAAATTGCAGTTAATTTCCACATTAGTGACGAAAGAATTAAGAAACGAACTTGTCTTACAATTTCATATATTCTACATCTATTTACTCGGACCGGTCATGAATACATTTTAATCGTATTTTTATAAGAAAATTTTGTAAAAAATAAACCTTTGTTAACGTCAAGCTGTGTAGTTGTGTTTTTATTTTGCTCTGTGCTTTTATCTAAAAATTTAATCATATTTGTCTTATATCTGAAAATTTTGAAGTTTAAGATTAAAGTTAATGAGTTGAATACTTAATGTGCTTCACTACTTGTTGTGAAAAGTGTAAATTTTTGATACATTTTTGAAAATTAAATAATTATAAATTCATTCTATTGAATTTGTGTGTGCCGAGTTGTGTTTTTGCATATTGTTTTTGTTGCTTTTGAAAGGCTTACATTTTACATTGTAATTGTTGTTGTGTGCTGACTTGGTTTTCTTTTTCTCACTCCTTTTTCGTTACAGCTGTTTGCGTGGTTTGTTAAACGTCAAGTACAGTGTGTTTAAAACTGTTCGCTCAGTACATTGCCTTCCAAACTGCCAGGGTTGTTTTTATTGCTTTTTATTTTTAACTACTAAATTTTTTAATTTTATAATTTTGAATTTTTTAATTTTTCATAATTATTAATAATATAATGTCGTGCACGTTTGAAAATTGCCAGATAAAAAGCGAGTCGGAGCGCTTTGTAGCATGCTGGCTGTGTGATGCACTTGTCCACGCAAAGTGTACTGGCTTAACTGGTAGAACAGCCGATCTTATTAATGATGGAAAAGGTCTGCGCTGGTCTTGTTTAAAATGTAGATCGACGGAAATTGATCTTTGTAAGGTCTTTCGTCATATTAGAAACGGGTTTTCCGAGATCAGCAAAGACTTTTCTTTGCTGACCGAAAAATTCAAAAAATACGAAAGCATTTTTAAATCGTTTGGAAATCTTGACAAATCGTTTCAATTAGAAAGTTCTAGCAATCGTGATGGCGAGCGCGGGCGTACGGATGATCGGCCTGCTCCTTTATTAGCGCCGAACTTGCCGCAAGCCATCGAATTGATAGACTTGGCGTCCCCAATTCCAAGCACTTCTGTTCGAGCAACTTCCAAGAACCCTCCAAAGTCCTCCGCTAAAAAAAATCCGGATCCTCCTGCAATTGCAATTGAGTCTGAACCAATTGCTAGGAAGCTGGTTGTGGTCCCTCGCAAAAAATCTATTTTTGTGTCTAGGTTCCATCCTGACACTACAGAAGAAGATTTAATGTACCATATTTCGACTAAGGTAAAAGATCGTAACTTGACTATTAAAAAGTTTAATTTCACGTATCAGAGAAATATGTCTTCATTTAGAATTGATGTCGCTGGAAAAGATTTCGACGCTCTTTTGGATAGTTCTTTTTGGCCCCCCGGTGCTCTTGTGCGGGAGTTTGAATACAGACCAAATAGAAATGTTCAAAATGTAGCAACAATCTCTCGTGATAACGTTGAGCCAAAAAACTGAGTACTAAGACCATGACTATCTTTTATCAAAATGTCAGAGGTTTGAATACCAAATTAACCGATCTTTATTTGAAATCTTTCTGTTGTAACTATAACGTAATTGCTTTTACTGAAACTTGGCTAAAACCTCATGTTTTCAACTCTGAATTTTTTTGCAACGAATTTCAAGTTTATAGAAATGATCGCTTGAACAGGGTCGGGGGTGGAGTTTTACTTGCAGTTCATTCCTCCATACCTTCAGAGGAGGTTGATTTACCTAACATTGATTCCATTGAGTTCAAATGCATCCGCATTCAGCTAGCAAATGTCTCCATGTACTTATTTGTTTGTTACATCCCTCCAGCATCTGATCTCGCTTTGTACATACAACTTATCTCTTTGCTCAAAACGGTTCACTTTTTGACTAAAGATTCTGACTCCATGATTGTTTTGGGTGATTTTAACCTACCTCATATATCGTGGAAAATAGTCGATGGAAATATTATTCCAAATCCATCTAGACCGGGCTACAATGACTTTTTAGATGGAATTTCCGATCTCTGTCTTAATCAAATAAACGTTACAGCAAACAAGTTTGGCAAAGTCTTAGATTTAGTTTTTGTCGATGATAAAAATAAATTTTCTGTAAGTCGTGGCGATCCGCTGGTTTTACCAGAAGACGTCTACCACCCTTCTATGGAAATATTTCACGAAACCTTAAGTAATGGCCATTGTACACAAGGCTGCTCAAGTAGTAACTTTGATTTTAATTTCTCAAAAGCCAACTATAAGAAATTAAATAAAGAACTGTCTAAATTAACTTGGCCTGAGCTGTGTGGCGATATCGATTCAAACGTTTTGCATTTTAATCAAACTGTTTACAACTTATTTGAGAAGATTGTTCCTAAACGTAAAATAACATATGATCATCCAACGCAATCTTGGTTTACTAAAGAGCTTATGATGCTGAAAAATAGAAAAACGCGTTCTTTCAAATTATTTAAGAAATCGGGGTTAAACAAACACTACTTGTTGTATTCTGGTCTACGTAAGAGGTACATCGACTTAAATAAAAAGTGCTATAAAGCCTATATCTCTAAAACAAAGAGAGACATTATTCGCAATCCGAAGTCATTTTATGATTTCGTAAATTCTAAACGGAAAGTAGTGGGATTTCCCTCAGCCATGAAATATAAAGACATTTTATCTAGCGATAATCAAGATATTGCTAATTTCTTTGCGCAATTTTTCACTTCTAACTATTCTGCCGTCACCAATTCTGACTTTCTAAATTATCCCTATGAGCTACATGGGAACAATTTAATTAATTGTCCAACTATATGCGCCAATGATGTTCTTGTTTGTCTGAAAACCTTGAAAGAATCTTCTAAATGTGGTCCTGATAGGATTCCTACATGCTTCTTGAAGAAGTGCGCTAACAATATTTACAAACCCCTTACCAACTTGTTCAATCTGTCACTAAAGTGTGGTGTTTTTCCAACAGCATGGAAAGAGTCGTTTCTTCTACCGCTTCACAAAAGCGGAAGCAAGGCTTCTATTGAGAACTTTCGTGGCATAGCAAAGCTGTCTGCCATCCCAAAAGTGTTTGAAGCTATTGTTACCAATCAGCTTACGAATCCTATCTCTGCCTTGATTTCTGACTGTCAACACGGGTTCTGTAAGGGAAAGTCCACCGTTACAAACTTACTTGAATTTACAAATCATGTCTCAAATGGCTTTAGAAAAAATCTGCACACCGACGTTATTTATACTGATTTCAGCAAAGCTTTCGATAAAGTGTGTCACTCGTTACTTATTCATAAACTAGATCAGCTGGGTTTCCAGCCGGGTCTCAATCGCTGGATCTCTTCTTACCTTAGTGACAGAACACAAAAAGTAGTGTTTAAAAACTGTGAATCCGATGTTATTAGTGTCTCCTCTGGAGTTCCTCAAGGAAGCCATCTGGGCCCGATTCTGTTCTTGTTGTTTATAAATGACATTTCTACAGTAATAGAATTTTCGAAAATGTTAATGTATGCCGACGATGTAAAGCTTTTCATGTCATTCGCATCACCCGAAGATAGCAATAAGCTTCAATCAGACCTAAATACACTAGTTACTTGGTGCGATTTAAATTATATGCCGCTTAATCTAAAGAAATGTAAATACATGCGTTTTTCGAGAGGAATTTCACAGCCAGCTTCCTATACAATTAACAATTATAGTCTTGAGCAAATGTATGATTTTGTTGACCTAGGGGTTACTATGGATTACAAACTCAATTTCAACTGCCACATTAACGTAACAGTCAATAAAGCTAGAGGCGTTCTAGCATTTGTTAAACGATGGTCTAAAGAATTTAGCGACCCTTATGTAACTAAAACTCTCTTTACTACATTAGTCAGACCGATACTTGAATACGGTTCTATTATTTGGAACCCGCGTTACCAGGTCCACGTGGATCGCTTAGAATCAGTTCAAAAACAATTTTTACTATTTGCCTTAAGAGATCTTCACTGGGATCCCTTGTATAATTTGCCATCTTATACGAGTCGCTTAAAACTAATTAATCTTCACAGCCTTTCTAGTCGGAGGGAAATGCTTGGAATTGTCTTCATGATTAAATTACTAAATGGTTCAATCGTAAGCCCGTTTCTTTTGAGCGAAGTGAACTTCAATGTACCTTCTCGTCCATCAAGACATTTTAAACCACTTATCTTGAAACAGTGCCGAACTAATTTTGAATTAAATGAGCCTTTTCGTTGTTTGTGTCAAGATTATAATTCTCATTCTGGTACGTTTGATATCTCAGACTCACTATACAGCATAAAAAAGTCAATTCTTTCTATCCTGAATACATAGCAACAACTTTTTTTTTCATATCCTTTGATTCTTATCTTTATTCTTAACAATATCTTTTCGCTGTCAACTAATTATTTATTAATTGTGGAATCTTTTGTACTTAGCTGATGAGGTTTTCTCTGTAGCTGAGCAGTTTTAGATCTCGACGATTAACAAACCAAAGCCTTTCAAAGACTCGGCACGAAAGAACAATCCGCGCGTCATGCGGATGCGCCCCTCGCGCCGGTCGGGCGGGATATGGTGGGTAATAATCCGTTGGGCAAAAAAAAAAAAAAAAAAAAAAAAAAAAAAAAAAATATTACATTTATTAAAAAAATAATAATTAAAAAAAAAAAAAAAAATTGCTCGCCTTCTGAATTCTTTTTCACCTCAGTCTACTGAACATATTTACATTTACCGGAAATATAAACAAGCCAATCAAATATTACAAAAAGAGCACTGTGTTGAAGTACTGTCAAACTAAATAGTTACTAATGGCATCGTTACACTATTATGATGGTGGCGGGGTAATAACTGTTGTTGTAAGAGCACTTTCTCCCACTAACAACAATAAACCCTATTTGTTGTATTAATTAAAAAAGTTTAAAGTGTTTTAATATCACAAAACAGTTAATAAATTTTCCGCAACAGCAAAATGAAATTGTTTAATTTTGTTTTGTGTTTGAGTTGCTTTGTTTTGAATCATCAAACAACAAGTACAACTGTGGGAGCAACCAACAAAAATAGGTCAATGGGTGAGAAGTGCTGCTTGCTATACACTTGTTGATTGATGTAAATGAAAAGCACTAAGGAAAACATCAATGTTTAGGTTAGGACCTTATTTACTTCATTAGCTCTTTTAAAATATTTTAGGTATTTTTTTTGTATGAAAGCTCAAGTTCGTGTCTTGAGTCTATTGTTAGAGAGTGGCAAATGGCAATAAGAAACCAACTTATAACTGACAAAATAAACTAAAATATCACAACGAACTCAATTGACTAGTTTTTTTTTAATTTGAATGGACTATTCTTAATTATTTCCAAATTTTCCAATTTTCCGCCTTGAATTTGGAATATAGTATGTCCAGAAAAAGCAAAAGTCATGAGAACAAAGTTTTACTTTCGCCATATCTTTAGTTTAGCGGTCGAAAATGTAAACGTGACAACTGACTTTCAAACTTAAAGTTTAAAGTTTTATAAATGCTATGCTAGTTTTTTAAATGCTATGACAAATTGCAATTGACACCAAACAAGAGAGAATGCGTGGAGGTGATAAACTTTGCTTGGTTAGTTCAAAATCAAAATTTATGGTTTAAAAAGATATGGTAAAAGGTAGGGCTCTTGTTCAGAATCGATTATCTGGCTAATCGACTATTCGAATAGTCGAAAGCAAAATTTTGTTTTGGTTGAAAATCGAATAACAAGTAATCGACTTCATCATACAGGGCAATCGGTTAGCTGTCATTAATCGATTACTGATAGTTTTTTTTAATACAATTTTTTAGTATTTTTTTTTAGTGTTTTTGTTAGTATTTGAATGGGTGAGAACGACTTGTTATTACCGTTGGAACCTTCGAGGTCTTTTAACCCCCTCTTCGGTTACGAAATAGAAAGTCGGTAATGAGAGTTGAGTTTCTGTGACCAAAAACTGTTGTGTTAAACAAATTCCATTGATCGTGAAAAAATAACTTATCAAATATTCGATTCTGTCAGGTAGTCGAATGCAAACAGCTAATCGATTATGGACGAAAAATCGATTAGTCGGAAAGAAACGATTAGTCGATTAGTGATAATCGATTATTTTGGTAAACGACTTTTGCTAATCGATTAGCCGACTAATCGATTAATCGATTTTCAAGAGCTCTAGTAAAAGGGGAAAAGAAATACCAATTTGCAAATAAAAACTTTTGAACGTTAATTATATTGCAAATTATATACATTAGGGTGTGACAAAAAGTGTCGAAATAGTCTTTTTCTCCCAAAACTTAAGCGAATATGTGAAAACAAACATACCACATGCAACAGAGCGCCCAATTAAAGCTTTGAGAGGTCCATCTTCCAGCAAAAAATTTAAAAATTAAGCAGATTAATGGTTTCATTTAATTATATAAAAACTGATGAAGCAAAATTTTTTTGAATAAATATCTTTAACGAAAATATAGAGTGCCATTCTTTTTAAATTATTTTATAATAAAAAAAACTTATAATTTGGGTTCATGAATAAAAAATTATTACTGGATGTTACAATATCTTGTAAATTTTCAAAATAGTTTTTCTTTTTTTGTTAATGATAATAACTAAACGCGAGAATATTTTGAGCTAAATAAAAAATAATTGAAAAAATTAAAGTATAAAGATTTTCGGCACACCTTAATATTGATACAAATATAACGTTGATTGGTTAAGTAATTGCTTAATTCATAGTTCACTTCATTGGGAAATATTACGTAAACAAAAACAAACAATTTGCGTAGGTAAAAGCAAGAGAAAACTTGTATTGAGCGCAAATAATTATTGCGCAATATTTGCAATTTTTTTTATAGTTTTTTTGAAATATTTTTTTCGTTCACTTGAAGTTAAGTCATTTTCGGTGTTACGGGGTTCAAACATAAAAGATTTCCGCCTCCATAACGATACTTTACTTATTTTGCTGCACAGACTTCAACTCAAGAGCGCTTTTTTGCCTTCATATTTAATAACACCGCTCAGTGGCTATAATCGTGTAATGAGCCGACTTTATTTGTTGCAGCGGTAGCAGTTAAATTGCTGACACTAGTGACCCAGTCAATGAGCGTGATTATGCCATAAGAAAAACCGCTCTGACAATAATCACAAAGCCTCACCAATGGCTTCAACTTAATCAGCGCGCTGGCCGGTACAACTTGTTCAAATGCCTATCCTAGCTATGAGCCACTGTTGGCAGCCATATAAATACATTCAATTTGACGTGTTGGCGAGAAGAAGAAGAGCGAGAAGAAAACAAGTAACATTAGTTTTCTCTAATTACAATTGTTAACAGTTAAGCTATGTCATCTTGACAACATCTTTCACAATTTGAAACATAGAAAAGAGTTGTAAGAAAATCAAGAAAAAGAAGACCGTAGCAGCAGTGAGCAGGCTTCAAGCAGTTTAGCATTTGTTGTGGTCAACACAATTTCGATGTCTTCAGCAATATTTCTTGCCAGTAAATTGGTTTAATTTTAGTTTTGTATTTGCTGGCTTATTGAACAAAAAAGGTGAACAACAAGTCAATTGTAAGCTGTAGCTTTAGCGGCCCGTGTTTGGCCCTTTTGCTTTCACAACGCACGCATGATCGCACATTACGGGGAAGTAGGCTGCTAAGTTTTGTTCATGCAAAGCAATTTCAATAATCTAGAACGCTGCGCGCCCACTGTTAATTGGAGCGTAGTGATGTCACAAACTGGTAATTTTTTTGCTTAGTCACTCATCCCAGCCTCAATGGTCGGTGAGTGGATCGTATTCAAGTGAAATTTAAGTAAATTCTTCTTCTTTTTTGTAACTGTTATACATGTCTTTCAATTAGGGACACATTCAAACAGTTATTGTGATTTAAAAAAATCTTAAATGCTTGAGCTAAAAACCAATCCGAAGCAAAAATCTACATCGAGTACAAACTCCACATAATAATCATAATTATCAGGTGTACGTGTATTCTGTGCTCCTTCGGTTCTAGCCATAATTATCACCCCTTTCAAACATCGAAGATTGCTTCCAGAAATCAGGTGCGAGTGCTGATTGAAGAAATTTTAGACGTTTTAAAAAAAATTAAAATCATTCAAATAAATTTCAGCTTCATTAAACTTAAGTTTAATTTTTGTAACACGATACTTTGTGCAGCAGTTTTTTATTTATTTTTTTTTTTGCTAATGTCGAGCAGATTTATAACAAAGTCAACCAGAATGAGGCACATTTACAAGTTCGCTTCTGCGCTTCTCAAGCGTGTTAGTGTATCTGCTGTCAGCGCCGTTGTTATTTATGCGTTTATTATTTAACTTTTTATACGTTACGGCCACTGACTTCACTCGACTTCATCTTACTATATTCGCAACATTAAATAAATTATAATTTCACACTTTTTAAACAGCAAACTTGAACTTCAATAGGTTCAAAATACGAGTAGTAACGTATGAACGAAGTTTGAATTAGAAGAAGCTTAGCTATTGAACTTGCGTTTAGTTGAATATCCATTGAAGTGTTTGGGCGCTAGTGTGGTGTCTTTAGTTACAGATGTTCACACATTTTTGAAATTCTAGAAAGGTAAATGTTCAATATATGTACATGTGTATGTGTTGATACAATTTTTCAGAATCGAAAAGAAAGGAAAGCGCTGTAAGTATTAAGGTCAGGTATATTTATTTTTAGAGGTTTGTCATAAGTCTTTTTTTCTTCGTCGTTTTGATGCTCACTTTTGATTTAAAAATTTGTCAAAATAAAAAAAATTTGTTTTCAAATTAAAATTAAAAAAAATTTAAATTAAAAAAAAATTTAAATTTAAACTAAAATGCATTCACTTTCGATTTTAACATCTTTCAAATTAAAAAAAAAATTTGTTTTTAAACTAAAAAAAATCAAATTAAAAAAAACCATTTCAAATTTAAAAAAAAAATTTAATTTAAAAAAAATTTCATTTTAAAAAAAAATTTCAAATTTAAAAAAATTTATTGAGATTTTACACAAACAACAAGCTTGTGTTTCCGGTCTTTATATTTGAAGTATCCTGGTTCGGTACGAGCTATAGACCTATTAATAATTTTTTCTGCAGCGAAAAATTATTGTTGTTTTTGGGTTTCTTAATAATTTTTTTAGAAGGCAAAAAACCCAGCGTATTGTTAGCTTAATAGTTAGCAATGCGTGCCAAAATTTCTCTGATGAGTGAAGTTAGCAACTTCCGAAATTAATCTATAAGAAAAGCTATGGCGGTTGTCTCTAAATTTTTCCTGTTCAATTCAACAAAAACTTTTAATAATTAATAAAAAAAAATTATTAAGAAACCCAAAAACAACAATAATTTTTCGCTGCAAAATATTTATTTGTTCTTTTATTCACAAGTCGCTAAGAGCCTACAAAAAATATCTTACATTGCTGATTTAGATTTTTTAGGAATGAGTGCTTCGAAACAGGCAAACTATAGGTACTGGTAAAGCTTTCTGAAGTCACACAATTTTTTAAAAGTATCCAGGAGTACTCATATAAATGAGTTCAAGGCCAAAAAAAAGACTTTTAATGAAATTTTATAAAAATTATTATTATTTTTATTTTTGAATTTTTTTTAATAAATTAATAAAAGTTTTTAATTGAACAGAAGAAATACAATTTAGATAAATCTATTAAAAATGTACAGACCTTTCATCTAAAAAAAAAAAACAAAATTAAAAAAAAAAAATATTGCTACTTTAAAAAAAATGTTGTCTGCCTTAAAAAAACTTAAAAAACTAATGATAGAAAGTTAATTGAAGGTCCAAAATATGTACAGTATTTTTTCGTGGACATCTAAAAAATAATAGCAAAAAATAAATTTGTTTCGCCCAGTCCAATGTTTATATATTACTTAAACAATAATTTCGAAATCATTATATTTAAATAATTCGGTACACTGCACGACGATGAGGTCTGTTCGTGTAAAAAGTTAAACAAAATAAATAAATCAAAAACACTTTTTTCAATTATTTCAATCATATTTAGACAACCATTAGCATATTTTCCATCACTTTATGGTGTTGTGCTTTTACGGCGCCAACAAACAAAAACGAAATTTCAATGTCAAATGTGATTTTTAATTTTAGGTAATTTTAGCAACAAACAACACATAAATGTATATGGATATGTATGTATGTACAAAGCAAAATACAAAAATATGTAATAAAAAACTGAAAGTAAAAATATTAAAGTTAAAAACGCTTTTGGAGCGGTATTGCGAAGCACCGCAAAAGCCTAAAGCACTCGCGCATGCCTAATTTACAAAAAAAAAATTACAAAAAGCCAATGATGGGCAAAAAACAGGTGAGGAATACAAAAATTTGAAGCGTAATTACTTAAAAATATATTTTAATGTGTGCACGAGTGTGAATAAATAAAATGTATGTGGAAATTTGACAAAACAGCGTATATACAAAGTACAGTGAAGGGAAAAATTAAAGCACCAAAAGACGCTTTGCTGATTTAATAAAATTCTAAGTGCAGGTTTTTATTTTTTTATTTTTTTTTTATTGATTGATGGTATTGGCAACTTTGTTTAAACTTTACCTTAAACATGTATGGATAGAAAACTTTAGGAAGTATTTAACTAAAAAAATTCTTATTCAAAAAACAAACAATCTTTCGCGGGTGCGATGACGTCTAAATTCAAAAAATGCAAAGTAAGTATGCATGTATGTGTTTGGCAAAATAAGTGGGATGAATACTGGAATCTATCATTTAGCTAACATTTCCGCTTTTATTCACAGCTTTAAAAACAAAACACGAAAATCTCACCAAAACAAAAACAATTTCTATTATACAAGTCGCTATTAGTTGTTGCTCATCAAAAAGGTAATGGAGCTTGACGAATGTGTCTGTATGTATGAAAAAAAAAAAAAAACAAAAAAATATCTTACATTTTTCGCGCGCATACACCAATTTTTCTATCTCTGCATTGCTCATTCAGCTGGAGCGTTGTAATAAAGTGGATTATGTATGCATTTTTAATGGTGCGATAAAACGAGTCTGCGGCACGTTACTACTAATACCTTACCAGGTAGTATTGTATAAACGGAAAACTGGTACAAAGAGCGCACGCGTACCACAGCTGATAAGAGTAGGAAATGTGGATGAAGTGTAAAATAAGTGGATATTGCAGATGGACGGTATTCATAACCAGTAAAGCCTTTTCATGTCAAAGTTTTCAATTTATTTTGAAAAAATGATTTTGAAATTTTTAAAATCGAAAATTTCAGAGATTACATACAAAGAGTTTTGAAAAAAAAAAAATTATTCCAATTTTCGAAAATTTAAAATTTTTAGTTTTGAAAAAATTAAAAAAAAATAAAATTCACTATCAAATTTGGACCAACATTTTCTTGTACTATACCTCCGGTATATCTTAAGATATCCAGTATCTCTCAGATGTGCGTTTATTGTTTATTCAAAAATATGAGGTTAAGAATTTTGGCTGAACAATTTTTACTTAAATTTTTTTTTTTTAACTTTCTAGTACAGTTCAATTATTTGTAAAAATTTTAATGGATACTTTCCATTTTTATTTAACTTTTTAAATTTGAATATTTTTAAATAAAAGTTTTAAAATTTTTTCTCTACAAGCTCACAAACACATTTTTCGGTGAGCAAAATTTAATTGTTAAAAACTAAATTAATTAAAAAATGTCTTTATTTAAAAAAAATTTAATTAAACAATTTTTTTCTAATTCCAGTAACATAAACAAATTTTCATTTGCCTACGAGGCCAAGTAAACATAGTATGCATTTGAAACACGCACATGTGGGAGGTGCCACTCCCATTTTTCTATAGATAATTCGCCAAATACCATCAAATAGTCAATTAAATAAATGATCGCATTTTATATGGTTCGGGTGTTTTGGATCTCAAGTTTTCTGGGAAGAAAATTTAGACGTAGACCAAATGTCATTCAAATGCAACAGCTGGGTATAAAAACATATTCAACTTAAACAAAACAAATTCAAATGTAATAAAATGCACAACTGCACTCTCATCTCCTAAGCTTCAATTCATAAATTTCAAGGTTAGCACAGCTGTTTTCTCTAACGCAGCATTCTTTCATACGTCTGTGTGTATGTATGTATGTTCAACACATGTGTTAATATCAACAGTTGCTTTTGGTTAGTGGCAAAACTGGCTTTTTGTTACAACCACATATTTATCTCCATTTTTCATGTTTGTCATCATCACCTTTATCGGCGTTAAAACATTGCGTCATTTTTTCATCTAACCAGTAAATACATAGAAGTTGACACCAACATATTGTTTGTTTCTGTTCCCGGTATGGCTTTTAGAATGAAATAAATAAAGAGAGTTAGACAATGACTGATCGACATTTCAAATATTCAAACAGTTGCATACATATAAACGAATAAATGTATTTAATTGGTTTGCGCTTTTAAGTGGCACAATTGTTAAAAGAAAAATTTACAATAAATATAATGGAAAATAATAATACAAAATCTATAATGGTTTTTCATTTTTTTTTAATTTTTATTTCTTATTTATTATTTTATTTTATTTTATTAAACTTTATGTTATTTTATTTTATTTTATTTTATTTTATTTTATTTAATTTAATTTAATTTTATTTTATTTTATTTTATTTTATTTTATTTTATTTTATTTTTTTTTTTATTTTATTTTATTTTATTTTATTTTATTTTATTTTATTTTATTTTATTTTATTTTATTTTCTTTTATTTTATTTTAATTTATTTCATTTTATTTTATTTTATTTTATTTTATTTCATTTTATTTTATTTTATTTTATTTTATTTTATTTTATTTTATTTTATTTTATTTCATTTTATTTTATTTTATTTTATTTTATTTTATTTTATTTTATTTTATTTTATTTTATTTTATTTTATTTCATTTTATTTTATTTTATTTTATTTTATTTTATTTTATTTTATTTTATTTTTTTATTTTATTTTATTTTATTTTATTTTATTTTATTTTATTTTATTTTATTAAACTTTATGTTATTTTATTTTATTTTATTTTATTTTATTTTATTTTATTTTATTTTATTTTATTTTATTTCATTTTATTTAATTTAATTTAATTTTATTTTATTTTATTTTATTTTATTTCATTTTATTTTATTTTATTTTATTTTATTTTATTTTATTTTATTTTATTTTATTTCATTTTATTTTATTTTATTTTATTTTATTTTATTTTATTTTATTTTATTTTATTTCATTTTATTTTATTTTATTTTATTTTATTTTATTTTTTTTTTTTTATTTTATTTTATTTTATTTTATTTTATTTTATTTTTTTTTATTTCATTTTATTTTATTTTATTTTATTTTATTAAACTTTATGTTATTTTATTTTATTTTATTTTATTTTATTTTATTTTATTTTATTTTATTTTATTTAATTTAATTTAATTTAATTTTATTTTATTTTATTTTATTTTATTTTATTTTATTTCATTTTATTTTATTTTATTTTATTTTATTTTATTTTATTTTATTTTTTTTTTATTTTATTTTATTTTATTTTTTTTTTATTTTATTTTATTTTATTTTATTTTATTTCATTTTATTTTATTTTATTTTATTTTATTTTATTTCATTTTATTTTATTTTGTTTGATTTCATTTTATTTTATTTTATTTCATTTTAGTTTGTTTTATTTCATTTTATTTTATTTTATTTTATTTTATTTTATTTTATTTTATTTTATTTTATTTTATTTTATTTTATTTTATTTTATTTTATTTTATTTTATTTCATTTCATTTTATTTTATTTTATTTTATTTTATTTTATTTTATTTCATTTTATTTTATTTTATTTTATTTTATTTTATTTTATTTTATTTTATTTTATTTTATTTTAGTTTATTTTATTTCATTTTATTTTATTTTATTTTATTTTATTTCATTTTATTTTATTTTATTGGATCAATAGATTAAAACAATAAAAGAGTTATAGAATATAGTAACAACAGTGTGATGACAAGCGTTGCAACAGCTTTTATGTATCTCATCATACATTTGATTGGTTACAATTTTAATAAGAATGATTTCACTAAAAAATAAACTGTTTCTAAACAGACATTGCTACTGACCTAATTCACAGCTGGAAATTTTCTCATAGCTCTCAGTTTAAAGCATAACAACAACATTCCATAAGCAATTTCAACCGCATGACTCAACGCAATTAGATGAGCAAACAAATATTTCAATTAATCACAGCAAATAAATTTTTGTATTTCCACAGAACTCAATGTTAAGCGCTGCTGGGGAAGTAAAACTTCTAAAACAAAGCTTTGTAACTTTTCACAAAGCTGGCACTAATGTACTTAAACCGAGCTTACGCTTCAACTGTATAAAAGTGCACAGACATAGCCGACTGATAAGAAAGTCATTAGTATATTATACAAATCACTGAGAAGTGAAGCTAGTGCTGGGAAAGAAAGGAGGTTGGCAAAAGCTATTTTTGTAAGTTATATACTTATTTGGGTCAGCGAAAATGTTATGAAAGCGAAAAATTTGAAAGTGGATAAATGAAAAAAAAAACAAAAAAAAATAAATTAGTTTTTATTTAAGGTCGTTGAAAAATGATTAAAATTGTTGTCACCTAGTTTTAAGTTTTTAAAAACTATATGCGACATGCTCAAGCCTGTATCAAATTTAAGCCGTGTTTCAACAAGTAAATAGGTAAGTTTTTTAGCGCCTATGGTTGCCAACTCATGTATAAATATAATTTTTTTGCATACCAGCTATTATCAAGAAAACGACATGACTCATTTGAATAAGCTTTCGGAGGTAGATAATGTGATATAAAAAGCTTTGCCACCTTCTTAAGAAGGTTTTAAGGTGTTGCCACTGATCTTAATTATTTTCAATATGATTGTCAAACCTTTTCTACGTCCTATTTCCGGTTTTCGGGACAAATTTCTAAGCAATTTGATGTGCATATCATCTATAAAAATTTTAGCTCTATTTGGATTTTTTACAGAGTTGCCACCCATCTGAACTTAAAAAAATAATTAAATGGCATATGTCAATATCGGTGTTATACAAAAAATATTTTTTTTTATTTAAAAGTAATATTTCTAGTGTTTATTAACACTTAAGGTTGCCACCTAATCCGGAGACATTGCTGTTCTTTCTACTGCGTACAATATAACCTATATAAAACAAAGTGGGTCATTGCAAAGCACCTTTAGTATGTTATACCTGTGGCTGCATATAAAAACTCGTCATATGATTTATTTAACAAAAATATAGGTCAATTGATTTCTGAAGCAAAAGCAATAATATTTTTTATAAATACAAAGCTATGCATGAAGTGTGTGTACGCCAGCAGAAAAGAGTACACATCAGAATTCAAACAATAAGCGCATCGAATGTAACAAACGTGGCCTTTGCTACTCATTGGATTGCCTTAGCTGCAACTGGGCTTGATTATTGACAATTGAGTGGCAGACACTGGACGCACTTAATGGAAGCAAGTATGTGTAACACGAGCTGTGGTCTTGGGTGTACTTCATTGGCTGACGATTGCTGTAGACGCTTTTCAATGTCTACCACGACGTAGAACGAAATGCATTCTCATCACCCATAAAAGAAAAGAAAGCTTGAAAGATGCGCGCTCTCCACTCATTAGACAACACAGTGGTCTTTAACATAATAATTGCTTACTAAGAGGTAGACAGTGGGAGCATCACTGATTTGAAGAGCATGATTAGCATAATAAATAACAACAACAATATCATCATTAATATCATCATCATATTTCAGTCTACGGCAGTACGGCTGTTGTGGGTCAAGCGCCACTTTTATTCGATGGTTTGTAATGGTAGGCATGGTATAATTGCTCACGAGCTGGCAGTTTCGGTTTCAGTTTTCATGGTGAAAAGGTGAAATGTGCAATGAGAAGGCAACACAAGCAGACATACATATGTATGAGCACATATACATACATATATTATTTCTCTTTTTTTATTTCTATTTTTGTTTTTATTTACAATTGCAGATGCGCTTTTGACATATGAATTCATGCTTTTGTACGACGATTTCCTCTTTTTAAATTTGAAATTTATTTTTACTAGCACATCAACAATTTAAGCAGCTGTGTACCTACTTTCTTAACATTGTCTAAATAATAATGAAAAAAAAAAAAAAAATTAAAATAATAAAAAATAAATTGAATAAAAAAAATCATAGTCAAAATTTAACAACAACTTGACCATGCAATCATAAATACATGAATGACTTTTTTGTAGACAAAAGTTCACGAAGCGCAATTTTAGATTCAAGAAGTTAAGCATGGGCAGTGCAAACGCTGTAATTTCTAGTGAAACTTTAACTTTTGAATTTGTAAACAATCACAACCATTAGAGAAGCTATTACTGTACATATGCGCATATATGTATATGTATGTACATATGTAAATACATGTAAACAGATGCAAAAACAGGGTATGTAAAGCCGAAAAATTATTTTTCAATTAAATTAAGCTGCAAAACTGGTTAAAAGTGTGACCGTTAAGGAAAAGAAAATTTGAAAAAAAAAAGAATTTATGAAATTGCTTTCAAAGTAATTGCTAAAAGTCATAGATGGGCACTTTGTACTAGACAACAACGACGATTGGTCAATAAAGTATTTTCATTAAAAAAATGTGTATTATTCTCTATAGTTCAAATCTGGGACTAAAATGGTTATCAGTTCACTATAAAAAGTGAAATTGTTTTAATTGAAAATATGTTTTAAATTACCGAAAAGGAAGCGAAAGAAATCTCTTATGTGGTTTTCAACGCAAAAACATATTGAATACATAAAAAAAATTAATAATTTAGCTTATAAAACTATTTCTAGTATTTTATATTTTTGGTTTACATTTAAAAAAAAAAAGGCAAAAAAAAAAAAAACATGTTTCGGTACTCAGGCAGGAAACATTTCATGTTCAAGTTGCTTTTGAAACGTCTAAAAAATGAGTGCTATTAAACATTTTTTTTGAACAATAGAAGAACAAGATGCATTTATAACAGTGTTTTTTTTTATTTTACCAAATTACATTTTTTTTTACAAAATTTTAACTTTATTTTCCCAAAAATAATTTTCCCGCATATTTAATGTATATTTAATGTATCCATAACTTTATTTTTTTTTTCTACTAATTCCAAATTTTTTAAATTCTAAAATTGATTAAATTCCAAACTGTGTTTATTTAAATAAATATTTATTTAAAAGTTAATAATAAAAATATTTTTAAACCCTAATATTTGTTTTTTTAATTTCTTTTAATTGTTTTGAAACAAAAAAAAAATTAAAAGGGGTTTGTGCTGCAAAAACTTTGTTGTTGTTATATGTATTCCAAAATATGTTTTTTAATTTTTTTGAAAAAAAAAATTTTAATCTATTTATTCAATTAGTTTATGTAATTTAAACGTTATAAAATAATTTTTTTAAATTCTAATTTTTGTTTTTTAATTTTTTTGAAAAAAAAGTTTTCTATATATTTTTTTTGGATTGTTTTAAAAAAATAAAGATTTCAATTTCTGTACCGCAAAAACTTTGCTGTTGCTACATTTAACTGATTTTATAAATTGTAAAAAAAATTGGACTCCCTCACTTTTAAATATTTTTTTTATTAAATTATTTTTCGGCTATTTTAATATTGTAAGGTTTTTGGAACTGCATCCCTTTTTAGACACAAAAGTTTTCATATTGCTCGAAGAAAGGGGTTCAATAATTTCAGGGCGTTTTATATTTATTTAGGACTTAAAAAAAAAAAAAAACAATTGTAATTTTTGAATTTTTCGATAATATTGACTTGTAAACATTTAAGAATACCTTTTCATGAGAATTTAAAATTTTATTTTTAATTTTTTCAAAAAGTTAAATAAGTTAAATTTTACACTATTTCAAACTTTCACCTCTCCTTTAATTATTTTTTTCTTAAAAAAAAGTACTATACAATTAAAAATTTCGTTTTGCATTTATAAATTTGCCTTTCTTGTTAGAAACTGGCAAAGCTTTGGTTTAACATACGAGGGGAGCGTGCTTTCTTATCCAAGTCTCAGTGAAAAAGATTCCGGTTTTAGATTTAAGCTATGTAGTAAGCAGGCAACTTCATTTATTTCACTGGAACATGGTACACTGTTAAACAAGCGGTCTTTCCTTATAGCTATTATTTCTCACGTTTAATAAAAATACCTCTTCTACTGCGAGATAACAATTAAAATGCATTAAAATTTCTCACAACTTAAGTACATAAAAATTTCTCATACTATGCCTAAAATATTTATTTTTATTGCCGTTGGAAAAAATAAAAAACAAATGAAAACTGAAATTTTACGCTGCTGCCAACTTTTTTAATTGAAAAAAAAAAAAACACCAAAGAAATTTAAGGACTACAACATGACACACTCGCGTAGATACATACATACAAACTTAAATATTTTTACTACATTTTACTAAACTCATAAAAACTCCACACTTACCTGACTAAAAAGCAGGCTAATGAATATTAGTAAAGCCGCAAACAGCTGGCTGCTAGCAGCCGCAATTTGTTTTGTATGCGCTTGTGTGGTCATCGCGTTCGGCGCTTGAGTCTTTTGTTTATTTCAATTGTACGCTTTCTTTAGGCGGAGTTTCTAGAATTCGCGCTTCGTCAATAGCACTCACAATAGTAATGCAGTACTGCTATATAATTATGCTTTTTATGTTTTCGCTACACTTGGAAATGTATAAGAATTTTTTTTGTTATTATTTTTATCACTTCAGCAGCGTGTGCTTTGTAGTTGCTTACGCTCGCATTAACCGCTACTGTTTGATTCAAAATTTATTAAACGACGCGCTGGAAAGATTTTATCGACTAAAAATTTATTCTATTGCGTTATTGTTATGTTGAAAAATAAATTAAAAAATAACAAAAACAAATTTACATACATATTTATTTGCGTGCGTGCTTACAAAATGTTTAGGCTTTGTTTGGGATTTATTGTGTTTTTTTAAATTAATTTACCTGACATTTATGCGAATCACATAACTCGTTATTAATATTTTTCTCAGCTGCTTTTTTTTTGTTAAGCAATATTATTCTATATTCTATAAAGAGTGTTGTGAAGGCTCTACTAAAATAATTATTGTGCAATATATTTTTGCGATTATGAATAATTTTTTTTTGCTTAATAGCTTTTGTCGCTCACATTGAAAGTAAATAATACCCCATGCGGGGCTTCCCTACATACCCCAATAAAATATTATGTACGGCAGCAGAGGAAATATGTGATCACTGATCAATATTTCAAGATCGTCCTCTATAAAAACATCACAGGCGAAAGAATTAAAGCTTTCATACAGTAGCTTTTCATTGCTGGACGTACAAAGGAAGACAGGCAGACAAAGGTTAATAGAATTTTTCCTTGACTGAGGGCCTACCCAGTATACAGCTAGAACAAAAATGAATTCTGTATATTTTCGGTTTTGAATTGGTCTCACAAAACCGACTTTAATGAATAAAACACTCAGAAAGAATCCAGAAATATTTCTCCGATACCTCGTAAATTAATTCAAAAAGGAGCTCAAACTGGGATTCGAAGTGATCTAGATATTATAAATGAATACTCTAGAGAAAAAAAAACGATCTTCTACTAACTATTATTGGTACCATTAACTTCTGCTTATCTCATGCGCTTTAAATGGGTCTTGAAATGATAGCTTAAACAAACTTGAATCTTGAATCTCTACATAAGGTTACAAACCCACTCCAATTGTCAGTTGAGTTTAGTTCCAATTGTTGGCTGGTCTAGTGCCAGCAATTCATGTGTTTCCTACGTGTGTGTGGGTGTGTGAATAAAGCAAAAACAAATGTCGCATCAATTACCTGCCAAGAAAACTTTAGCTATGATAATTGTCAAACGTACATATTTTACTTGCTTCTGTTTTGTGGTTTTTTGTTCAGATTTGATGCCACTGATATTCTCACCACAAACCCGTGCCAACACTTCCTAGAAATTATTATGTACATCAGATATTGACAAGCCCATATAAATATCACTTGAAGTAATCAGCAGCATTTCAAGCGTTCAGCACAAAACATTTTTTTATGACCAAGAAATATTTCATTTTATGAATTGAGTCAGGGAATATAATAAAAACAAAACTCAAATGCATTTAAAGTGTATGTGCTGCACGTTTTTATAGATATTTTTGAAAATGGCGTACATTTATGAACGATGTGTCATGCTTTCAAGAAGAGATGACTTCGGTATGAGTAAGCTGTGCTATCAATTTAAAAAATATATAATATTTTCCAGAAACTTGCCATATCAGTTGAAAATATATTAGCCCATAAGCATAGTCAAATAAAAATATAATTTTAGATATTTTAACATGATTCTAAAATAAACACTATTTCAAGTCTGTCATAGTTAACTTAAAATAAATGTTATTTCTAAGACGGAATGTTAATTTTAGAATGCCATTTTAACACTTTAAAATCATTGTTTGTGGCTATGGTTGTGCAATGTCACAACGCTTACTTCAAACTTGAGTTTGGCTGTTTTGGCTTATTGCCACAGCTATTCTATGGTTTTCGAATAAAATAGTTGGCACAGGGTGACCTTAAAAATAATAAAAAAATTCTTCATATATACCACCAACCAACTTAATGACTTTTCTGCTAACATGGAAAACTACCTGGAAACATTTCAAAAAATTCGTAGTTAAGAATATATAGACCCACCCCAGTCTATATATCTTTAAGAATATATAAGTATTATTTTTTAACGATCTTGTAGTATTTTTGAAATTCATGCATACATTTTTTTATGTGACTATAAAAATAATATTTAGGTACAATGTAGAGTTCAAGCAAAGTGCGATAATTTAAAATTTGCATGGAGCCCACAGTGTTGAATATAATTTCGACAATTTGTTGGCTTCACCTTGACATCGCATTTTATGCGGCAATAATTTTTATCACGCAATTTCTGCACAGCTCAGGCAAAAAGTTGTAAAACGGAAAAGAGACATTCGAAATATGAAACGAAAATATGAGAAAAAGTGTTATCCAAATTTCAAAAGCAAACATGCAAAAACAAAAAATGATCAAAAAAACCAGTATTATTGAAAAAGCAACAACTTTGAATGAGATTTGTAAAAAAGTTACCAATTTGCGAATAAGCCATAGATAATGTCAGTCGTTTCGAGTCAATCTTGCAGTGATTTAAGAGAGTTTGAATGCTCTTCCTTGATTTTGCACGAGGTGATTCAATCGAATTTGACTCTGGGCGAGACTGCGCTAGCAAATAGACATCAACAAAACTAACAACCTAGCAAAAATGGTGTTAGCAATTGTAATTGAGAATCAAGGGAATGAAGGACCACATACCATTGGACTTATCTATCCACAACACAACGTCGATCACCGAATGCCACCGATCTTTCAACAGTGCTTCGTTAACAGAGTAAGTGACTTATAGAGGACCTGGTAGCGATACTAATCTCGAAATCGCGCGTTTTTTAGGGTACTCAAAATTTTCGTATTAAAGAGCCCAAATTGAACTGATTAATCCACTCTACATGCGATGTTCGAGTCTTATGATAAAAGACCCAAAAATACACCTTTGACCCTGATAAAATTAGGGGCATCACAACTGGTAAGGGGTTTCACTACAGCACTATAAAAATTGGGAATTCAGAAAATAGCCAAATATGATGATTCCATAGGGTGGTTCAATCAAAGCTTTTTTTGTCCAAAGTGCTGAACTAATCGCCTTTTCCTACTTTTGAAACAAACTAAGTCTTAAATAAGCTGTAATTTCCTGGGGGTGCGGGTAGCTCAAGTTCACACACACACACACAAACACACAGCATTCATAATACTCAATACCAACAAGCAAGCGCAAAACACATCTCTTCCATTTATAGAGTAAACGCTGCTTAAGGCTTGTAGACACCCACGAGTTGAGCTGAATGTTTTGCATGGGCTAATAAAAAGTATTATGGGCGATTTTTATTTGTGTATGACATCAAAGTTATTTAACAATTTTTCCAGTAAAACAAATAATTTTTATGCTGCTTTACGAGTTTTAAAAACGTTCAAGCACTCAGTTCTGGGTTTTGGTTCTCTTTCAACATTAAGTACAGCAGCTGAGCTTTGTATTAGGCATATTTTCATATTTTCACAATATGTGACTTTTCTTTTTTCAATGCAATTGAAGTCTAGTTTTTGTTGAATTTTATTTCAAAATTTTCACAAACTTAAAAAAACTGCAAACCAAACCGTTCACAAAAGACACGCCAGCGCAAATATTTATTTTGAGTCACCTCTAAAAATGCATATTTTCACTTTACGTTGCTTTTTCTTTTATTATTTGTTGTTTTCCTTTTATTTTTCACGTTTTTCACGCTTCACCTTTGTTGATTTTTATACGCGCTCACTAACTTTTCAACTCGGCTGTCTCGTTAAAACTGATCATGTCAGAGCGGCAATATTTGGCTTAGTCTTCGTTGTGCTTTTGCCTTTTGCTGTAACGCCATTCATTGAGATTTCTAGATTTAAGCCATGCTTCCTCTCTACCTCCATGTGTGTAGGTATGTTTGTATGTAGTTGTTGTCATGTTTACATATTTCAGCCATTGCAGTTGGTGTAAGTCAATTGTTGTATGTAAGTATGTATGTGTTGACTTTTTTGTTAGTAGCTTTTTTAACCAGTTCGTTATTCTCTTTTATGCTTCGTTCCCGTCGTCTGCTGCCAATTCCGCTGTTACTTGGCTGAATTGAATTTACAGTGTTGAGTAGTGTTTTAAAAATTAAGTTCAAGTAACATAGCTTTGAGGATCGAAAGCTTGTAGTTGTTGACATTTTGTTTTAAGCGTTCAATTTAAACTCAACCGCTCCTCTGTTAGGTTTTGTACATCTTGATTTAACTTAAAAAGTTATTTAAAATGTTATTTAAATCATAGTCATATTAAAAAAAGATTTTAGCTAAAATAAAAAGTAAAAGGGTGCCCTTTTTATGCTTTGCTACGCCACCCTGTGTCAGCTATTTTGTTCACAAAACATAGCTTAGCTGTCATTATAAGCGAAAATCTCAAAACTAAAGACCCAAGCCTTGATTTTAAAATGTAAAAATGGCGTTTTCGTCATTTTAAAATTAAAACTCTGCTTTAGACATAAAATGTATTTTAAGTTGACTGTGATTATGGGCCTATATCTCTTGCTGAAGCTATTTTTAAGAAATTGTCATCTATTTGAAAACAAAAAAACATAAAAAAATGTATTTACTTCGTATTTAAAAAAAAATACTTCTAATAAAAATTTATTTGTTTAAGCTCGATATTCGCATTCCACCAATGATACTTTTGGCATAGAGTTCCACGACATATAAATATATCAACTTAAAAAATATTTTAAACAAAATTTTTAACCCACACGGTTGTATTAACTTTCATCTTCAAGATAATTGAACCACCACCCACCTACATAGTATCTCTTGTACGTTTTATCCTCTCCCCATTCTATTTTGGTGCAGGATAGATGGGGCGACAGTGTTTCGCTCCATAAACGAAATTTAAATCACCAAAAGTTGATTGGAAAGTATGTATGTATGTATGTATGTATATGTCGTCATAGTTTTGCAGACAATCAGGCACGTTCCCCTACCATATCAACACAAAAAAGCAAGCGAATTCAATGTTTAGTTAAGTATATTTATTATTATATTATTTACTTTTTATATATGTATTATGATATCAATATTTATTTTTATTCAATTAGTTAATTATATGAATAACATGAAAAAAATGTATTTTACTTTTGACTTTCCTTCGGGAAGAGACTCCATTACTTCATTTTTTCCATTACTTCATTGAAAATTCTCAGCTCAAAATGCTGAGTAAAAAATGTTTAATTAAATTAAATGTTTTTTTTTGTCAAATAAAAATGCAACCCACCCTAATGAACAACCTGCCACCCACTTCTTTTAAAACGCACTACCATAGCTTAATATTTACTATGTAGATAGGACAGGAGCTTAGCACGTAGACGAAGTGTGTCAAATGGCGTCACATACCCACACATTCACATACATACATTCATATTACATTATTACTTAGGTATGTACGCATGTGATGCAACTTCCTCTCACCGGATGTCTTATTTTGATTTTTGTTTCATTAATATTTGGGAGATTTAAATGCAAATGTACGAAGATGTACAACGAAACATACGAAAGCAACAAAAAAGAATATAGCAACGAGTAGAAGTCAACTAAAGTAAAATAGAGAGCACTTCTAAGGCAAAGTTGACTCGGAAGAAAAGTAGCATTGTATACCCAACTGCAACCACATTATTTATTTGTAATAATCACTATTGAATAAAGATTTTGCGCTGGCGCTTTTTTGGGAAGAGTGCAATAAACATAAATGAGAGTGAGGAATGTCTTATGACCTGTTTAAAAATGAGTTTATTTCTTATGAGAGCTAATTTGACATTTACACTAGCTCAACAGTGACGCTAACGTGGTGAAATACAAATTTTTGGCTTTACAATAACATAACCGTCGTGAAATACTAAATTTTAGAACACAGGGTTGGTCCGACTCCCCCCATTAACCTACATATCTACATACGGATATGATAGTTTTATTAGCTCTGAATCACTAAAATTTTAAAATATTTATGGAGCACTAGGACCAATAAAGTTATCATCAATTTATCGGCATGAATATACACTTTATAAAGAATATACATATGTAGATACATATTCAAAAAAAAGAAAGATCTAAGCTTTTACGAGAAGAAAAAAAGCAAAATTTAAAAAATGTCTTCTGAACAAAATTTTTATTTGGAAAACCAACCTTAACATAAAACTTAAGTATGGTTCAACTTTAATGGTTAAGGGCAACCAATGATAGTTCGACCGATGACTCATTTATCGAAATATTTATCTGCTCCCTTTTTCAAAAGTGCTGAAACCTGTGGCCTTCCCCTTTCTTTTGATACCCATGCTCTATGAAAACGTTTTAAGGCAAATCGTTTATCGACAAATATATTGTAGGTATGTAAATTTCAAGACTTTAGAGGAACTATGTATATTTTGATCGCTAACTTATTTATCGATATATTTTTCGCTGATCCACATCTAGTGTTTCTTTTTTTATTGCCATGCTAACAGTTTTGACATTATAAGCGACCAATGTTATTTTAAGTTTTCTGCTAAGCACCGTTGGGTATAAAAATGCACTTAGTTGAGTGACTGCGAGAGTAAAAACATACCGTTAAAACGTTCGTCAGCTCACGTGCGTCAGAAATCGCGCAAGGGTCATGCGCGGATAAAGCACACTGAGTGAGTTCCTTCAAAACTTGAAAAAGTTTTATTTTGCTTAGTGTTGTTGCATATTTTGTTTTTTTTCGTCATAAGGAGCACATTTGAGTACGAGAGGGCGAAAAAAATATCGTATTTGGATAGCGGTTTGACAAAATGTGTGCTGAAAAAGTTTCAGGTGATTAAGAACAGTCATATGTGTTTTCGTACTTTTTTTTAATATTTTTTTTTTTAATTTGTGCACGGTTTGAAATATGTATATAAAAAAGTTTTAATTAGTCAATGAAGTTTAAAAGTAATCGGTTTTCAATTGCAGTAAAAACTTACAAGCACTGATGACGCTGGGTGGGGGTGACTTTTGGAGAGTATGCCTTACTCTCATTCTCTTTTCTTCGGCGCATCGTGTAAAGTATTTTTACTATATTCTTGGGTACCATGGAAAACCGTAAAACGTTTTTCACTCAGTGAAAATTCCATCACCGTTGTAGACAGAGCGCTTCACAAATTACGCGGAGTTCTAAAAAATTTTAGCCAACAAATAAATTTTGTTAAATTCCTTTGGTTCAACAAAAAAAAAGAAGTAATAGAATTTAGTGATAAAAGCTAAAAAAAAAGTTTCTGGAAAAGCAAAGAAAAAGCTTAAATTTGAGGCAAAGTGTTTGAAGTGCGTATTGAAAATAGTGAAAAAAATAATTTATTAAAAAGTATCTAATAATAAGTGCATGTATACATGTGTACATATATATCTACGAGTATATCTGTGTATATATGTACACAATTAACGGTTATTATCCTTAGGTTAAAACAGCAAACAAAATTTTTTTTTGGATAGTCAAAAAATCGAAATAACGACAAGAAAATTCTGTATCAGTAATACATACATACAAGCTTAGGAGTATTTAGTAGTATAAAATACATATTTACGTGTGCATACATATATTGGCGACAGAGAGCGGGCATAGGTACCACATGCCAGCACATTATCTACATACATATATACAAATACAAGTGAGTGAGTGATAAGCGCGCAACGTGAGCACAACCCTTAAAAAGTTTGTTAGGAAAAAGAGAAGAAAATAAAATAAAAAAATTAATCGAAAAAGCGTTCTCGAAAAAAAGACAGTTTCTTAGAAGAAAATAATTTAATACAAAAAAAAAATTAAATTGCTGCATTTGCCCTTTCTCTTAAGCTTAAATCCACTAAAAATAAAAAATACAAAAATATACAAAAAAAAAAAAAATAACAGAAAAGCGATTAAACCAAGCCGACAAACCTACTCACCTACTTTCTTGGTCGCATACAAATTCAAGTAGCGCCCTCCCACCCCCAACAGGATACATAACTACATACAAACGGCTTTAAATACAGCTAAACACCAAAGGTGAGTGATAATTGTAAATCGAAATGGATTACCCTTAAATGATATCCGTTAACTGAAATTGTATTGAATAAAATAAATTGGCCTTTTAGGCTATGAACTCAACTTAATAGTAATGACCTCTTTTGGTATTGAACATTTTTCATTTGTCTGTTTTTGGTGCAGTGGAGCGGGTCATTGATCTATTTTTGACTCATTATTGGTTGTACGCTGACCAAAATTGTTACATAACTTATGCTTGGTATGAATAAGTGAAAACGCAGACGTTGTTAGTGTTTTTATAAAAATTTTCTTGTAGAGTTGCTGTTTAATATAAGCCACGACGGTGTCATCTCAGCTGTTGGTATTTGGATATTTTATTGTTTAAAAGTAGGAGTATGTACATCACCAACATATTAAAGTACTCTATGTTTTAAGCAAGACCTCCATCAATATAACCGTGAAACTCCTATTAGATTTAGTGAAGTAGTTATTTAGTGATGCGCGTGCAAACAAATACAGTGGTGGACATACTAATTGAGCATACAGTCGTTTTCTGCGATTTTCACAAATTTAAGTTTAAAAAATTTTTTTTAACAAAGCTTGTATAAAAACATGTTTCAAGGTCTAATACAAGAAATATGGATTTTGTTTTAAAAACGTATACAAAATTCCCCTAAATTTAAATTTTTTTACAGAATTTTTTGATGAATACAGTTTTGTAGCCAATTAAATTTTAGGATATAAGGTTATTTGTTTTTATATGAAAGAAAACACCTTAGCTCGTCGGAAAAAAATGTCCAAATATACGAGTTTAATTAACCCCTTATTATACTAAAATTTAATGATCTACAAATTTGCGTACTCCAGAAAATTTGTTTAAAACTCTGTGAAGAAAACATGTAAAATTTGTGTACTTTTTATTTTATACTTATGTCCGGAACTATTTATATGCAGATCCGTGCCTCATCTAGCGGATTGTTTTCACTTGCATTGCAACGTCACGGTATTCTGATCCATGACACACGCTTCAAGTTTCTAGATCAATGACTTCAACTTAATATAAGGGCGGTAAAAAGATTTTGGACCTGCCGTTTCAAAATTGTAATGTCGATTATCCATATATTTTTATAAAAAGAAGTATACGGTTTGTTGTCATAGCATCATTTGAAAACGGCTGTACCGAATGAAACCAAATTTTTGTGGTAGCTTAGAGGATGTTGAAATCCGTTAACCCGTTCCCGAGTGATGCCATTTTTTCTGAATGTCCCTTGATCTATATAAAAATGTTTCGGTGTTTAATCGAAATCATAAAACTTGAAAACGTCATGTCAGATTAAAACAAAAATAACAAAATATTAGGGGGGCGTGGCATCTCCCAAACAAACTTAATTTGTCAAACAGATAACTCTAGAAAGATTTATGGTAGGAACCAGAATATTTGTATAGGGCTATATTAAATCAAAACAATTCTCAGGCGTGGTAACTTTTCGAGCTGTAACGCCATTCACTAACTTTTTTAACTACATTTGGCTCAGGGATCTTAACGTATGTAACGGATTCTGGTATTCACTAACGCTTTATCAAGTCTAAAATCGTTAATTTATCGTAGTCGATTTGTAAATTGATATTTTATCACGTTATCCGTTGGTGTCGTTGAAATTAAAAAAAAAAAAAAAAAAACTAATTCTTTGTAGTATTTCTGTAGTTAAAAAAAATTATAAAAAATATCTAATAAAAATAATGTCCCCGAGATCCTGGTATCGAGCTTACGACGTCCAGTTTGTTATCCAGAAGCTTTTCAGCTGCACTAAAGATTTAAGTAACGTCCCAGTCAATTTCGACTGAGATGCCACTTGTTGTCATTTTAAACAATTCGCTGCACGGTGTTGTTAAATTCGAGTTGGTGATTCGCATAATTGTTAAAATAAGCAGTTTACGTTAATATTAAAAGCTAGTGAATCCCGCTACAGGACTGTGATAACACCTAGTTTGCGGTAGAAGACGTTCATTTCTCGCCTGTTAAGTCGATTATTAAGATCTACTCGTTAAAAATGTATGCCAATTACGGCGACCTGAACATTGGCGACTATGTACGGTCATTTTAAATTAGGACGAAGACGCAAAATCAGATTGAATTATACCTTAAATTCCTAATCGGTAAGAAAACGTATATGGCTTATGTCAAAAGTCTGTAATCTGGATTTTCAAATATTTAGTTGAGTTCCCTTGGAATAAGTTTGCATAAGTGAAAATTTAATGGAGTAAATCCGCAGATTATCGTTAATTTGACACCTCTAGAATAAGGAACGAAGTGTTCCGACAGTGACATTACAAGAAGATATCCCTTATGAGACAATACCGTGACCCAATAGAACAGGTAAAAGTGGGGCGGTCATGTTGGAACTAGCTTCTCTAAAACGTCAAAACAGGTTTGACAGTTTAGAGGAAATTAACACAGTCTAATCAGCTGTTGAGATTATATAACCTGGGTAATTCTTTACGACCGTACGTAACTGCTAATACACCTCCAAAAATATCGAGAGAGGTATCAAAAGACCCGTTTTGACCTCTGTAACAAGAATCCGAAAACAAATGACCATAACCTGTATAGGTATGCCATGGACAGTACGTTCACCTTTCGTCTATTATCAATCACACTTAGAGGCGACAATGGTTGGAAATGGTCGCCATGCAACTTATTTCTTAAGATTTTATAAATTAAGTGCAAATTGAAGGGTTAAGCATGGAAGGCATGTTTATTCACCACATGTCTAAGGTTTTCCCCACGTATCTAAAGAAAAACCACAATGTCAAACGATGTGTGACACTTGAACGTAGTTGTTTATTGTTTGTTGTGGAATTTTATGCTATTACAAGTTAAATTTATTAAACAAAATTATTAACCAACACAGTACGGTGAAGAACCTATAGTTTACTAAGAAAAAAGATAATTTACACAAAGTAGCTGCAAACAGACGGGTGGGCAGAGTAATCGACAAACGGTCTTTGGTTGCGTTCTTAAAGTGGTAAATATGTAAGTACAGTGTACGTATCTTAAATAACTTCTAGTAATGAAGGGAGTGTTAAATACTAAGGGTCACTTTAATAAAAGCCGGTTAAGCCTAATTAAAAGAAAAGTTTTTGTAATTCTTCACTATAAAATCCTAATAAAAAATTTTGTAAGAAAAATGTATACATACAGAACTGCGCAGTCTCAAAAAACACACCACAGGTACTGTGTTGAGTTAGATGCATGGTTGCATTTCGTGCTCGATTACCCAGCAAACACATTCATGCCTATTCCGATATCCGGCGAATGCAATTTGCGGTGTGCGGATCGATTCGCGGAAAATCAGCTGCGAATTTGAGTTTAAAAACATGGGAAATCAATTTGACTGATTTCCTATAAATTTACCAGCCTAGTTAAAGGAGGACATAAGAAAATATCTTTACAATAGCCATTTTTTAGTTTTAAACATTAATTAATAAATTTTTTTCTAGCAAATCGATTCGAACTTCGCAAAGAATGCGTCGGATACCGTAATATCAGTGATGAACATTATGGTTTGTTTCAGATGCTAGTATTTAGTGCTGAACGCTAAGTATTTTCTAAACTATTGGCACTGTTTCTTCATAACAGTAAACAAGTGTTTTAATCATCTTTTCAATGATGTAGATTTTTATTGAGTATAGATATAACAGTTTTACGGAGTTGAAATTCGTACTAAAGATCCGTTAAAAATTTTTGTATGACACGTTCATCGTGGGTTGCATGAGTAAAATTTTTCATATTGTGCCTTTGTTTTTCGTCTAAAATAATTTCTGCTTTTTTTTGGAATGGGACAAATAATATTGACTTAAATTCAATTTTGTTAAATATTAAAAGAAAACAATAATGTATTTCTTTATATAAAATGTGGGTACCATTAAATTTCAGAAAAAATGGATGTAAATGAAATGTTGGTACAGCTTGTTCAAGAAACAACGGCATTACGCCAGGAAGTTGGACAGATGAAAGGTAAAGAAAAACAAATGGCGTTATGGATTTTATTGCATTCTTAATTTTATCATGTTAACTTTCTTTCATTTTATTTTTGTTTTTGAAGAGGCGCTAACCCGACAAAACTGCAAGATTGTAAAGCTTATTAAAGAACAATGTAATGTTGCACAACAGCAAGATGTAATAGAGGCGGCAAGGCGTTCAACTGACCCTATTCATAGGGCGCAGTTAAATTTATTTCCCATAAGATCACACGAAGATTTAGAGGCTGCAGAAGATAAAATAACGGAGGAAACAAAGCGTGAATATGTAGGATTATAGTAGCTTTTATTGGTAACACATTTAAGTGTGCATTTTAATATCATTATAGATCGCACTAGCTAAGGCTCTACTGATGCCGGGAAGTTTCAAAAAGAATCTGAACAAAATTTTTGGCATCGATGTTATTGTGGATTATAATGTCGATGGTAGGCATAATAAAAGACGCATTCTAGATTACCCAAACGTAGTGGATGTACTCTTTCGTAAGTAACGGCTAAATTAGGCCCTGAAATACTAAATTTTTTAATTTTACTTTATATTTCAGAAGCCACAACGAAGGAAGGTTGGACATATAAATACTTTCTAGATGATCTTAGACTGGGATTTAAGTGTGCTAAAAACAAGCAGTTCAAATTTAATTGGCAACAAAAAAAGAGACATAGTGATGGACCATCAATTAAAATTGAAGAAGTTTTAATACCATATGACGAATAAATATTTTAAAGAGTTTAAAAGTACTTTTATGTTTTTCAATTGTTTGCCACAAGTAAGTTTTGTTATACTGGAAAACGAATTTTCACAAGAAGTGGCGAATAAAATGGTGCCCATCATATCGCCTCGTACTTTATTAGATTACCTGCAAATGCCAAAAGGGACTAAAAAGTACAACCAATTTTTGGGAAAAGCTAGAAGTGGCATATTTGAAATGTAGTACCAGGCAATTTCCGTGAGCTATCACTATGGTTTATTATTGTAGCAGTACCTAGAGCCCTGATTAATCCGCTCATCCATCCAAGGAATAGGACTTGGCGGATAGTTATACTGATATTGAGAGACCAATCCGATGTGGTCCGGTACAAGCAGCTTGCGGTACTAGTCCGACTGCTGTGGTAGCGATCTCCTTTAGTAATTTTCTTAATTTAGCCTTATAGCTTTAGAACATAGGTATATTATTACTGTCTATTTTCTTAATTTTTATTTGTTTTTCAGTCATTACCTTCTAAATGCAGAAGAGGAAATCCAACCTTTCTAGGGACACGCTGTCAGCCCGAAGGGCAAAACGTGCTAGATCCAAAGAATCGCCTGTTACTGCTGAATTAAGAAGAAGAGAGCAAGCGAAGCGGCAAGCCGCTAGAAGAGCAGGCCAACGAGTAGTTAAACAGCAAGACAAGTTAAAGAACAAAAGCAATGAGAAAAGTGAGCGCTCAATTGCTCCAAAATCTTCTAAAGTGGCTGTCAAAAAACGGGTTCAATCCATGGCCTTGGTTCAATCACAAAAACAATCGAAACGTCTAACTTCAAAACAACATGTTCAAATTCGTATACCTTTAAAAAAGCGACGGTAATGGTTCAAAAGCTGAACAATTATATAAAAGAACAAAAATAATATATGTCATTTGAATATAATATAGGTGCGAAATATCCATTATGTGCACAATGCTCACCTATATATAATGCACAATTCTATGATTGAATAAAAAGAAAATGTAAAGTATAACTATCAAATTGATTTATTTTTATGACATTTCAATATAAAATGTAGCTATAACACTAACCACTAAATCGTGGCGCTGATCCAACCATACCTTGTTTTCTGAAATATTAAGGGCCGCTTTCATAAAAGCCGGTAACCGCTAACCAGAGTTTAATTGACGTATTTTGTATGGTTAGCTGTCAAATTAATCGCCGATTAGGCTTAACCGGCTTTTATGAAAGTGGCCCTAACACCGCATGCCTTATAATTTTCAAGTTACATAACTTTTCACATAACGACTAGGTATATTGCTAACTATGCTCTAATTTAGACCCAAAATGCAAACATCCCTTAATGCAACATGCATTTTTCTCCGTACCACTGGAGGGTTAAAATCCGTGTGTCAGTAAATTCACCACGAATAACGCGGTGCTGTCAAATCTGTATACATGGGCGCCGCATGAAGAATATTCGGTAAAATTTTTTCGTGTTTTTAATTAATTGCATTGGAAAAGTGTTGATTTTGTCCTAAATAAAACCTAAATCAGTATTTAGGCAATGAACTAATGAATGGTGCAATTATATAAATAAAGAATTTATGACAAAATCTGATCAGGTACGAACATGTACTATATTGTGCGCTTTATTGATTTTTTTAATGGTGGTGCAAAATAATTGTGGCATATAATCTTCGGTATACTTCAAAATACTCTGCCGGAGAATAATTTTTCGTGAAAATGTGTGCAAATCATTTAAATGAAAATGCATATACATATGTAGTTCGAACCGTGCCTTTTTGGATGTTACTACGGTTGCACATTGGCTTTTGGTTATTTGGTGAAGTGAGGTGGCAGAAGGACATATTGTCTTACCTATCATTTTACAAAATTATACCAGCGGGAGTTGCTGATAGATTTCGCTGTGCCCTAAATAGAACTCCCAACCTCTTAAAATCTAAAACCTGATGGCTTTGGTGCTGCAGGAGTGACTTTTCTGCACATGTTGTAATTTTGACCTCAACATCTCTAATTTTAATCACTAAATTTCTCTCCTCTGATTTGAACGTCACTGTGATTGAGCCTTAATCCAATCAATGGGAACACCAACGAGAGCTCATCTGGTTTAACTTTGGACGGGTTATAGTAATAAGTATTGTCTATCTAGTCACAAACCATATCTAGAATTGTTGAACGGACACCCCAGGAAGCTGACCATATCTTACAAGGTAGTTCTGGATATATGAATCCAATTCACTCTGGTTTTAGCATTAAAGGACACCAGTACGGCTGAAGCGGTAGTTAAAAAATTAAGGCCGACTATTTGGTCGCCTCTTGGTACAGGTATAAATAAGAGCGCGTATTTTCTATTCTTTTAAAATACTAGGGTAAATACCATTATTGCAAAACAAAACCCTGCACTCCAAGGTCATTTTATTAGATTTTAAAATGTTTTTTTTTTTTTATCGAAAAATTAAATTATACCATATTTCGTAATTGAACATATCAAGTCCTAAATTCTTTCTAAATTCTACGCATCGAGTGATATTCCTCAATAAAAACTCCGATTTCAGAAAACATGGATATGTCCGCAATGCAAATACAAGAACTGTCAAATCAGATACAGCAGATTCACGCAGATGTGCAAGAGATAAAAGGTAAGTAAAATACTATCTATAATTTAATATACATATGCATATATAAAGTTATGATCCACAGTTTTTTGGCATTGAAAAAGTATATTTAAAAAAAACCGTTTTTGGACTAGCCCTGAGCTATACCGTTTGGAGACACCACCAGTTGTAGTGTTGTTGTTGTTGTTGTTTTAACACTACTTTGCCCTGCCTAGGTAGTCAGTGTCAACCTTACCCAATATTGTCATCGAGCTCTTCTAACGGAAGTCCTAAAAACCTAGCGGCTTCAATAGGGGAGGACCAGAGGGATATGGGTGTTAGAAGAGTAGGCTCAGATGAGCAGACAAAAAGATGGTTAGTGGTATGGGGGGACAAGCCGCATGCCGGACAGACATTAGGCAAGTCGGGGTTCAGTCTGGATAGGTAAGAGTTTAACCTATTACAGTATCCAGACCGGAGTTGGGCCAGCATCACCCTAGTCTCCCTAGGCAGCTCGCGCTCCTCTTCGGCAACGGGTGGTGTTGCTGCCTGAAGAACGGCGTTCACCGGGAGAGAGCCAACATAGGAATTTACCGAATTTGTGTGGATGAGGGTGAGGGCCTGCCGGTGCACCTTAGGATCAAACGGCGTGGAAATCAGGTGCCGGATCTCATCGTAGTGTTTGCGTAGATGGCTCCTTATGCTCCTGGGGGGCGGATCCTCGTTGATCAGGCGTCCGTTCGGATGCTGCGGTTTGCAACAGTTGAACAGGAATTGCCTGGTCAACATCTCGCTATGCTCTTTAACGGCGAGCATTTTCGCTTCATTATGTAAGTGATGCTCAGGAGACATAAGAAGACAACCAGTGGCGGTACGAAGGGCGGTGTTTTGGCAGACCTGTAGCCTCGTCCAGTGTGTGTCAGCTAGCCCCGGCGACCATATAGGCGTCGCGTAGCTCAGTACCGGCTGGCCAATTGCTTTATATGTAGCTAGTAACGTTTCTTTGTCTTTACCCCAAGTGCTGCCAGCTAGGGACTTGAGGATTTTGTTACGGCTTTGGACTTTATTGGCAATTGCGGTTACGTGAGCGCCGTATTTGAACATGTTATCAAACGTCACCCCTAAGATTTTGGGGTGTGAGACAGTTGGTAACTTGACATTATCAACGTAGACGTCTAATTCCATGTTCACTTGCGTTGTCCACGTCGTAAATAGGGTGGCCGAGGACTTATTCGGTGACAATGCCAGGTTTCTCCCGGCGAAGAATTCGGACACGGCTGGGAGGTATGAGTTAATACGAGAGCAGAGTTCTTCTACGGAGGGGCCTGTTGCCAGAATCGTACAGTCGTCGGCGTAAGAGACGATCGAGACACCCTCTGGTGGGGGGGGAAGTTTCGATATATAGTAGTTGAACAGGAACGGGGATAGGACACCACCCTGCGGCACCCCCTGTTTAACTATTCTGGGTTTTGATCTTGCGCCTCTGAACTCAACCGACGATTGACGACCACTCATGTAGTTTGCAGTCCAACGTTTAAGACAGGGAGGAAGGGACGAATCTTCAAGGTCTTTCATTAGTTGCGCATGGTTGACCGTATCAAAAGCTTTGGCCAAGTCAAGCGCAACTAGCACTGTCCTGTGGTTTGGACGCTTTTGGTTTAGCCCGTCCCCTATCTGAGTGGTTATGGCGTTCAGCGCGGTGGTGGTGCTGTGATTTTTGCGAAATCCATGCTGATGTTCGGCGAGCCGCAGGTTTGCGGTGAAGTACGGCAACAAGGTGGCTTCCAACACTTTCACTACTGGCGAGAGGAGAGATATCGGGCGATATGACTCCCCTACGGCAGCTGGCTTGCCAGGCTTTAGTAGCGGGACCACCTTTGCTTGTTTCCATCTTTCAGGAATAACAAAGGTGGAAAGGGAAAGGTTGAAAATTTGTGTGAGGTATCTTATGCCTTCGTCGCCAAGGTGTTTCAGCATCAGCATGGAAATGCCATCGGGGCCGATATATTTGGTGTTCTTGGATCTCCGAATAGCCTCATGAACTTCTGTTGTGGAGATGGCAACGGGCGCATCGCTGTTTTTGTGTTTGTGCGCTTCCCTGGTGGCTCGGCGAATATCTTTGTTCAACGTAGGATGCATTACAAATTGTCGGCAGAAGGCGCTCGCGCATCTTTTTGGCTTCGACTGAACCTTATCACCGAAGGCGATGGATATTTTGTCGTTAGGTTTAGTCGGGTTGGACAAAGATTTCACCGTCGACCATAATTTGCCAACTCCAGCCGAGAGGTTGCAAGACCTTAGGTGCTCCTCCCACTTAGCGCGTTTATGTTGATCTACTAAGCGTCTGATTTCCGCGTTAAGATCCCGTATTTGGGGATCCGTAGGGTCAAGGTGTCTAATATGGTCACGTTCATTTGCCAGGGCCGCTGCCTCTGCGGGGAAGAATGGACGCACTTCCTTTATTCTACCTGACGGAATGTGTTGGTGGGAGGCTGAAATTAGGGCCATACGAAACGCCTTTTCCCCTTCTCGTACGTCAGACGGGGTAGGAAGAGCAGCGAAGGCGCTCTCTGTGGTGTTGAGAAAACCCTCCCAGTCGGCTTTATTGAAGTTAGTGTATGTGCGTTTCTCAGCGGTGACAAAGTCGGTGGGGCGATCGATTGAGAGCACTATGGGTAGGTGATCTGAAGCAAGCGTCAGCATCGGTCGCCAGTCAACGCAGTTTATTAGTCCAGCGCTGACTATGGTGATGTCTGGCGAGCTAGAGCAGTTTACCGCCACTCTAGTGGGGGCATCCCCATTTACCGTGCAAAACGTCGAATCATCTATTTGGTCAGCCAGCTCCTGTCCCCTACCATCGGCCTGCAGGCTGGAGTGCCACAGGTCGTGGTGTGCGTTGAAGTCACCAAGGATGACGCGGTTCTCGCCCCTGAGTAACGCACGAATGTCAGGGTGGTAGTCCCTGGGACAACAGGTGACAGGAGGTACGTAAATGTTTATGATTTCAAGGTCGACATCGCCTGACCGGACAACCATACCTTGACGCTCTAAGGTGGTGTCCCTCGGGTCGATGTCAGGCTCAAATAGACGATACTGCACAGATTGATGCGTGATGAATGCCAGACCACCCCCAAGCCCTCTCGCACGGTCACAACGGTGTACATTGTACCCGTTGCAGGTCAAAAGAGACGACCTTCCACCTAACTTTGTCTCCTGGATAGCCGCGATCTTGATGTTCAGTCGCTTCATTAAATTTGTCACTTCAACAATTTTGCCAGTTAGGCCGTTGCAATTAAATTGCAGGATACCGAAGTGTGTAGGGGGAGCAGAGTTGATGCTGGGGGTCAAGGACTGGTGCGTATGCCTAGGTGGTAATAGGCTGGGTCGCGCACTACGGCGCAATCTTGAAGTCGAAGGAATCGCGTTACCAGAAGGTAGTGGCGAGTCGGACGACGTTGAAGGTTGCGTAGCTCGACAGCATGGCGCAACGTACGTATCAGTCCATAGGTTCCTGTTCGCGAGTCCAGAGCATATGAGCAGGTGACACAGGCCAGAGCAGTTATTGCACTTGACTGATGCCAACGGCGTATATAATCTTAACCGACAAACAGTGCACGTAGTATAAGGGACCAGGAGCTGATGGTTGAGGCTTATACTCGTGCTAATGCTGGAAGAAGAGGGGCTGACCGGGGGGGTAGGAGAGAGCGGACGCTCAGCATTGCTCAAATCCACTTGGGAAGTGCTACGTAGGGAGTAGTTGTGAGCTGCTGTGTGAGATGTTGACGCCTGTGGGCGTGAGCGGCCGCTCGAAAGGTCTACTTGCTGATGTGCATTGTTAGTGCTAGTCGTGGAGACTGATGTGACAGAGTCAGACATATGTGGCGGAGCGATACTTGATCGACGACGGCCACTGGACGTCATAGGACGTGAACAGCAAGGGGCCACAAAAGTTTTATAAAAACTAGCGGGTCTATGAGTAGAGGGATTTAGTCCGGAGCAACTAGTTAGATGCAACCATCTGCTACAGTTAGAGCATTGTACCGAATGTGAACGTTTCACATAAATTTTCTTCCAGCATACACAGCAGATCCATTCTCTAGGTCCGGGGTTGGATTCAATACCAGCCCGGAGCAGGAGAGTCTTGAGCAGTCCCGCTGCAAGGAGCTGCTCGGAGGATGACATTATTGGGGGGAGGATTACTGACGGTTTAGGCAGGGGGGTAGTGAAATAACAGCCCTTGGTCGGGGAAACCCCGAGTCATTCCGGTACGTAGAACCGGCTGTTGTAGTTCATTCTGTAAGCAATGCTTTGAACTGTATACTTTAACATGGCGTTGTGGAAATTGTCACAGGTGCATTACTTGGCCACCCGTCCTGAAACGGTTCTCATTCGGACAGTCCTAAGATAGTTTGGCTTTTGGCTAGTTCTGAACTGTATCCACGTAAAGCGTCACGAAAACTGTCCCTTTTAGAGAATGGTTCGCAATTTTACTGCAGGGTATATCCGAACTCCCTTTTCTGGAAGTGACGACTAGTCCGGAAAGTTTTATTGTCGATTCACATTAAGTAAAAACAGCAGCCAACTCTCGTCCGTCCGAATAATCATATAGGCACAACCTCCACTAGTTGCTGTAACTGACCGAACTTGACATACCGAATATTCACTGTAGCTAAGTAACTAGCTTTACTCCACCCTTTAGTCCCTGCGGTTTGGGGCTTAGAATATGTCCGCGGTAGGCATACCGGTCGTAAGAGGCGACCAATATGCACAAAGGTAATGATGTGCAACTCGATGGTTGATCTACGGATATGATGACTCCCACCTCTCATTACCCATCTTCTCTTTCCTTTCGGAAGGAGAGATGACATGACCTAGAAGGTTGCACTGGTCATACCAAATCGCTCCCACGACAGTCGGGCAGTACGGGACTCTTATTTCGACAACACTCCCCAAAACCTTCGGGGAGTGATTTTGTTGTTAAAACAACAACAACAACAACTCCACCCTTTACACTAAAACTTTGAGTTCCTTAATTTTTTGAAAAAATCCAGTGGATCATTACCTAACACTATACTTATGTTTTATCATTTAGTAATAATTTTAAAAACATTTGTTTTGATAATTTTATAAGGTTATATGGACCATCAGAATGGCGTCATAGACGAACTACTGAACGGACATAAGGAACTTATGAACCGCATGGTAAAACACGAGAAAGAAGTCGAAGAAGAAAGGAATACAACGAGACCCGTATTTCCCATTATGACACAAGAAGACTTAGACAATTGTGAAGAGTTTATAGGAAAGGACGAAAGAAAGAAAGAGGAAATGGTAAAATTAATTGTTATTTAAAATATTAATTTGTGGCAAAGAAGATAAGGGCTCGTGTGTCAATAAGTATGTGTATATGTATATGTATGTAAATAGCAGATGTATTGTTAAATTTGTGTGCCATTGCCCATTGTTAAAAATATGTCCATATTGTGTTGGCCCTAAAGATTTACCTTAAAATTACTGAAGTTGGATTCCTTTTAAGAATCCAGTATTATTGACATGAGTTGAAAAATGTATCACTTTCTTTAGAAACTCGGCGTTTAAGGTATAAATTAAAGATAGTAGATTCAGTGAGTAACATATTTTTAGGCGCACGTGCATGTATGTAGCATGTACTAACTAAAAATACTTAATATACACTATTTTCTGCTTTAAATAGAATAAAATCAGAAACCAACTTAAAAATATATGTAAAATTAAATTTATAGTTTAACGGATAAGTGTTTATTTTAGGTTTATTTAAATATGGGCTTCATTACACACACACCCTACTTCTAACCTGTTTAAGTCCCACAACATACTTGCTTATTTTGAAAATATTAAATTTCAGGTACGCTTTCTTAAGCCGCTTTTAATGCCAGTCGGTCTCAAGCAAAAATTGATACATGTTTTATCCGATAATATATTAATGGGCTACAATCTCGAAGGTACTCATGGGAAAAAGCGTATGTTGCAGTATCCAAAATTGCTCAGTGTATTATATAGTAAGTAAAATGATATGTATTTTTTTATTGAAACAATATTAGCACAAAAATTCTACTATCGAGCGAAAACATGAACTTAAAGGTACTTAATTTATCGTATTTTATCGGGTTTTTACATACGCTTGGGCTCCAATATTTTGATACAGAAACAGAATTTTCTTAAGATTTTAGAGTATTTATTTAAGTGTTGAATTTTTTTTTTTTTTGGGAAAATTTATTAGTTCTATGAAAAATATCTAGCAAGTTTGTCGCTGTTAAAATTTCCCAGAGTAGCAACAAATGTTTATATTTTGAGATTTCAATATTTACAGGAATGCATCCCTTGTAACTGTCACACGGATCTTTTGATACATGTGCAATGGATGGCGGGGTGTAGTTATTTAAGAATTAAACTAACCCCTAGCAGTCTGCACCTGGGAGTCTGGAGTTGGCGAAGCCAAGATATGTTGTCCTTCGGGAAAGTTATTGATGTCAAGCTCAAAGAACTATTGAGATCAAACTTCTCAATCGGAACTAATAAGATTCAAAGTACTGTTTCTTCAACTACAACAAACTCGGCGCGGAGTAACTTTTAGGAGGGGGCAAGTGTTGTTGATAATGTAGTATAACAACGAGACAAAATAGAGTCCCAAGCTTGCTTGCCCTAATCGGGTCTGTATGTTACGAATGTAAGCTTACTTAATTGCACTGCAGTCCAACGAAACGAAAGTTATAGTATTAAAGTTAAGGCATATATGGTAGCGAAATAAATGTGAGCTAAACATTTAGTACATGTTATGTATGACAATTTTTTAGTAATAGCACTATTTAACTTTTTCCATAGAAAATTTCAATTTCGTTTATACGTTGTATGGAAGAAAATACTCTACGCCCCCGACGAATAAAAAAAAATCTCAAAATTGCGGGACATTTTTTAGGTTACAAAACTGTGTCAGAGTCTCTCAAAATATTTGATTTTGATTGCAATTTTTCAAACTTTGATTAACTTTATTGAACTTTGTTTAAACATAGAAACTTTTATTTAGGTGGTTTTTGTTATAGTTTTTTCTACATTTCAAATGAAAACTATCAAACTTACATAAATATGTATATATATTTTACGGATAACATCATTTTCAATAGTTCATCGCACATCAATGTATTCTTATCTAGCTGATCTATATGATTGATAAGTACAAACGTCATCTAAAGCATTTATTTGTAAACTCATATTCAGAAAAGTAAATTTTAAGAATATCTCATTGAAAAATATTTGTTAATTTGGGAGAATAGATTTAAGTGTAGATGCGTTTCTGAACACTTTTATCGATGATTCGGTATAAAAATTAAACACTTTGGACAGGAGAATCAAATAAATGTTTTCGCTCGAATGTAGAAAATTTGCAGAAATGTAATTCGAAAATACATAGCATGCAATCATTTTTGAATATTTTTTTTGCGTCTCCTTAGGTGCAACTGATCGTCCCGGTTGGTCATATAATTTGTTTTTAGATGACTTACGTAGAGGTTTTCAATATGGCAAGAAAAAGCATTTTAGGCTAAAATGTAGATTGAAATCTTTAAAGAAAGTCAAGAAAAATCCATTGTCAAGTGGTGCAGAAGAAGAAGACGATGACGATGATGGTGACGATGCAGATAATTCGAATTACTAAAACAATAAGGCACAACGACACATTAACTAACATTAAGTGCTTTTAAGTTGTATGTTTCTGTAAGAAAAAAAAATGAAAACCAATTAGGATCAAGTTGAAAAGTTGGGTATTGCAAATAAAAAAAAAAAAAATTTTGCGTTAAAAAATACTGTAAGTGTGCAGCATGCTAACATTAAATTTCCTAGTGTTTTCGCTCGATTTTTAGAGATTTTAAATGATTTTTAATAATGTAAAATGTAATTTATTAAACAAATATGTATGTATGTATGTGTTTATTTTTTGCGTTTCCTCAGGTGCAACCAATCGTCCAGGTTGGTCGTATCAATTGTTTTTAGACGACTTGCGCAGAGGTTTTCAATATGGCAAGAAAAAACATTTCAAACTAAAATGTAAAATGAACAAACTAAAAAGAGAACAGGCAGCGAATCCTCTATCAAGCGGCGCAGATGACGATGGTGGTGATGATTCTGATTACTAAAACGTCGTGCATTGGATTGTGCTGCCGTATCAACTACTTAACACGTATAAGAATATTTTAGAATTTTATATTTAAGTAAAAATGACGATCTTGTTCATTGTGAAATAAATATTATAATAGTTAAAAAAATATAAAAGTTGAACTGAAATCAGCATCAAAATATAGATTTTTACATATAATATTATAATAGTAACCGACCGATTTGTCAGGCCCACTGAACGTTTTCAACTTTTCTATGTGATGTACAAAATATGTTCGAAGCTAAAAATATTGATTGTAAAGGTTGTAAATCAGAAGTCAAGTCATCATTTCAACACAACAACAACAAGTCAACAACAACAAGTCAAGTCATCATTTGCGCCACTGCGTTGCGCTTTATGCAATGCCTAACACTTTCTCATAGAACATCATGTTTATATTGCATACTTTTAGACGCTCTTGATTTCTTATTTGTAATGAATATTTTTAAAATTAATTTGCTAATGAGGGTAGCATATTTTTAAATAGCCACCTTTTAAAATAAATTGCTTTGTAGCATTTGTCATGAGCTAAAAATTTGCCACGGCAAAACTTTTAACAACTAAAAGTAGTACAAAAATTGCAGTCATGTTTTCCAGTCACAATTTACAGTAAATTTATCATTCCTCTCATGCTCGCCTTATTATCACCGCACACTGCTGCGTATCCTAAAAATGTGCTATGAAAAATTACTATCTTTGCATTTCCGGCTTCCCCAGCAGGAAATACGAAAAGCATTTATGTATGCATGTATGTACATACATAACTGTTAATTGTGTCCTAAAGAGTGGAAGAGAAATAATAGCAAATATGAAATGGAAACAAAGTTTTCACAGTACATAGCAAGCACGTCGCTTGGGTGCGGTTATTTGTATGTATGTGCCTGCTCGAGCCGATGGAGCGCTGGTAGCACCATCAGACAGACCACAATACAGCCGTATGATGTTTGACAGCAACTGCGCGAGTGTGTGTGTGTGCCCAACGGCATACATATTGCTCATATTTAGGCTTAATGCAGTTTTCATCGTTGCTCACTGCAGGAATTTCACTTAAAAGTTGTGGCATTTTGAAGTCTACTTTTCAGCGTTGAACATCCCTACAAACTATTTCCACATACATATGTTGTTGTTGTAAATATGGTGGCATGCAGATAGTAATTGTGAGGATATGCTGTGTTGGCACATGTGGATGGATGCGTAAATACATAACTTGTTACGTAACTAGGACAATGGGGATACCACAAATGTCTTCGACCTCAGGCTAAGTGTCTACGTACATATGAGTTAAGTGATATGAGTATATGTATACATGTAATAACGCACATAAATTATGCAGTATATGGGTCATGTAGATAAATAAGATGTACACGAGCAGGCTTCTAGCGTGCCCGTGGGTATTATTGGTAGTATGCCCCCCAAAACAAATACGCTGACTACGGCCTGATAACTAACACTTTTGCTCCTTTGCTAAAATGATTGACAGCGAAGGAAATGTCAAACCGCCCGACTGTGATTAAGTGCGAATCACAGTATCACGAGAGATAAAGAGCTGTTACACAGTTCGATGAACGCATACCTTCAGCTGGAAGTGTGCTCTGCTCAACCCACATGGAATGCGATTCTGCAAATGAATGGCAGCAACTATCGCTGAATCAGTATTCTTAAGATCGCTCTATTTCTAAATATTTTTAAGCACGACATTTCTAAGAATTTCTTAGAAAAATATATTTTCAGTTGATCGTGATGCCAACGGTAAGTATCGAGCTCCCTTCGCAAGGCATCCATCGGATACCGTAATAGAGAGAGATAATGACCCCATAAACATGCTTTTACATACTTCTCTTCTTCTTTTGTCGCGTGCCAGTGATTTGTCGCAATCCGAGAGTAAAGAAAGGAATTTAAATATTTCTTTGGGTAGTCGATTTGCATGTCAAGTAAAGCGTGAAAACGGATATTCTCATGGGGCAAAGGCTTATTTGTCCATGTTAGAGCGACAAAAACTCGTCGAGGACATACAAGCATGCAAACATGAGTACAATATGTATGCCCTTACAACAAGTTTTACACATGTTTTCGAATGTATTTTTGCTCCTGTAGCCTGCAGTGAAGCACCAAGTTAGTCAGGAAACACATTTTACTGACTGGTACTGAACTAGGCCGAAGAGAACCAAACTTTTACGAGTGAAGTTTCAAATTTAAGTAGACTACTAAATTGTACAGAGTTAAGAAAATACGTGTAATACTGATTTGGCATTTTTTGTGGACTAGTTTGAGAGTAGTTAGAGAATTCTCATATCTTTTTTCTAATTTGTTGGTTCACTGCGGGATTACTACACATGTAGCTATGTATTTAAAAAGTATGAAAAGTTGAAGATTTAGTGACGATAAACGAGTTTTGAAAATATCCAATGATTGACATTTCCTTGATACCTTAATCTATAATGAAGAAAAGTTAGTCTGAGAAAAGTTTTTAATGTCAATTTACTGATCGATTATCGATTTAGTAGCAGCTCACAAAAGCTTCTGGATTACTGGACGATTTTATCAGGTTGAAGCAATTTCATATTGAGCGTAAAGGTGAAGAAAGTATTCATGTGATAGAAGATTGACAGCTGATTGCTGGAATCTTTTAAGCGCAACTTACACACATCGTCGCCCTACTGCCAGAAGTGAAAATGTGATTGCTCAACTATAAAAGTGTTTTTTTTTTTTTTTTTTTTTTTGAAAAATCAGTATATTGTGCTGATTGAGGTAGCAAAACAGCCTTTTTTTACAATTTGTGTTTGTTTGTCAATATGTTTGTTCGTGCATCAAATGAGCACCGTTATATAGAAGTGAATGTAATTTTCAACGATGTATTGCTAGATGATTAACTTAAGGTTTGGAATCCATTTTACGGCAGAGATTTTTTATAATTGATAAGTAACGAATTTTTTTCATAACCACAAAAACTAATTTATGAAACTAAATTGTAATCGTAATGATTACCGGTTTGGTTGATTATTTTCCTAAGAATCAATTTAATGATTGATTACCATTACTTTAAATTTTTAATTAAAAAATAATCAAAAAATCATGTATATTATTAAAAATAATCAAAAGCAATAACAAAATTTTTTTTTGATTATTTCAAATTTTTGTTTAAATTATTTTAAATTTTTAAAAATTTTAGTTTTGTTTGTTTTTTAATCGTTATCAATGAGAATTAATCCACTTTTCTAGAAAACAACTTAACAAGGCTGTTAAAAATACATATACCCTCTGTTTGGTGACGCTAAAAGAAAAAGATTTTCTAAAAAAATTTTTTTGCTTTTGGTCACAGAATTGTTTATGTTTAGTAATAATATACAAAACTTCCCTAATCATCTACAAGTAAAATACATAATCTCATAACCTTTAAATTACATACATAAAAATATATTTCATCAATCCGCAAACCATAGCACTGAAGGTCGATACCTATTCGTGTCTTAGTCTATTAGTTCTAATTTGCTTATCAAAATGCTTAAAATTAAGCTCTAAAAATTGAATTTAAAATTACGATTTGAAAGCTTGTGTTCCTTTTAAGAGGCTTAAATCTGCATGCCACGCTACTCTGTATTATGTGAATATAGCAACAAATAAGGAGGCATTCAACTAACTTGCCACAATTCCTCTGTGTTGCTCATACGCCATGTATGCCAGCCAAAGCGTGCTTGCGACGCTGATAATTTGCATTTCGCCAACGTAACTGAGAATGGTTTGAGCTTTGTGTGGCGTGGGGAGAAGGTCGAGGGGATTTGAATTTTTATTAGAGCAAAATTCTAAGCTACGTCGCTTGAGCTTTACCACCCATTTTAGCTATCAAGAAAATGAAAATGAGGGAAAATAATATAAATACGTTGCAAATATAGGTTAAATCTTATAGAACCTGCAGCTATTCCAAGCGTTACCAAATACCAAGGATTTGTTTTTGCAGTTTGCTTCCAATCTATTTACATACATACATACATATGTATAGACATGCTCAGTGTCGTTTGGTCTTGTGTGATTTTGCGCTGCTGGAGAGATTGTATGTTATTATATTTTACTCTCATAGTTCTTCACATTTACATATATAAAAGTCTATGTATGTACGTGTGTATATTTTTCAAGCTTTGCCAGTTTTGTTTAATGAAATCTCGAACGTAGTGAAAAAGCGCTCTTTTACTTGCCGAGACATTGCAGCTATGTGGAGATATTTGTGCTCTACCCACATTGAGCAAGTTTTTGTCGTGAATGAATGAAGAATGGCTGTGAGTGAAAACACGGTTGGCCTGAACAATAAACCATTATACGAAGAAAATGCGCATTCATATGAGTTTCCTTTTGTGAATCGGATACACATAAGAATATAGGTGTGTGTTTGAGGGGTTAGACTATGCAAGTCGTCAAACCATGCCGAATACTCGAAGCCACATAGGCATCCTGTAGCTCGTTAGAATTGACTTTATAATATAAGCATCACTTTTTCAAAAATTTCAAAGGCAGGTGATATGCATCTTGACTACTATGAGTGCGTTTGGAACGTTTAATTATTTCTATTAAATAAAATTTAACTTTTTTTTAAATATATAAATAATTCCAAACTATATTTTTTTTATTTTTTCCACTATTTTCTGTAAATAGTGATTGCGTAACTCTTTTTATGATAAAAATGATTTCTTCATACAAAAAAAATTGATGTTTTATTATAAACATATAAAAAAAAGTGTTTGTGAACATCTATTTGCTAAATTGTTGTCGAATAGAATTTTATAAATTCGGATCAACTTGTCACATGCGTTCGAAATAGCGAGTACCAAATTTGCTACAATCGAAAGGGGGATAAATTGAATTCGAAGTGATCAGAATGAAATACGAAAAACGAATGCGTTTGGCACGAACATTTCTTACAGAGTAGATACGAATCACTCGAAAGCGAACAAATTTTCTTTCGAATAGAGCAACTTGAGCTCTTATGTGATCTTAAACCTTAAAACAGAACTCAAATCATGCTCCACTCAGTGGACACTCTTCAGCATTAAAAGCGAAAATAATATTCAAAAAGGCGAAGACTTTGACAGCTAATATTTTTTCAAAATTTTTGTGCAACGAAGTATGAGAAAGGAAAATATAAACTTGTGACTACATTTTTCTGTCTCTTCGCTAGTTTCGCGTCTCAAAGGAATGAAGACTTTTCTTGTCAGAGGTATACTCAGAGGGTTCTCGATCTAGATTTGAAAAAATAAATTCCGAAATCGAAATACATTTCATAAAATATTTTTCGCATACATAAAAAATTACAACCAGATCTACATATGTAAAATCCTTTAATGAGTTATTTTCCTTTTATTTTTATTAAATACGTAGAATCCTTTTGCCATTTATTCGTCAAAGCTTTCAAAATATAGCAACTTTGAGAGCATTTAAAGCTAATATATATGTATGTTTATATTTGTTGTGAATGCGTTGAATAGTTTTAAGATTACAATAAAAAAAATATTTTTTCAATGAATTTCATTCCAACTTATGGCGTTTCCATGTACATAAATGTGAATTGTGATCGAATGCATTTGCATAACAATCATAAGCGGATGAATATATGTAAAAGCGTACATATGTATATTAGGGTGGATGCATTATAAACTTCAATCATTTCAAGTAGTAAGAAATTGTTTCAAATTAAATGTACTGGATTTTGAACCGAAATCGAAAAGAAAGTTGAAACTAGAACAAAACGGAAATCCATATAGCACTTGAGACAGAAATCAGAACTAGAAACGGGACTGCAACTGCAACCAAAATCGGTGGATATACCAAGCGAAACACCAGAATCAAAAACAAAATTTAAAAAAAGTATAACCCCCAACCGGAACGAACTCATAACTGAAGATGACACTTAAGAAAAATAGGAAGCAATGCCGAGCTTTTACCAAAAAAAAAAAAATTAAAAAAATTAAGTCGAGCTTAAAAATAAAAATAAATAATTTTAAAGAAGTTTCCATGCCAGTTTCAAATTTGAATTTCCGAAAGTTGATTGAAAAGTCATACACTCTGCCAAAAAAAGCCCAATTGGTTAATTCAGTGCTGCAAAACTTGCATTGAAAAATTTCGTTTTCAAAATAAAGTATGCTTTTGGAGCAACCCTTATGTTTAACTTGATTATATGTATGTAGTTTTATGCAAAATATTTATATTTTTCGCACGTAAAACGGTGCATTTTAATTTGCCAACAACTACTCTCATTCATGCAATTGTTCTCCGGTCGCATATTGTCGAGTTGACTACATGAATGGCGCAGTGCCATTAAATCTGGAAATGCGTTCATACAAATGTAAAAATATATAAAGTATAACACTGTTTACTCGCAGTGGGTATAAATGTGGATAGAAATTAAGTCACGAAACCTAGAAGAGTGGTTAAAAAGATGGGTAATTTTAGTTATTATTTACATATTTTTTTTTATCAAGAAACGAAATGGAATCAAAACTATCTTTCGGGTTCGGTTTTTATGATCCATTACTGGCCCATTCATTTTTATGTAGTGTCTTGGGGCCCATAAACATAGGAAGCTGCCCTGAAACTTTCCCACATTCATCAATTGCTGCAGATATCGGCCAGTCTATGAAGTGATTAATTTACATTTTTTTAATCATTGGAAGCAATGTTGGGTCACTTTGAATAAAAAGTTTACTCAATTAAAAAAATAAAATGAAACTAAAAAAAAAATTTTAAATAAATTAAAGAAAACTAAAATAAAGATAAAAAAAAAATAAAAAAAATATTAAAAAAAAAATTAAAAACAAAATCTAAAAAAAAAATAAAAAAAAAAATAATAGACAAAAAAAAAAAAACTAAAAAAAAAATAAAAAAACTAAAAAAAAAATAATAAAGCTAAAATAAAAATTAATTAATTTTTTATTTTTTAAATTGAATTAAAAAGTGTTTACCACACAAATTTTTTTATTCCTTATTCAAAAAGTTTTGTATCACGATTGAATTATCAATAAACTTTCAACTATTTTTTAATTTTTGGAAAATAAAAAAAAAACAATTAGGATTCACCGAGGTGTTCAAGCGCATTGCTGGACAAAGTAAAGATTTGGAAGGGACTATTTGGAGGACTGCTTGGTTATTTTTTAAACCAACTTCAGAACTGTTCTAGGGACTATTTTAAGAACATTTCGAAATTCTTTAACAGGCTATTTTGGAACTCGAAAACAATACCCAAAATAACTTTTCAATGCGTATCACAAATTCTCTAAACCATTTTTATAATTTGCTTGTTTTATTCATATGCTCCTAAGTGCATTACGAATAAAATAAGGTTTTTATTGATTTTTAAATTTTTTCCTACCAAATTCAACGAAAAAGCCATTTCTTCCATCCTCTTCTCAAGCGTATACTTTTAATTGTTATTACTTTTGTGTTTATTGATTTTCCATTTGTGCCAACTGCTACCACACTATTAGGAAATGTAACGACTTTAGCAAAGTGTTGGTAAAAATGTTATGTGAAAACATGGTGGCAAGTGAGTGAACTCATAAACATATACATATGTATGTACGTTTGAGTAAATAAATGAGTAAATAAATATTCAGTAGGCAATGGTTATGTGTAGCAATGCCCCCGGAATTCGGGTCCTAATCCTCCCCACACCCCCTTCGGAATGCAAAAAGTCATAGTTTTTAGGAACTGTGGATAAAAGTTGTCCTCGAAATTTCATTAAGAAATTTCCCGAAATTCTGGACCCACCACTGATACATACATAAACACACACTTAATTACTTATGTATGCAGATATCACACGTAAAAGGCCTTCAAGTTTTCCTAGACATTATGTCGACTGAGTTTTCTGCTTTGCTGCTTTTAGTTCTCCGTTTGGCAAGGAAATGAATAACACTTTACTTACCTTTTTCCTTTTGCTTTTAACTTTTCTTTTCACTTTTCTTTGGCTACCTTACAAGCACCATTCAGCAACTCTATATGTATGTAGGTTTCTTGTTTTGTAGTTTTTATTGTGGTGGCTGTTGTGACTAACAAAATCGGGTTTGTTTCCGCTTCCTTTCAATTCAAATATAGTTCTCTACTGTTGCACGAAACCAAGAGAAGAAATAGTGCGGTAAAGATGACTTGTCAAACGTAACTATTCTTTGAGTGTATTGGTAAATTTCATCGTAAGCTTTGGTAAGTTTAAGTATGTTGTAAGCTTTCATTTTGTTAACAGCTTTAATTGCGAATTGAAATTTAACTTTTTTTGCTTAACTTTTCCCCAATCTGTTCTACTCCATTTCCTTTTCATCTGCCATTTTATTTGAATTTAAATGCTTTTCGGAATAAAGCTTTTTCAGTGAAATTTGGTTGTGTAATAATTTTTTTTTTGTTGCGAAATTAATGTTTGCCAGTTCCACTTCACTTAATTGGACGACATTCATATGAGGTATATATTACAAGTAGGTCTATAGTAGGTACGCTGTTACTAAGCTAGGAGGTTGAATGGTGTTATTTTTGTGGTTTGAAAGGTACTTGGCAGTGCCTTTGATCTCTGTTATTAAAGCTTTCACGACTAACTTTCCCAATGCAATTTGTATACTGTATGGCTTCGAAAAGCCTTAAATAAAATAAATTAAATGTATGTATGTATGGAATTTTTTCGGAACCTCTATCTAGAGAAAGAAAGATATTAAAGAAAATAATAAAAATAAAAAAACAACACAAAACAAATTGTCAAAAATCTGCAAAATTTTCTTGAACATAAGATTGCCTTATTATATTAATATTATTCGAAAAAATCTGACCGTTGTTGGAAAAAACTTTAAAATGTTCATAAAAACTCCTTGAATTTTCCCGACTTTTGAATGAATTTTTAAAACCTAATTTAAAGTTTTCATATCAGATCTTGACATACATTTTACAATTGTTTATTATCTTTTAAACATAAGCTTCGGCTTATTTCTTTTTAGTATATTTAAAAAAATACTTTGAGCTTACTTTTATTGCCACCACTATATATAGGGAAAATAAAATATTAAACAAATAAAATTTAAGCTGGACAGCCCTTAAAACATCCGTGAACGTTGCACTTGTTTCCATGCTGTGGTTTTTGAGTGATGCGCGAACAAACAAATTGACAGACAAACAAAATTACCAAAAAAACTGTTTTGAATTTTATTATCCTAATAACAGCACTTTTCTTAAATATTTGCAAGGCACAAAACTTCCCTCTTAAATTTTTACTATATGTTTAGTACTCACACAACAGCGGCACTATAGTGCGAATACTTCCTTTTCATTGGTCCACTACCAACTCTTCGCACTCACAGCGAGAGCCGAGCAATATAACAACATGTATCTGCAACAGTATGCAGCTAGAAGCAAACCCCAATTAATGAGAAAAAAAAATGGTCACAGTCATGGTACGATTTTGTTGCTTTATGAAACGTTAAATTAACAACTGTAGCTTGAATACGATACGCTTTGTATGTAAAGGTCAGAGTACAACACAATACCCATCACCGTTTGTCATAAACACATTCGATATGGACAGAACTGTAGGCGTAATTGTAATTGGAAGCGCTTTGATAGCCAAACAAAAATTTAAATGAATAAATTTGATAGCGGGAAAAATCAGACAACAAAGTGCTTTTATGTTTTTGACAAGTGTTTGCATTAATGAAAAATTCGACGAAAAATACAATAAAGTGAGTAGACAGAAATACAAAAACAAAAGCTTTCTACTCTACACAAAAAGTGTTTTGCAACTCAATACGCAAAGCGAAATTTTTAAAACCCAAAAGAAATACTTGGCATAATTAGTTTAGTTAAACGAAGATATGCTACATTAAGTGCAGATACTAACTTAGTTGAACTTAGTTGGAACTTCAAGGCGATTAAAAGCGTTAACTTCAAGTATAGCGAGGAAAAAAGAAAATAACAAAAATAACCAACAACAACAAGATTATAACAAGGCAAAAGAGATTTAACAAACAAAAGCTTAGCTTAAGGTAAGATAAGATATGAAAGTAAAAAGCGTTTATATAAAAGAGCAGCCAAAGCATCCATAATTTGCTTGGAATGCGTTGAAGTATGGAGTTGCCTTGAGAGGCACCTTAGGTAGTAGTGCAGATAACAAGAGTTTGCCTGACTTTCGCTGAGGGCTACAAAATCAACAAGAAAGTGGGTACAAAGACGTCCCGTGTGTGGTAAGAAATGATTTTGGTTGAATGGAGACTCTGCAATGAAAAATTTTGATGAAGATGATGAACCCGATACCTTAATAAATGACTAGGGAAGCTACGTTTCATCACTCAATTGGGAGGGATCTTTCATGAATAAAATTTGAAACATATCAACAAGCAAGGTAAACTTAAAATGGTAGTTTTAAAAAGCTTTTTTATAAAAATTTCTTCTTGAAGCTTAGGAAAAGTATAACTTATTCGAAAGCTTACATAACGCTTATTGTAGCAAGTTTAGAGTAAATTATTTAAAAAAAAAATTCAAGATTTTCTGTAAATATTTGCATTTTACTTGTTAAATTAAATAATTTATAAAAATTCATTCTTAATATGAATAAAAAGCTCACTTTAAAGCTTCAACTCAATTATGGCTATAACGCTTTTAAATGAAAATCGAAATTGAAGAGCGGATGTATGTGGGTATTTAAGAGTGTCATCTAATACCAGATACTCATACCATACTTATGATGACTGTCATCAAGTCACCCGGTCCAACAGGCCCACCCAAATGTTGTCGCTAAAGTGACACGTGCCAAAACTTAACATTCTTCATTTCAGTATAATTAAGTTCTGGAATTTGCTATGAAATGTGACAGTACCAAGGGATGGAAGACAACGTAACAAAATTTAGAGGAACGTGAGGCTTAAAAATACAGAGAAGAGATTAGGTGGTTATGCAGCTGATTAGCGAACTTTGTTGCCATGCCGACACCAAGGCAACGACAGTAGTGTTTCTGAAAGGTACAAAGTTCGCGTGCTGGGAAAGGTTACAAAAAAAGTGGTTCAAATAAGTTTTTTCAAAACAGTGGTTTGACAAATCCTTCGAATGTATTTCTGCCATGGAAGGCTTACCAGCAAAAACTTTAATTTGCAGATATCGTCAGAGCTTCTTTGGATTTGAGAGGTATATGTAAGTTCTGGTATATATTTTACTCTCTCTCTTAATAAGGATCTGTACAGATTGGCCAGACGTCCAGCGAATGGAGCTAATTTGCTTCCATTTGAATTCGGTTCTTGTTTCTATTATTGTTGTTGTGTAGTAAAAGAACTTCTTTTCTATACCGAACAAGGTGGGTTTATCCTAAGATATTATTTGATATGACATTGTAATGGACACATTATCTTATTTTATGTTATGTTATGTTTGGTTATGTTATGTTATGTTATGTTTGACTATGTTTTGTTATGTTATGTTTGGTTATGTTATGTTATGTTATGTTTGACTATGTTATGTTATGTTTGGTTATGTTATGCTATGTTTAGTTAATTATGTTATGTTATGTTTGGTTATGTTATGTTTGGTTATGTTATGTTTGGTTATGTTATGTTTTGGTTATGTTATGTTATGTTATGTTAAACAAAACCTTTCTCATCTGATGTGTTAGTAACGCCTTTTAATCTAAACAAAATTAAAAATAATTAGTAACTGCCCTTAACATGAAATCTAAATTGTACAACAGTAAAGAGCTTTGTCCTAAAGCAATAACTTTTCATTTTTAAATTAGTTTCACCCACACCTTATACGCTCCCTTTGCGTGTAGAAGATTTTATCTTAAATCGCGTTAACACTTAGCATGCGTGTTCAACATAATTTTAAATTAGATATTAGTTTTCCCCAGACAGCCTTCAATTAAAAAAATTACCGCTTTTAGCACTATCACGCTTTGAATAAAAAAGTCCCGACTAATGAAAAGCTCCAGAATAACTGTGAATCAATTCAAGCCTATTTGGACTCGCAAACAATGCATTTTACTCAATAATAAAAGCGTTCAGCACCTACACTTTGGTGGAAGGTATTTTTATTAACAATTGATTTTTTTTACCAGAGTAATTCCTTTGAAACAGCTGTTATTGCTGAGAAGGCTTTGCTAAGAGACAGAAAAAACTGCGTTTGATGATGATGAAAAGCTTTCGTTCGTAAAAAAAATTGTTTCCCAATAAGTAATAAAAACTTTACTATTATTTTGGAATCCTGCACTAATGTATAGTTTAAATATGAGAACCATTTATCTGATAAATTTTTAAGCACCAAAAGCTTCATGGTGCTTGTATGCAAACACACGCCGGAATATTGTAATAATGGCCACTTTGCTAAATGTTAGGCACATATTTTTGTTTATATTTTTTTTTGTCATTTGACAATGTGTATTGTAAACCTTTTCATGTTCACAAGTCGGCTTATACAAAATGTTTTCACAAAATATCCAAAGGCTGGGACACAAGCAAACAAACTAATGACACTGCCCTACGGAATGGAGCGGTCTTTGTATATTTTATAGAGGCAAAGCACTTGTTTGTTTGTTTGTTTGTTTGTTTATTAGCATATTTTCCTGGCACAACAATTTGACAAAATTATTCTTACAGTGCCAGTCAGAAACAGTGTACAAAACAAAATTAAATTAAACTTAAGATTAATTGGATAAATAATAAAAAAGTGAGTGGTAATAATAATAATAATAATAACAATAATAATATAAAACTTTTACTTAATTTAAGAAGTATAGAATGAAAGAGTAAAGGCGGGAAAGATAGTAGAAATAGATTTTAGATCGCTATGGAAATAGAAAAAAGAAATAATGTTACAATAGAATTTTAATATAGAAAATTACAAGTCATTATAAAGACATATTAAACTTTCTCTGAAATGCGGTGCATTGCTTATCAACCTTAGTCTAGCTGGGAGAGAATTCCAAAGACGGATCGAAATGATAAAGAATTGTCGTTCTGACACTAGCATACGATATTTGATGTACGTGAGAAGTACTGACCTTGAGGATTGAAGAAAAATGAGCCGCCGATAAAGGTAATGAGGTTCCTTCGTATATATAATTTTGTGTAGGGTAGTTAGCATTCTCACTTTTAATAGGTTATCAAAAGATATATTAAGCAACCTTTCAGCGTAGTAAGAGACGTGGTCAAGTCTTTTTAACCCAAATACATATCTGGCAATGTTATTATATACAACATTTAACTTATTCTTGCTGACATAGTCACAATTTGAAAAAATCTCACAACCATACAGGAGCGTAGGTATTAGGTACGCTTTCGCTAAGAGTAGTCGTATATGCAATGGTGTAAAGTCCTGTGTTAACCATAGTGTACGGAGCATACCATACACTTTGCCTACTGTACTAAAGATGTGATCTTTCCATGTCAAAGTTTTGTTAAAAGTTATACCTAGATTTTTTGCTCTGTCAACGTATTCAATAACCGAATTTTCAAACATAACATTTTCCAAGCCATTTGTGTCAAACGACTTTCTATGAATAACAATACATTTCGACTTTTTAGGGTTTAAACATAAGCCATTCCTAGAAGCCCATAAGCCAATTTCATTCAAATCATGATTTATATTACGAATACACCAACTAGTACGATCACAAGGACAACAAGTATACAGTTGTACATCATCAGCATATATGTGGACATTACAATAATTTAGGACACCAGGCAAGTCATTTATATATAATACAAAAAGCAGAGGACCAAGGATCGAGCCTTGTGGGACACCACTTGAAACACTTAAAAAATCTGATATTTTGTCACCAATGCTTACAGCCTGAGTTCTTTCGCTAAGATAAGATTCGATGAGAGCCGTTGCGTGAGTGGAGAAATTGAATAAATTTTCCAGCTTCTTACAAAGTATAATATGGTCCACCGAGTCAAAGGCCTTTGAATGATCCAGGAGGGTTAAGAAAGCTACGCAATTCTCGTCAACTCGCTCTCGGATGTCTTCTATTACAGAGAGGAGTGCTGTTGTACAACTTCTTTTTGATGTGAACCCAGACTGACGATCGGTTAAAAGTTTGTTATCGCACACATATGTAGTGATCTGACTATGTATAATTCGTTCCACTACCTTAGAGAGGAACGGCAATATCGCTATAGGTCTATATTCATTCTTCGACTTACGGATAGGGATGACTTTTGCAACTTTCCAGCATTTAGGGAAAACACAGGTCGTCAAGATTGAGTTGACCAAATAGGTGATGTGAGGAAGAATTTTAGGAAGGATGATTTTTAAAAATTTAGCACATAAACCATCAGACCCCATAGCATTGGACTTCACAGAAAGTATGGCTTGGACAACATCACATTCATCAACACGAACAAAACCAAGAGGACTATAATTAACATTAACACGATTACCATAATTTTCAACACCTATGTTATTCGTAGGAATAGGAAAATTTACAAAATTTTTATTGAGATCGTTTACGTCGACATCAGGGCTGACTAATGACTCTCCCTTCGATTTACCTATCCCGATTTCCTTGATTCTGTTCCAAGTTTCCTTCGAATTCGCGGCTGAACTAAACTTGTCTTTGTAGTATTTTGCTTTAGCTAACCTTATGGCTTTGTTTACAGCGTACCGAGCCGCTTTGAAACGGTTATGCGTGAGCTCAGTTCTGTAACGTTTCCATTGGGAGTACGCAACATTACGCTGGCGAATTAAATCATTGAGGTTAGCGTTGAACCAGGGGCCGGTCTTGTTGACAGCTATGTAGCTTGCAGGACTTATTTCAATGGAAAACATAGTGTAATGTGTATGGGAAGACTAATGGTTCCTTCCCTTTAGAAAATATTCCTGGTTGTTAAGTTTGCAATTTCGTAGACTTTTAATATGAGTAAAAGAATGTATTAAAGCGTAAGAAAAACAAACTTATGTAAATAAAAAAAATTTAAAAGGAAAACAAAATAAAATAAAATAAAATAAAATAAAATAAAATAAAATAAAATAAAATAAAATAAAATAAAATAAAATAAAATAAAATAAAATAAAATAAAATAAAATAAAATAAAATAAAATAAAATAAAATAAAATAAAATAAAATAAAATAAAATAAAATAAAATAAAATAAAATAAAATAAAATAAAATAAAATAAAATAAAATAAAATAAAATAAAATAAAATAAAATAAAATAAAATAAAATAAAATAAAATAAAATAAAATAAAATAAAATAAAATAAAATAAAATAAAATAAAATAAAATAAAATAAAATAAAATAAAATAAAATAAAATAAAATAAAATAAAATAAAATAAAATAAAATAAAATAAAATAAAATAAAATAAAATAAAATAAAATAAAATAAAATAAAATAAAATAAAATAAAATAAAATAAAATAAAATAAAATAAAATAAAATAAAATAAAATAAAATAAAATAAAATAAAATAAAATAAAATAAAATAAAATAAAATAAAATAAAATAAAATAAAATAAAATAAAATAAAATAAAATAAAATAAAATAAAATAAAATAAAATAAAATAAAATAAAATAAAATAAAATAAAATAAAATAAATAAAACAAATAAAGTAAGAAGAAGTCAGAGAGTCCAAGGGAAGGAGTTTTGTAGTTATTATTCAAGAACCGACTTAATGTATCTTTCGAAAACTTTCGAAAAATTTTGAAATGTGTGTAATCAGAAAGTTATATGTATTGAAACAAAGTACTGTGACGAATTCGATGAATGGATCTAGAGAATATACCTTACTGAATCTGAAATCTGATTTGGCTGCTCTATTAAAATGTGTTTTGGAAAAAACAGATAAGCTAAAATAAGTTTAAACATGAATCTACTAAGAGTGCACTGTGGGTAGTACATGGCGTATGATTGATATTTTTGAACGTGGAACATCTCTTCCATTGTTTCATTTGGTTTGGAATTTTCCTTTCGCTATTTAAAATCAGTTCCGACAATTGAACAAACTTTTATATATTTCAGATATATATTTATAAAGAAACATTTTAATTACGAGTATAAGTTTTATATATGTATATCTAATTATATTTGGACCGAATATTGAAAATATAAAATTTTTCTTTTCTCTCTAATCTCTTACAGCCACTCCGGTTAGCTCTATAACGCTGCAACATTAAATAGAGCGAGCAAAGGTAAATACAACAAAAGATAAATTTAAATTTTACTTTACAAAAAACTTATTTCAATTACATAGTTTCCTCACAATTCTTTTACAAAATTTAAAACCAACAAAGCTTATCATCTTACAGCAGCACACTTGAATAACTACGCGATTTGAGCTGTAAACGAAGTATTCGAATATTCTCGGCAGCCAACTGACGAAGCGTACAAAGCAGCAACACAAACTGAACAGCATCACGGCACTGTTCGGCTAACTCGTATTCCTTTGTCAATATTAGTGCTATAGCAACTGCTGGGTGTGGGCGATACTGCGCCCCGCCACCGGTAAGCTTTATTACGTAACTCACACGCGCTCTTCATGCTCACACATTCATATACAAGCTAAACATAAATACTTACAAATATGTATGTCACCTTTTGTATACGAAACGCACTTGCAATCATAACATACAATTCATTCGCCGTAATGCGTGCACGTTGTAGGTAGCTTCATACATACATATATACTGTGTAGAGTATATGCTTATACTATAAATGTGTACCAGATACTCATACATCATTTATTGCATATTTTACAATATATTTCATTTCATTCACTTTGCGCAATTCCTCTCCTTTTATCGAATTCTATGTTTAATATTTATTATGTGCTCAGATATTAAATTCTTATTTCAATTTCCCTTCAATAAAAGCAAATAATTTTTTTTGGTATGTTCGTTTGATAATTTTATTTGCCTAGAAAAACTATCTAAAAAATTCTTTTCACATTTTATTATACTTAATTGAGCATAGTTTAAACGGTAAATTAATTTATAAGTACACATACATCTGCATTTCAATCTATTAAAGTTCGTATTCAGCAACAAAGAAAGAAACAAAATTTGAAAATAAGCAAACACATTTTTTTCCAATAAAGTCAATAAATTATTTCGTAGTTTAGTCACGTCCGCCATTTTTACTTGCCCTGTTAAACTTAATAGATTATTCGCTATCAATAGTAAGTTGCTAACACTCAACAATGTATCATTCTGTGTACAAGTGGGAAGAGTTTCTGCAGAAGTGTACAAGCACTCGATAAGCGCATTAAAAATGGATGTGCTCGTGTAAGTGCTTGAGACGTTACGTGAGTCATTCGTCAGCGTTGTCCTTCGCACAATGATGATGGCTACACAAAACAAATAGGCAAACTGATGAGTTCATGCTTAATGTTGACGTTGATGATTGTTTCACCATTATTGTACTAATGAGAATAATGCTTGTTAGCTACACGGCAAAAATTTGAGCCTAAATTTTAAACCATTCATTGGTTTAGGCAATTTTTAAAACTTTTTTTTAATAAATTCCAAACCTTTTAATTACCTACACAAATTCTCAATTTTTTGTGGCTTATATTAAAAACTTAACTGGTATAGACAGCGAATAGTATGTGTACTTCTCATAACAAACATGAGTGCGCCGTAGCTCAGTAGATAGAGCATTGCGCACGGATGACGTCGGTTCTAGTCCTAACATTTAAAAAAAAATTAAATTTTTTAAAAAACATTTAAATAATTTTTATTACGCGCATTTCTTTGAAAGCCTGCTTAAATTTAATTCTAAAAAAATTTGGTTTGGTCATATACCCAAAAAAGTTTAAAAATGACGCTAAAATTTTTTGAATTATAACAGCTTTATAAGCTATAAAACTGTAAACTAATAACAATTCAAAAGTTTTTGAAATTTTTTTTATAAATATTTTTGCAATATACCAACATTTCGTAAGAACAAAACTCTTGCAATTCTTTGTCTTCAAATTTTTTCTTACTTTCGATTTTTTTTATTGGTAAACGTCTGAAACCTTTTTGGCAACCCCAATAACTCGAACCGTTGTAGAAATTTTGAATTTTAAGAAAAGTTATTTATTTGCTTAAAAATATTTTTTTTTCATTCGGAGTAATTTTTTAAAATTTCAGATTTGTATTGGGCTTAGTTAAACAAATCATAACGTAAAAAAAAATACTCCAGGAAGCATAGAAATATTATTGACCGTCTCTTTCCTAAAATTTCCTTAAAACTGCTTTTCAACGTTCGCTTGATTTAATACATTTATAAACATACTCACATACATATTTAGGAAATTGCACTTCAGAGCCGCATTACACGCTTTCACGCATTTTTTTCTGCACCTTTTTAAGCATGCACGTTTATTTAAAATAATTTTGTTTTATTTAAAATATCAGTGATGCAAGAAAATTCTAACATCAACCACGCAGAGAAGGTAAACAAATTTTAAGCAACAAGAGAAAAAAAAAACAGAAAAATTCACCAATTGTTACTTACTAACATTTTCGCTCCCACTTTCACTTCAATTTCTCATCCATCTCACTTCTCATCAACCCTTTGCTTTTGCTAACATTTACGAAAAAAAAATCTATTAACAAATACTATCAAATAAAATAATATAGATATGTACTATAAGTTTAACCTAAAAACTTTTTACAAAGAAATTTACTAATCAACATTTTGAAGCATATGAAATTTTAAAGGCGCAAGCATTTAATATATGTCCTTACTTAGTTTGCAAAAAATTTTGTTTTTTTACGATTTTTACCATCTTTCAGCGAATGAATTTCATTTGAAGTGAAAATATCAAAACAAACAGAAAAAGTTCAGCATACGCCCTGGTGTACCACAAAGCTTTTTTAGCCAGAAACAGCCTGGTAAAGTAGTAGACCCTATAGACGAGGTATTATTCGCATTTCACTTGAATTTATACGAAATTGTGTGAGCATACTCGTTAGGTGACATTGCTTTTGTTCTCATTTTCATGAATTTCCTGCACGCGCGTGTCTAAATATGATACAGCCAATGCTCGAATTAAAATTTCAAATATTTCTTTTATACGCAATTACCATGTAGACAAATAATAGGCGTGAGGTTTTGAATTTATTTAGCAGAATTCAAAAAACATTGCGTTGAGTGATTTTTATTAGCTTTAATAGCACAAATTTCAATGAGTTGAGTGTTTACTGAAATTAATTATATCACTTTGCTTAATTATACATGCTTCAAAGTCTCAGAAAGTTATATGAATGGTTCATCAATTAATATTAATTAGGTGTTATCGTAATTAAAGTGGCTGGAAAATTAGTATTTCATATTATTGCCGACTTTTTCTGGTCCGGTTTATATGAAGAAATTTCTCCATAAAAGCCAATTTAACATACCGAAAGTGGAGGAAGCCTTAACACATATTTGTGATATTTGCTTTTCTACCCAATACAGTAATATTTTTTCTTATTTCCTTCACAAATTTCCCAACTGCAGATGAGCCATTACTATCGAAAGGCTCATATTTATAACTGCTGGTGATAATGAAGTCGTCATCTTCATCTGATGACTTCAAAATATTAACAATAGCATCACAAAATATGATGATATATTTAGAAGAAATTTGTATTTTAAATCCTGACTGGGACGCTTTGAGTTCAAGGAAAAAATTAATACCAGAAAACTTGCACAATAAATCACAACACTTTTGGTTAGCGTTAAAGTACGCATATTGTTATGAGATCGGGCAATTTAATTAGCAACTGGGACACATAAGTACCTTTCGCAATGAAAGGGTTAAACCGCTGTGAAGTGTTGTGCAAAATATTACTCATACGCCGTGTAGCCCATTGAACACAAGTGCTTGCGCTATAAAAATTACTCTCCTGCACTTAAACTTGTAAAGACTTATAAGTATCTAGACTTCAATTAGCCAAGCTGGCAGTTCAATTTATTGTACGAAACAATAACAACAACTATGGGCGATAGCTTGGCGCGAAATAAGCAAAACAAAAAGAGGAGTAAAGAGAAAATAATTTTACTAGAAATAGAGTTTATTATATTTTTTTTAAAAGAGAAACGCATATAAATTTTTAACTCACAATATTCACAAAAATATATATTTTATATTAAAAGCACCTGCATAATAGTATTTTATTTATAATACACGCAAAGCTTAGTTTTATTTTCTTGTACTGCAAATGCATACATTATAATTTCTTTATATATATGTATTTGTACAAAAAGTCAATGAGTTAGAAAAGCTTGAACTTATTTGCGCTTTTTGTGTACAAATCACCGTGGCTTGCCTAAAATGTACGCCAAAGGAATTTGCATTTATGTTTTGCTTAGCAGATATGACTGCCTTTTAAATTAAAAAAAAATAAGAAATAACAAGAAATAGTTTTAAAACAAAAGCACAATGCACCAAAAACAAAAAAAAAACCCAAAACAACAAATCAAAAGTCAACAAAGGTTAAATAGCAGTCTTCTGTTTCTTTCTCTTTCACACGCGCATCCTCATAACTCGTCCATATTGCTGGTTGTGACCTCAATGCAGGAACCTAAAGCCAGCACCCTGAATTTCTCATCGTTCAAATCAAGCTTTACTTCCAATGTTAATTTCCTGAAGAGAAGGTAAAAGCCTTAAAAATCCCGAGCAGATGCGCTCACAGCATCTGCCGCAATAGACGAATAGCACTAATTTAAAATTTCATATGTTCTCTCCATTTTCTTCTTCCATTTTGTTATTTGTATTCCACTTTTCTTATTTTTCGCTACAAATATGTTTAAATAAAAAACAATAAAAAAAAAACTACAACAAACACGTAATAAATAATTGAAAACAATAAACAAACAACGCTATGTAAATATTTGCGTAACTCCCAAACTCACCGCAAAAAACCTATTTCACACACATTCACTCACACACACACACACACACGCACACCTATGCAAACGAAAATATTTCGCTTAAACAATTTAGATTTAGCTCGGGAGACTTATCTTCCGAGCATGATGATGTTGATCCCAGTCAATTGCCGCCTGCCGCGCGGCCCATTCAGGATCAACCAACGAAGCCACCAATAAGCAGTGGTGGGCCACCAAATATGCCACCACCGCCTGCGCCCGGTGTTGCACCCAGTGGCGTTGCCACTGCTCCACCGGGTGCACCTGGCGCACCTGGTGGCCCCGAATTATCATTGAGTTTTGGTGGTGGCAAGACAGCAACGCCAGCACCGCCACGTGGCGTTAGCGCACCAACCAGCCCGGCCAAGTCGCGCGAAAGTTTACTACAACGCGTGCAGAGTTTAACGGGTGCAGCGCGTGATCAGGGCGCTTCTATATTGGGTAAGTACAAAATTTATTTATTAACATTAGGATGTAAATATGATAAGAAAACTGAAACTCAGAGTTGGGCAATTTTTTACTGTTTTTTTTCATATTATGAATATTTTTTTTTTAATTTGGGCATTGCGAATATTTTGTTTGTATAATCGCATTCGAAAAGCTAAATTGATTTTGTGTAAATATTTATATATATATAAAAGAAAAATTACTTCCCACATTCTTTAATGGATATTGATTTTGAGTTGAAAATATATTAAATTTATTTATTCAAACAAAATTATGAAAAATAATTTCACAGCGGAATTTTAGTTAAAAGCCAAAGCACTTGGAAAAGTGATTTCCAACTGACTACAAAATTACTACTTTTAAGCTGGCTTGTAGCCAGCTGATTTCAAAAGTGTTTTTGTACCTTCAAATTTTATGAGCTTATTTCAGTTCATTAGAATCCAACATAATTCAAAAGCTTTGGCAGTCGAAGTAAAAGTAAACAATTTAAAGTGCAAACTAATCCTTATTAAACAAAAGCTGCTACCAACACACAGCAGCAATGTAATTTAATAGCAAAAGGAAACTTAATGTGGCACGAAAACTTTGTTAAGCAAAGCGGACTTTTTTTACTGTTACAAGAAAAGTTTCTCATTACAAATTAATTTAAAAGTAAATAAAAAATAGTTTGCTAACGAAACAAAAACGTGTGCAACACTTGCTGGCTATAAAAACAAGCAAATATAAAGTCCAAGGAAAAACTGAAAACTTTTTCCGACCCACAGTGGGATGGATCGGCATGTGAAGCAAACAAAAGTAGCCACTTCTGAAATTAAAAAAAAATATATCCTGGAGCTATCCAAATGCATACATGAGTAAGAAAAAATTATTAGATGTATGTAAATTTAACCTTGGATAAATAGCAAAATAACAGTTTTCTCCAACTTTTTAATATCTGTCTGCATGTTTGTGCGCGCATCACTCAAAAACCGCTGACTGAAAATTAAGGCAGTTTTCAGCAATTTATGGCCATTTGTCCAATTTAGAGTTTAGGATATATTTTACACACATAAAATAAGTTTCTTATTTTTGTACACACAATTTTCGAAATAAAAGTTAGCTCGAAAGTTTTTTACATATAATAATAAAAATTATCCCGAGGCTGACCCTGCTTGACAGGAAAAATTTAAAAGCTTTGTTTATTCCCAATTATGTTAATAAAATTGTTTCTTCGTATTTCACTAAAGGCAAACATATTTTAAACCTACTTTTATTGCCACCACTGTATGCAACGGAAATAAACCATTTTAAATTTAACTTCAAGTTCGTCATCTACCAATACATTAGTGAAGATCGCATTTGATTTTATAGAGCGGTTTTGGAGTGATGCGGAAACAAGGTTACAGACAAATAAGCAAAAATTCGAAAAATTGCTGTTTTGCGATATTTTAATATCCCCGTATGCATTTCTATATTTCTGTTATATTTTATATTTTTATTTTTGTACTTTTACCCACCATACTCTGTAACTTAACCTGCTTTGACTTAGTTTAAACTTTTTAATTGCATTAAAAAAAGTTAAGTACGTAGGGTTGCCATATTTTACGTACATAATATAACTTATCGACGGCCTTTACTACGACTATTTCAATCAACACTAATGAAGCCTCATTAAAAGCACATAACTACATAAATATGTATGTCTGTATATGTACATAGGCGCTGCAGTGCAGAGTGCAACACGTACGCCGGCATTCAACAAGGACAAGTACTTCACCTTGCTCGTACTTGACGACCAAAATACCGATTGGTCGAAATATTTTCGTGGCAAACGGCTGCATGGAGACTTCGATATACGCGTAGAGCAAGCTGAGTTTCGGGTGAGTAAACAAAGTATTTAATTATTATGAGTGTTTTATGTAAGTTTAGTAGTGAGTAGGGACAAGGAGCAGGGACAGGGAATAAGTGTTTTGTATACAAATTTTATTATTTTATATAGACTTAAATTTTCAAATAGGTACGAGACATGTCAAAAGTTGCACCATTACGTCTTTGTGATCTTGGCATATTCTCTATGATGATGGAAGTCATTTGTTGAGGTTTCCATGCCTTTACTATGAACCCCCATCAGATAGAGCCAAAGTATTTTAATTTGCTTAGGAAAAAAGTTGGAATATGCCAACTTCAATTAGTTTTTATTCAGAATCTTTACCACGTTCACGATCTGATAGTAGATATAACGTTTTTTTTTTAAATATTTCAATGCCATTTGTACTTCACCTTTACCCTCTTTTTTATCACTTACCATCAGTTGAACTCTTTTTCATTCATAAAGTTTATTAAATTGGTTTATCTCATATTAACACGTTGCTGGTCTTTTGCAGGATATTTCGCTCACCGCAAGCGCTGAAACTGGACCGATTATTTCCATGGCCGTCTATCGTGGTGGTACTAGGGTGAGTAACTACATCATATACATATACATACACACATTTATCTAGGACACTATTATACATTTACATACATATGTAGCTAGACATTTATCCACACATGCGTACTTATGTATGTATGTGAGTCAGTCAGTGAGGGTATGTACTTTGTTTGGATTTTAATTGCTCCCTGTTGACCAAGTTGTGTAAATGTTGCCACTTTATACAGTCTGAATATAAGCATACATAAAAGTATTAATATTTACACATGACCGGCAATCAGTACCACGCTGTCTAGTCTGCACCTTGATAGCTCTTTTGTGCTGATTTTAATTTTACTCAAAATGGTTGTTGAGGCGTAGCTACTTGGCTTTAATTTTTATTATTCTATTTATGGATATTTTGTTATTTATATGAAAAGGCTTAAAAGGGGTAAAATAAAGAACGATTCCCAGGAAAGTATTCGCCAGTCATCGTTATTATCATGGTAACAGTACTATGCACCGGAATGCCCTTCCAAAGGATTGGTAGTCGATTGCAGGACGCCATCACCGTAGCTTGAGGCGATACTAACATACCCGGGCTTATTAATATAATAAGCTGATTTTTTAATTGCCTTCAATTATTTTTAATTTATTTGAATAGATTATGATTTTCATGGATATTAAACAATATATTACTAAAACAAAAAAATTAAAATTAACAAAAAAGAAAACATAAAAAAATATTTGTTGATTACTTTCAACTTTTATTTTCAACTTTTATGAATAATTGCAAGAAATCTTGATTTTTTTAATAGTAAACAATTAGCTTTTTATTGAAAAAAAAAAAATCCAGATTTTTCACAATTCTTAAAAATCGAGAAAAATTAAAAAAACCATATTTTTATTACTTCTGATTATTTTCGTAGTTGTAAGACATCATGGTTTTTTAATCGTAAACATATAGGTATTGCTTATTCTTGAAAAAAAAAAAAAAAAAATTGAAAAAATTATTCACAATTATTAAAAAATAAAAATGGTCAAAAAACTACATTAAAAACAAAGCATTGTTGAATTACTTTTGATGATTTATATTTCTTTTTTAATGATCGTAAAAAATCGTAATTTTTTTAATCGCTTTTGAAAAAAATTTAAATAATGATTACTAATTACTAATCAAATTTCAGAGCGATGAGGATTACAAGATAATCACTTAATTTTGAAAAAGTTGTATTGAAGATTACTTTATAATAAATGTAATTTGATATTGAAATTATAATTTTTGTAAACGTAATCGTGCAATAACATTTGAGTAAACGTAAAAAGGTTGAAGTGATTACTTTAATGGTAATCTCTGACGCAATCGATTACGCATGCATCTCATCTTTATCGCCCAGCTCTGGTCTGTCATAGCCTAAATATATTTGTAAAAATAAAAATAATAATAATTATCAAATAGTGTGGTATAGAAAAAAGTAATAATAAAAAGCTCGAATAACCTGCTGCATTGAAACAAAAAAAAAAATCAACCCCATGAAATCCAACCTCTCTTGGGAAAAAATGTCAAAATTAATTGCTCACGCTTGCATAGCCTGAAAGTTGTTGCGATGTTAACCACTCACACGAATGAACAAACGAGATTTTCCCTTGACAGACACAAATCGTGTAGGCTTACAGTAAATTAAGAAAAAAAAATGTATGTATTTATATAACAACAATATGTACACATTAGAGTGTGCTAAACACTTTTTTTAGATTTTGTGATTTAAAAAAAAGGAACCTACAAAGTTTGTATTCAACATATAAAACAAATTAAATAAGGTATTTGCATGAAAAAAATTTTTTTAAAGTGTAATCTGAATCTGCATAGTGGAATCACTAAGTGAAGTTAGCTGTCACTTTTCTTGCTTTGTTCTGTCATTCGGCTCTCGGAAAACGTGTACAAATGTTGTGTCCGAAAAAGTATTTTTTGCATCGAATTTCTTCTATTTTATTAATAGTACGCTCCTCATATATTTTGAGTATTTCTTCGACATTTCACCCATATCCACAAAACAAAAAATTGCATATCTCGTTGGGCCTTTTTATTTCTTTATTGTTTTTTTCGAATCCACTGTGTATAAACACCTGCGCATATAAGTTGTAATAAAAAAAACCATTTGTTATTTTATCATTTTCACCTCTTTCTCTCTCTGCAGGTTGCACGCTCATTCCGACCGGATTTTGTGCTCATACGTCAACCGCCACGCGACGGCTCTAATGACTTTCGCTCGACTATTATTGGGCTGAAGTATGGCGGTGTGCCAAGTATTAATTCTTTGCATTCTATTTATCAATTTCAGGTGAGTAATAAATAAAGTTTTTCGTTGGAAATTGTATATTGCGTTTGCGCGGGGATGCAAACAGGTTGTGCAGTAAAGAGGGAAATGTTTTTTGTTAATAAAATAAGGCGTCGTCTGAATTATTTGCTTTTTATTATTTGGAACACGTTATGGCAACAGCCATGCAGATCTAGAATTAACATTTTGAATACTAAAAGTGACAATTTATATTCTTCTTCTTTGTTTGGACCGATCGGGTCATTTAAAATATAAACAATTGCCACAAATAAAAAAAAATTAATATTTCGTTTTCTGAGCGAACAGATGGGATTGAGCGAAATACCGTTATCGTACGGTTGTATTTTTATTTCGTATATTTCTTGCTCGAAATTTAAGTCGGGTCGAGCATAGTATAGATTGCAGAAAATGCTATTATTTGTTACACTTATTATTTTATTTTTTTTTTTAAATTATCTAATGTTATGATATCCAGCTTTAATGCGCATAAAAAAAGTAGTGGTATATTTAACTTTTTTTCGCAGGATAAACCTTGGGTATTCGCGCATTTATTGCAATTGCAAAGACGCTTGGGACGTGATGCATTTCCATTGATTGATCAGACATTCTTTCCTAATGCTAGAGATTTGGTAAGTGAAATGTTTTAGTTAACACGTTTTTTGTGAATAAATGTACAACTACTAATGTGGCTTTATTACAATAAATACATACATATAAACAGTTAATAAAATATATATTTACATTTCGAATTAAAATACTAAATTGATGATAAAAAGTTAAGGATGCGGAAAAAGTGAAGAAAATGAAACATAAAATTGGAAACGGAAGAGTATAGAATAGCCAAAAAAAATTTTTTTTAAATGAAATATAAACAATAATAAAACTGCAAACTTCACAGCACGATGAAATATCATACTAAAAAAAAATAAAATACTAAAAATAAAAATTACAAAATAAAAAAACAAAAAAAACAAAAACCTGAAAATAAAAATTACGAAATAAAAAAATTAAAAAAAAAAATTCGTTTCCCAACAAACAAATAAATTTTAAAAATTATGAAAATAAAAATAAAAACGAAAGACCTTTTTTTGATAAAATCTTTAATTAAAAACTAAACAAATTAGAACTTATGCATATTTATAAATGTAAAAATGGAAATGCTGCGCGTGTTTAACTTTGAGTACAATATATATGTATGTATGTATGTATATATAAAACAGCGGTGGGCGATTTATGCTTTTCTATGCATCATGATTGTGCCACCGACTTAGTTTTTCGAGTAGAAGGAAATGGCCATTTAGCGACAATAACACACGAAAAGTCAATCATATATAATTTGATTGTACAGTTTTGCCCACCACTGATATTAACAAACAATTATTTAGCTGTTATTATTATGCATATGTATATGAAAATAAATAATAATTTTTTTTTTCTTGTTTTGCTTACCTAAACTACAAATTACAAACAGCAATTTTTGTTAATCGCAAGTTTCTAAAAAATGACAAAACTAAATACTAATCAACTTCGTTTTATTAAAATTAACGAAATGTGTTCCCCATCTTGTGCTAAATCAAACTCGTGCGTGCGTTAATTTTACACTTGCTCAAGAACTTTAAATTACTTTCAAAGCGCCTCCTTATGGATCGGCCATACATTTCTTATAAGACGGTGTTCTTCGCCAATGGCATTTGGTGATAATGCCTTCGGGTGTACGATAATGTGTCGGGATGCATGCGCTAAAATCTGTTTCACACTTGGCAAATGGTGACCATTTGCAGCTGGTTGCCGCTTGACGTTGATCCAAGCAGGATGTGCCGAAACATGGTTTAACCTTTGACAAATACAAAGAAACAAAGATTTTGTAAAGCAAGTAAGAGAGAGTTTTAATCCAACAAAAATACTAACCGAACATTTGCAACCCTTACGATAGGCACCCGCAAAACCACGCCTCTCGACAACCGACATATTTTGATACTCCTTCACATAGCTGCATATATTCAAATATGGTCCTTTACCAGCAATCACATACAATTTGCCAATATCCAAATTAACACCGCACATGGCATCCAAATCTGGTGTAACGATACGTCCGTGTTTGAGCATTTTATGGCCGGCTTCATTCATCTGTGTATGGGCGTAGCGAAAAAGTTTTCGAAAAAGGAGAAGAAGCACATTATTAAAAATCAATTGTAAATTTATGCTGCTTACTTTATAAGATTTCTTGACTTCTACTTTGTAGGCGATATTGTTTTCAACTAATCGATGTGATTTACGCATGACGCGTATTATGACAACTGAAAAGAAAAGGAAAATAATAATTGAAAATATTTCAAATAACAAGCTTTTTAATTATTTTCAGCTTTATAGTCTAATAAACGATCCCAACTAACAAAAACGTAAATATGAATTCCTCAGTTAAGCTAAAAATATTAAAGATATTGAATGTATAAGAAAGAAAGGACTCTTCCCTAGTCTCGCATATTACTACGGCTTTGATGTCATACAGTTTTTACTCCATAGACACCTATAAAAGACATACATACATTCATTTTTATTCATCGGATAAGATCCAAGCAGATGAAAGAAGTCATAAATGAGTCAGAAAGCAGTCCTAAATAGGTGTGTTTACCCTCTTTTTGAGCTTATTTAGGAGTCTTAAATCAGGGTATTTCCCTTCTGCCGATGGTTGTTCTCTATGAGCCATATTTCATATATCATAAGACGTTGAAGAGGAGTCATATATGACAACTTTTGGTCTCATAAACGGCACTTATTAAACTCGCAAAAATACTCCTCTTTGAAGCTTTTCGGAGTGATTTATACTCCATAAAATTTCCCATATTTGGGACAGTAAAATGTACTTTTTGGAGGTAAAATTGAAGCACATGGATTAGCAAATAATGTCTGAGGATATGTTTATCAAAATTTTGATTTTGAAACCCACTGCACTGCATTTAAATAACTTTCGCTTACCATGTTTGAAGAAAAATTGGTTTGCCTATTTTGAACTAGTTTGAGACTAGTATATTTTTGTCTGAAATCTGACAATTTAAATCTCGTAGAACATGACTATGTCAAAAATACCAGTTGCTTATATGTAGAAAATACAGGTGGTTGACTAGTTGAGATTGGTGTAAATATTACCTTTGAAGTAGTTTGCAACTTGTTGGTTTTACTCCAGGGGGGACTGCAGTTTTCTTCTCGAAATGCTCAAGAGGCTAATAATGAACTTCTACTTTCAGGCATGTGTCGCATATTTCCGTTTCCTATTCACCCGTACTTACTGCTGTCACATTGCGCTCTACAAATTGAGCTTCTACTCTTGCCACCCACATACATACATACATACATACATACATACGACTGTGCTCTCTTTCCTCCCACTTCTTTTACTTACCATAGTCAGCATTGCAAAAGTGTGTTTGCGGATGACTTGGCATGCAACTGCACGCCTCTACTGGACTACTGTAGAGTGCGAGTAGGGAGAGCAGCATTAACGCCAATAAACCCAAATATTTTCTAATGTCCATACTTGACAGCTATTGATTTTGTTGTGCTTTATTCGTAATGTCACTTGCTCGTTTCGCTTCGTTTGCTTCTCTCTGATGTTTATTTTATGACACGTTGTCTTAGTGGCGCCTTAAGTTGCTACACGAGCTTGACTTTAGTGTTGTTTCTTTCAAAGAATACTCAGAAAAAGTTGTAATTTATTGCAATAAAGCTGTCATGGCGTTATCTGAAATGAAATTGAAAAAAATGAAGTGCTTTAAGTGTTTAGGAATATGTAGGGAAATGTCATTGATTTAATTCTTTCAAATTTTATATAACAAAATAATGGAAAAAAGTGGAACTGATTATTTTTTTCTAGTATAACCCTTGAAAAAATATTGACTCTTAATTATAGTCATTGCTTAAAATACATTTTAATTTAAATCTTAACTTAACTCGAAAAGAAATTTAAAATGTTGGTTAAAAATAGTCATATTAAAACAAGCTTTAAGCTAAAATGAAATGTAACAGGATCCTCTTATGAAACAAAATTAAGTTGGTTGATGGTTTGATAAATAAATATTTTGTGTTTTACAAGGACAACTATTTTATTCACAAATCATAATAAAACTCAAGTTAGGAGTTAGTGATGTCACAAGCACAAACATGGACACAAACCGTAATTTTAAAATTAAAGCTCCGTCTTAGACATAAAATGTACTTTGAGTTGACTATGACAGACATGAAATCATAGTTATTTAAGAATCATGTTTAAGTAGATAAAACTCTATTTTAATTTCAGTATGATTAAGAGCCATTGGGTATGGATTAAAAATGAAATAATAAAATACTACTTTTTTATTTTCTCTTTAAAATTTAAAAAAGTTGACTGATTAGGTCCTTAGCTGCATAGCAATATTTATTTATTTATTTATTGGAACATTTATGTATGTATAGTTCCATATTTAAATGTTTTTTGTTGTTGTTATTTTAACACCAATTAAAGTTACTTAAGCTACCGCTACTATTCAATTGTCAACGAGTTTCATTTTCAGTTTCAGGTTATAGAAATTTATTTTCAACGCTTCAAATATACTACTACTAAAAGTGTCATCTCTTGAAATTGTAAAATTTTTGTTTCAAGTTCAGTGTTTGTGTTCTAATATTTTCCTTGTTAAAATTTTTCATCGCGCAGTGTTCATTATGCCAACAAAATTGAAATGAGATAGTGCAAAAGTTTATCAACTAACAACATTTATTTTAAACAAACTTCTCGCTCATAAATAACTGAATATAGTTTATATGCATACATATGTACATATGTATGAGTGTATGCAGGAATGATGAAACTAGCATATACAGTAGACGCTCACAAATTAGAATCACTTTGTTTTTAGGGCGATTCTAATTTCTGAAAAATTCTAATTCCTGGACGTTTTTTTATATCAATAAAACCTTAAAATGTATGTCAATTGAAAAACTTCAATGAAATTTGTCTTATTCAATTTTATTCATAAAAACGAGAAAACATAAGGTAAAAATCCTATATACAGTGTGCGACAAAACTAAAGCACGAAATTTCTCATACTGCCTCGTAGCGAAACTAAATTTGCAAGCGTTTATAAATTCAAGTTTTTTCTATGCTATTTACAAGTGGATATACATGTTGTTGTGTTAACAAAATAAATAACACAAAACTTCAAGTTGAACAGAAATATTAGTTCAAAATGTAAAAGTAATCTCAAATATAGTGCGACAAAACTAAAGCACAATGTATCTAATTGGAAAAAGAAAGTTATAACTTAAAATATTTAGTAGAATATCCGTTATTTTTCAATGCTGTTGCACATCCTCGTGGCATAGACTCAATAAGTTCGTGGAAAACTTCTGTGAAAAAGCTCTCCCATGCCTGTGTAACTTGAACATACAGGGAGTCCTTGTTAATGCAAAATTCGCGATTTATTTTCCGATCTACAATCTCGCATAGAGTTTCTATGGGGTTAAGATCTGGAGACTAGGCAGGCCACCGCATTACCTCTATTTTATTGTCCACAAACCATTCCTGGACGCACCTCGCCGTATGTTTAGGATCCTTGTCCAGCTGGTATATCCAACTTAGTGGCATTTTCTCCTTAGCGTGGGGCAGCATAATGGTCTAGAGAATGCCTTTTAACACAAATCTGTCCATTGTGCCATTAATTCTATGATTTGAACCCAATCCGTAGCCTGAAAAACACCCCCAGGCCATAACGTTGCCTTCACCATGCTTTACGGTGCCTTTGGAATAGAGTGGATTTAAACGCTGCCCTTTTGGCCTGCGTAGCAGCTTCAGCCCATGGTCCACATCAATTGTACCATCAGTAAGTGGCTAACTGTCCTTTTTTCTGACGAATACAAGTTTAACATCAAAAATTCTGATGGAGGGAAGCTTGTACGCAGACCTAAAGGGCAACGTCTAAACCCACGTTACTTTAAAGGTACTGTAAAGTATGGTGGAGGAAGCGTAATGGCCTGGGGGTGTTTTTCAGGCTACGGATTGGGTCCAAATCATGGAATTAATGGCACAATGGACAGATTTGTGTACAAAGGCATTCTCCAGACCATTATGCTGCCCCATGGTGAGGAGGAAATGCCATTGAAGTGGATCTACCAACATGACAAACGATCCTAAACATACGGCGAGGTGCGCCCAGGAATGGTTTTTGGACAATAAAATAGAGGTATTGCAGTGGCCTGCACATTCACTCGATATAAGCCCCATAAAGAATCTGTGGGAGATTGTAGATCAGAAAATAGAATGCGAAAACTGTAAAAACAAGGTCTCCCTGTTTGTTCAGGTAGAACGAGCTTGGGAAAGCACTTCCGTAGACGTTTTAAATAATTTGATTGAGTCTATGCCACGAAGATGTGCAGCGGTATTGAAAAACAAGGGCTTCGCTACGAAATATTAGAAGAACCAACTTTTCTTTACAGGTACATATATCCCAGAGTGCTTTAGTTTTGTCGCGGCATATTTAATACTACTTTTATGTTTGAGTTAATATTTAAGTTTAGAATGAAGTTTATTGTATAATTTTTTTTTTACATAACAACCAATGTGCCCTCTTCGAAACACAATAAAAAGATTTGCCATTACTATTTGTTGGAAAGTTTATTCTCTGGTTGTGGTGGTATGGGAAGTTTTGTGCTTTAGTTTTGTCGTACACTGTACATATATGTATTTATGCGCTAAGTCAAAAAAAGGTTCAAAAAACAAAAACTCCAATTACAGTAAATATATTGATCATTTTGCAGTAGCTGGGCTAGTGGCACATCATCGTCAAATATCAAGCAAACAATGCCGAAACACGTGCACGCGTATCGAATTCAAACAAAAACTGACCAAAAATGGACAGAATAAATTGGGGATTCCCCCTTTTATATCTTATTTTGCAACAAAAAACAAAACACGCTCGCAAATTAGAATTTTCGATTCTAATTTCAGAGCGTGTAATGTATTCAAAAAGTTGATTCTAATTTCTGGAAATTCTAATTACTGAGAGTTCTAATTTGTGAGCGACTACTGTACATACATACAAACATATACATACATATGTATATACATCCGCTTATATTCAATGGTAACCATGTGTTCTAAATATTATGTTTTAGTGCACTAAAAACTATGAGTACTAAAAAGGGAACTAAAACCTATGTGCACTGGAAAGTGTACTAAAAATAATGTGCACTAAAAATTATGTGTACTAAAAAGGGAACTAAAAACTATGTGCACTGAAAAGTGTACTAAAAATGATGTGTACTAAAAACTATGAGTACTAAAAAGGGAACTAAAACCTATGTGCACTCAAAAGTATACCAAAAATAATGTGTACTAAAAATTGTTCTAAATTTTTTTAGAATAACCCTTCAAGAATGTAAAATGGCAACGAAGACTACACCTTTTCCCAGCGTACTTAACAAAGCAAAAAGCGTTCTTCATAAATCGAAAAATCACTTTACAGTAACCAAATGTACTCCAGAAACCATAAGTTATTGTTCAGATCAAGTTGATTATACTGAAGTACATTTTACGAGCTTAGAAGTGAAATTAATAAGTTCCGAAGCATATCACTAGTTCTCAACCGATTCCCGCTCAGACGGTATTAAGATCACTTCGATTTGACTACAACTGGACCGGTTTCATACGGATAGTTTGATTTATCCATAACTGCAAAACTTCTTCCAATTATGAATTTTTGTAACCGGTAAATTCATCTATGAAATGTTAGCAACTTTACTGCAGATTAATAGCGAATTTGTGTGTATTGAATGAAAAAAAATTAATATTTAAGTAGCACGAACAGCAATTTTCCGATCAAACAATTTATTACATATTTTTCTTACGACAGCTTCTTCATTTATGTTTGTATCACCTACATTTCGTTCAATAGTTGGTAATTGCAAAAACAACAATGAAGAATATTATGGCAACTGACAACACATACTTAAGAGTTTATATTCATTTGTATTATGGCGTAATGATATTACTTCTCAGCGTAGACAATGTGGCAACAGCTCGCTTGAAACTACTTTTGGATTGTATGAACTATTCACAGCATTCTTTTACTTACGCAATTTAATGGCTTCTAAAATTTGTATAGAAGTTAGTGGCACTGGTGCGAGTGCCATAGAGTCTAATTTTCTGCTCTTGTTGTTGTACGCATCGTGCTACCCAATAAACATTTTTGCATGATCTCAGGATTTGAGAGCTTTAACCTGATGCTCAAACTGTTGAGATTAATGAGACTTTTACATGAAAGTGCTATCACAAAAATATTGGAGTGAAAATAACCTTTCCGAATTTAAAAAGTCATATTTTCCAGGAGCTGTAGGTAAAAGATGCACTCAAAATTTCATAAAAAATAAAAAAAAGTTGCAACCGCTTTAAGTCTCTGTCTAAACGGGATCTTACTGAAAAATTCAGGACAAGATTCGCAAATTTTTTTAAAGAATTTTGAATTTTCTCGAGTGCGCCACCTAGCGGAACTTTGTGTACAGCATATTGCATTTTTTTTAATTTTCAAGCTACACCCGTTACAAAGTTTTAATACTCTGGATTAGTTAATAACGAATTGCAAGATTCCTATTTTTAATAAATTTTCCGTAGGTATATCTGAATCCATGCGCCACCTTGCGAATAATTTTACTCGCATTGCTCAACGGGAAGTTGGCTTAAGAAACTTTATACAATTCCAAAACTTTTTAGGGAAATGAAAATAATATTTTACAATATTGTACTTCCTTTCTTTTGCGTAAGTAATTTGCAAACCTATACTTCGCTTTCATTCTGTAGCTTAAAATTGGACAATACTTAAACTTTCCAAAAGTAAAAAGGTCAAATACCAAATAAAGAGAAACTATCAAAGTCACGATCGCAAATCAATCAATTTGAACATTTTCAAAAGCAATCGCACAGTGGCCGATTTCAGGCTAAAATTGAGAATACACTAATAACAAAAAAGAAAGAAGAAACAAATGCAGCTTAATCACATGATTATGGTAAAGTAATGTAAAGGCATAGAATTTTTAAACAAAAGAAAAAAAGAATCGAAACAAAAGAAACAACAAAAAAAAACTAGAAAACCACATTGAACGACCTTAGTAAAAGCACACAAAATAAACAGGAAAATATGCAATAAATATGTTTGTGATGAGCTATTGTATAAGTCTGTTTGTATGATTGCACTCAATGTGATGCATTATTGATCGTGTTGATCTAGCCGCTGATCTCGTTAACCTGCAATCAGTTTTTAGCTGCGCTTTTGTCTATCGCGAATGCAAAACAACGCGAAATACCGAACGAAGTGTTTGATTGCAGCATCTATTCATTTATATTTACAAATGTGTGTATGTGTTTTGTAATTCAGTTGTATGGAAAAACTTTTATGAGCATTTAGAAATCATGTATATTGTGGTTAATTTGTCTAGAGACGATAATTGCAATATGATTTATTGATAATTATCATACGTAGGTCTAATCATTTTTATACCCAGCGTACTAGTACTAGTACAAGGGTATTATAACTTTGTTGGGATAACGGTTGGTTGTACAGGTATAAAGGAATCGAGATAGATATAGACTTCCATATATCAATATCATCAGGGTCGAAAAAAAATTTGATTGAGCCATGTCCGTCCGTCCGTCCGTCCGTCTGTCCGTCCGTCTGTCCGTTAACACGATAACTTGAGCAAATAATGAGATATCTTCACCAAACTCGGCATGCGTACTTATTTGGGTTCAGAATAGATTGCTATTGAAAATGGGTAAAATCGGACCATAACCACGCCCCTTTTTCGATATCGAAAATTTCGAAAAACGTATAAAACGGGTTAATTCAATATCAGAAGCAGCTACAATGATAAAATTTGCAATATGTATTGATTTAGGTGTTCTAAGGCCGATTTTATCAAATTTTTTTAAAAGGGGCGTGGCACCGCCCACATATATTTGAAGAAATTTTCAAATTTTGACTCTCAATAACTTCAGCACAGTTTATGCTAGTACAACGAAATTTTGTAGAGGGCATACTATTGTTGTGTTAAATTCAGATATAGAAAATAAACGAAATCGCTTAGCGACCACGCCTTCTTTTTCATAAAAGTTATATTGAAAGGAGGTGGAAATATTGAAAAGTCCATATCTAATTAACTGATACAGCTATAATAATATAATTTGGTACATACATCAATTTTCATATTCTTTACATTATTTTTGCAAAATTTTGGAAAGTGGGCGTGCCACCGCCCACTTATGAGTCACGCAATTTTCAAATTCGACTGCTAATAACTTCAGAACGGTGTGAGATAGATATACGAAACTAGGTACCAGGCATCTTATGTTTATGTAGAGTACTACTATAGAAAATAAGAAAAATCGGTGAACGACCACGCCCACTTTTGGACTAAAGTTCTCTAAACGAGAGTTAGGAAACCGGAATATGCAATATCTGTTTAACTGATAAAGATATAATGCTAAAATTTAGTACACTCATTCACTTGATGCTGTTATTAGTGTTGTTTAAAGGTTTTTTGGTAATATTTTGGAAAATGGGCGTGGCACCGCCTACAAGTGAATAAACAAAATATCAACATTTCACTATTAACAAGCCACTGTGAAAGTATCATAAAGATCTGCAATGAAAACTGATCTTCAAATAGGGACAAACAACATAATAAAATCCGTGGGCGTGCCACCACCCACTTTTTTAAAATTATGTAAATATTGATTACACATATATCCGTACATCGAAAAATTTCACAAAATACGTTAAAAGTTATGGGCATGGCACGCCTTCTTTTCCAAAGTTATATATAGGACATGGTATCACCATTGAAAAGATTGATTGAGTACTTTTGGCTCATGTAAGCGGTTAATGCTTTATAAGCAAGGGCCGTAGTCGCGCCCACCAAATTCGCTATTGTTTAGGCTGGGAATAGATTGGTTTTTAAAATGGGCGAAATCCCCGCCCCCCGAAAAACCCGCCCCCTTTTTCTGGAAACTAACGCTGGGTATTAAATGTTCGGTTCACCCGAACTTAGACTTCCTTACTTGTTAATTTTAAATATTTGCTTTTTCATATTTTAGTACTAAGTTCCTCGTTTTGAAGCTCGTTGGTCAATATTTTTCAATGACCAGAACGATAAGTTGAGTCGATTTAGCCATGTATGTACATACATCAAGCTGTCGAGCCGTCAGTTTTTCTGTTTGAACGCAAACTAGAAATGGGACGAATATATGTACATAGACCCATACAATCGATTGCTCCAATAAACCCAATACCCGGAAGAAGGGTCTCTTCTATTGCAAGCCTGGTTAAGGTCCTCGTTCTCTGCTAAAGAGATTACAACCATCGGTTTATCATCCTTTCTCAGATACGGATTGTTATTCTTCATTAGCCACTGCCAACATTCGTATTCCAATGCATTTAATAAAAGACTGGCCCCAAACCCCTATGAAAAGAAAATAGTTCTTTACCCAAGTAGAATTAAACACGATTGGGGTGCAACGCTTTCTCGAAAGGTAACTGTATCGAAAATGTTTATTTGAAATATCCCTTATCTGGATCTTGTGATATAAGACACAACTACCAAAGTTCGTCTCTAGCCAGAACACGTCTAAAATCCCTATTTGGAAAATTAAGGGGGGATGGTATCTGAAATGTGAGATTCCAGATATCCAGAAGTTCATTAAGAATTTTGGACGGTTGCAAAGTATATCTCACTGTGAGTGCTAACAGTTGGTGGTTGACCAATGAAAAGCAAGTAGTGTTCACAATATAGTGCCGCTGCGTCTCTCCTGAGGCCATGAAGATTTTTTGGTTAAGGAGGTATTACTGCTAACTTACATATTTCGGGAAGCAAATTTATTTAATTTTAATATGTACTAATGAGCCATTGGAATACAGTTTAAGTATAAAAAAAACTCTATCGCATGTAGATAATTCTTTTAAAATTGAAAAATACCCCAAACATGCGTGGTTCATGCACCTACGTGTTGTAGTGGCTGTGTTTGCCTCTCCACAAACAACAATCAAACACCTGCATTACATCGCATTATGGTTTGTTGGCCGCCTACTTCAACACCTACATAAATCACGAATCTGTCAAGCATGACATGAAATGTCAACAATGTCATTTACTAAGCTAACGGATTCTGTGTTCATATGTTCATATGTACATTAATGCTTGAATAATTTTGAGACATTACTCGCCGCTCTAGCGATCATCAGCTGTTCACGCGCAAAATATCAAGAAAAATTGACAACAATCCCATTAGTAGCATCTTCGCACGTTTTCGTTGGATGTGTTGTACGATTTTTATAAGTGATTTATATAGTTCTATAGTTAATGTAGCGTTACGCTCCATATCGAAATTTTATGAGTGTATTAGATGTACGGACCCACCTCTAATCACCACAATTCACCTCTGCTCATCACGACGGGTGAGTCCAGATATTGACAAGCGCAATAGATATTACTTATGCATATTTTTCACATTAATTTAATATTGATTTACATAAGATGCATGCATAATGATAGCTCCACAAAATGATAGGTTGAGGGGTATTTGTGGTTTTGCAAGCAGTGTTTCCTATATTAATGACGCTGCTACTACTTAGATAAGTGTAAACAGTTTAATAGTGCGTTTCATACTTATAACACCCATAAAATTCAAGTAGACAGTTTTAAATATGACTTTTAAATGAGAAGAAATCTAGTACGAGTAGAATTAGTACAAAATTTTTAAGTTTTTTAAAAAATATTACATTTTCTTATTTAAAAAATGATCGTCAAAATTCGCAAAACTTTTTGCCAGAATTTTTGGTAAATTTCTGAGTATGAGATTTTGTAGCTCAATCAATTTAAGCACAATAAGGTGCAAGTTAGAAATTTGCTGAAAAATGTCGCCAAATTTTGAGATTTTTTTTCATCAAGTGTGTTGAGTGATTTCTTCTAAATAACGCATGAATAAAATTTAATTTTCTGTGATGAATTTCCTTTCAAAACCTATAAAAAAACCGACATTCTCAGATTTTGGTTTTTAACTTGGAAAACACATAAAAGGCTTAACGGTGAAAAAAATTTAGATAGGTCTTCTTATATATTATGTATTTAATAACTTAAACGAAGCCTTTTTCTTTTCAATTCTTTTCAAATAAAGCCAGATTTTGAGGGCCATTTTTAAAGTTTGGTTATACTTCCTGAACTTTGTGTAAATTCTTAAAACTTTTCTTCGGGGAGTGTTTTGTCGCTAGAAAGTAGGCGTGGCAGCACCCATATTTGAATGATAGACAAAACTACAATACGCTATGTACAATTCTGCTTTAAATTCTTCTTCACTCGAACTTAATAAATAAATAAATATTTCATTATTATTTATTTTTTTTATTTTACCATTTTTGTATATTTCAATGGCAATCGCCTATGTTTATTCATTTACTTATTTATTTATTTAATTATTTTTTATTTACTCTCTGATTTGACTTATGCATGGATGGTTTTATTTATTTTTGTAGGTATGTATTTATATTGCTTTCGTATGTTTGTTTGTTTTATTTTGTTTGATTTTTTCATTTCGTTAATGTACTTATGGCTTCTGTTATTTGTTTTTCCAAGAAGTCACTACAACACAACAAGGTGAGTGGGTGGGCGTAGTTTGCGCATAGCTTGGCATCATTCCCACCAGACATGTTCTGATTGCGCGACGCTGATTTTATTAATAGAAATAAATTAATTTGTATTCTCATTCATACTATAATATGAAATGTTTCAATAAGATGCGTTGGCAGTTGTTAAAACTATTTCGTGGAAATTGTGAAAAGGGGGGAAAAATTATTGATGTACTGTGAAATAAACCCATTTTTCTTAATAAACCATCACCAACATTGCATGTTTCAATTTAATTTGCCCGATAAGCTGTTAAAAGCAAATTCTTGACCATTAAATGTTTAAAGTTGGAAATGGCCCATAATCGAATGAAAGCTTGTATTCTTGAGCGTGAAGTTATTTAATTGCTTTAAATATATGTATATTATTATATGTATATACATATATAGAGTGAATATGTTAAAGGTAACTAAATAATTTACAATGACTATAGTTAAATCAAAACCCGTTGTAAATCGTCAATTTATAATTTACTGCTCAAAATGAAGTTTTTTATGAATGATCATTAAGATGGCCCATATTATATAGGGGAAATTTCAATATAGGTGTACAGATCAAGGCACCCGCTAAGTATAAAACTATTGGCAAAGGAACTATTCTGCAAATTTTAAAATTACTACTCGCTATTAACTTAACATAAATTAGTTAAAGAGTAAACCCTGACATGTAAGTTGAAATATCACACCCATTTCCACGGAGAGCCATAAGAATGTATTAGACTAAGCAACCAATTTTGTTTTAATTATTTAATTTAATTTTAATATTGACATACATATTTTATAGAAAAAACACCTACTTTAACAATTTCAGGTTAACAAATGTTCACATATTTTCAACTCTTTATTGGCTGATCCGCAAATCCATTTCAGAAGCTCTTTTTGTGGGGAATTCGAACTTCTTTTAACTAAATCTCAAATATTTTTTACTTTAAAACAAATAAATATTAAGGATTGCAACTTATACAGTAATTTTTTGCATGTTTGAAAAGAAAAAAAAACAATAGATATACATACATAATTAAACAAAAAAGTTTACCCTTGCGTCCATGATTTTTCGCCTTATTTATGCTGTCTTAACAAAAAAAAAAGTTTTTATTTATTGACACAAACTACAAATAATGCTCGCCCTACTGCATTGCCGCCACTTCAAATAAATAGCGCAGTTGTGTAACGCCCAGATGCGCTTCTTCGGCCTTGCCTTTCATGCACATTCACCCACTTTTCTATGTTGGCTTTACAAAATTGTTTATGACCCACAGGCGTTTGCGGATGAACGCTTTTAAAAATTTATTTTATGCGTTAAAAACGTTGAGTGAATGATGCTTAGTAACACCACATTTAATGAGATACTAAAATTAAATAAAACATTACGTATTCTTAAGGAACATAATGGATGGACTAATATTAAATACTTAATGTGTTGTGGAAATTAAAAGTAACACGCAGCAGCTTGTGTGAGGTTTTGTTGTTTGCGTAGTTTGATTTTCTAAAAGATCTTTTTTTTTATAGATTTTGTTGTTGTAATTAAATAATACTTTTTTGGTTGTTGTTAATTTGCATACATTTTTGTTCCTTTTTATAATCACAATCTCTCTTTTTCGCTCTCTTTTACGCTCTGTCACATTTAATAAAAGCGTGCCATCCAGCAATTATTACGACATTGACAGCAATGAAGTGATTTTTTAAGTGCTGTCATGACATGAATCGTCAAAAATTTATTAATTGCATTTCACCCACTGTTATTGTTGATTTTGTGATGCAATGTAATTCTGCTTCGATATTGAATTTATTGTTGGAGATTTGCATTCGCAATCACGAGGATTTAAGAGTATTTCGTTATTGATTGAATAATATAGCTTGATTTAATTAATTCGAATTCGTTTCAAATACTTGCAATCAACGTTTTGATTTAACTTTCTGATTCGATTACTATCTTCTTACTAGCGTTATGTTTATTACGTTCTATTCTTGTTTGTGGATCATTTCTAGATGTGGAGTTGCAAATTAAAAACTTAGGATTCTGGCAATAGAACTTTAAGTAAAGTCGCCAGGTGGCGCATGTAGCTAATTTATGGTCCGATTATTCGCATATTCAGAGCATCTAAAGGCCATAGAAAAAAGAAGCATGAGAATGAAGTTCACAAAAAGTGGTGAAGCCTGTTGTTTATGAATGTATTCCCTGCGTTAAATATTTTCTCAAAACCATTTGAGTGATCTGAGTGGCCAATGATATAAGTAAGAAACATTTTTTACTCCTTAGTACTAAGGCCCTTCAAAAGCTAGGCAAGAAGAAGGGGGGAAAGTAATTATGTTTGCATAATGCTGCTTGATATGAAGTAGGGTGGATTGAATAAAAAATAAATTAAAAAAAAATTATTATTTAAATCTATTGAGGCTTACTCGATTTTAAAATACATAAATAATAGTTTCAATGTAATAAAACTATTTTACCAAAATAGCAGAAAACATCTAAACATTTTTGATTTCATTCTGATGCAAAATAATTAAATAATATAGAAATTCTAAGTGTTTCAAAAAATTACAAAACAATAGTTTTTCAACTTCTGACTTTCAAGGGAGACTACACCGATTCTACAGCAAATTAACATTTATTTTTTCTATTGAAACTATTGCATTTAATATGCAATTGTTAATTAAAAAATAAATTTTTGTTCAATTTAAATTTTTTATTGAGCACAAACGCTAACTCCATGCTAAGCAATAAAAAAGGGGTCACGCTAATGTTTAGGACCTTCGTACTTATAGTTCTTAGCTGCTCATATTTTCGTTAGAATCTTCTCATTTAAATTTTTTTAATTACATTGAAAACTTTCCATTTAATAACGATCGGAATCCGAAATATTCCTATCTTAAATACAAGAACTGACACTAAAACGCTTTTCATATTAAATTTTTGACATATTTTGCATCTTCTTTTACTCACAATATATGTATGTGATATTCCTCTATTCCTCTCATCTTAATGCCTTCCCCTCACTTAAGTAGAAATTCTTATCAAAGCCAAAGAAAAATACTACGTTAACAAAGAAATAGCTCCCTCTCGACCCACTTTCAAAACTTTTAAATATCAAATACCGGCAACACAGACTTCTATGAAAATTTCAAACGCATCAAACTTTAACAAAAGCGTTTCTTTAAAATTTTTTCAATTATTCTTTTTTTTTACTTTTCTTACGCAACTAGCAGTGGTCTGAACTTTGTTGGAAATTAAATGGCCAACAAAATGTTGAAGAAGATAGAGCACGAATATAATATAATTCTAGTTATGCTATTTTTTTTGGATTTTAGCAATCTCGGGATTTGTGTGAGAATAGCGTAAACCTCAATTCCGGGATTGCTAGGAAAGCTTAAAAAAGGGAACACGATCAATCTTAAAATATATAAAAAACTGTGGGACTTTTTATATGTATATGTTTTTTATTTAAAATGAAACTGTGAGGCATACTTTGGGCACCAAAAATTTCGGTATTTTCATCCCTAGTACATACTGACATATAAAGACCCGCTTCGTGTCTACTTAGTTACGAATACCAACAACCATCGCCATCAACCAAACTTCTCAACCATCCGTTTTGGCATACTTCCGCAGTAGACGCCCCTACACTTCCGTCATTTTACCGTTAGCAATGATATATTGAATTCGCGTTTTTGTTTCTTTTTCGCCTTTTGACTTTTTTCATGTTGATGTCTGTCGAATGTTCGTCTTTTCAATACAATTTTTGAGCTGCTTTAGTACTTCAGTCGGTCATTTGAATGTTACTCTTTTTAATTAAAATGGCGTCTAGTATGTTAGTAACGTTGTTGCTTTTCGTAGAACTAAATCGGCGGCGGGTTACCACAATCATTTTGTGGTTACGTACAATAAGTTTGGATAGCCTGAGTTAGTGGGTAGTTTTTCTATTCGAGCGTTGTAGAATTAAAGGAATAAAGAAAATATTGCAGCTTAGACGTGGTCTGCCGTAAAGTGTTGGTTGAGAGGGAAGTTCACACAAAGGAGAGCATGTATTTCTAAAAATTCTCTTTAAATACGAAATTTCTACAACGTTCACAACTTAAATTTAGACCAACTTATAGTTTTTTCCGCGCTTAAAGGTTAACTGGATTAAAAGCGGTATTGGTTCATAGGTTTACATAATTGAAAAGTAACGTCTTCAGTGCTAAAAGAGATATTGATCCTTAAAAAGAGGTACGCACTAGTCAAGTCGCTCCGATTCCAGCTTCAGCCGATTTTGTTTTCGAAAAAATTGAAACAATAAAAAAAATTTTTTTAGATAAACATTTTACAGCTTCATAAATCCTATATTTGATCTTCGATAAAAAAATGTTTTTGTTTTTTTGAAAACTTTACTTAACTTAACAAGACATTTGAAATATTGGTCAATCATTGGCATATTAAACAAAGATTTTGTCTAAAATGTAACAGGGTGTTCGTATGAAAAAAAATTAAGTCAGTTGGTGGCATAACGAATTTTTTTTATTTTTTGAAAGGTCAGGCTGCGTCAACTATTTTATTCGCAAACCATAGCATATCACAAATCATAGCCAAACTCAAGTTAGGAGTTAGCGATGTCAGAAGCATAACCATGGACACACACACCGTGATTTTAAAGTTAAAACGACATCTTCCTCATTTTAAAATCAAAACTCTGTCTTAGACATAAAATGTGGTCTATGTGGACTTTGACAGACATGAAAGATGTTTATTTTAGAATCATATTTAAGTAGATAAACTGTAGTTTAATTTCTTTTTTCGTTTGATGCAAATCACCATTCCACATCGACAATTCTCCAGTTTTTCTAGCTGCCGTAAGGGTGACCTTTTTGATTTCTAACTAAAGCTAACGAAACTTAGTGTACTGCGCAGTAGTGTGCAATTTCGGATTATAGGTTCTACTATCGAATCGTAGAATTTTTTATACTTTTAAAATTGTCAATAAAAAAACAGAACATCCCATAAAGCATTTTAAAAATTTAGGTGGCGTTTTCAATGCCTTTAAGTGGCAACAAATTCGACTGGACTGCACAGCAAAACTAAAAGGTGAATAAAAAATTTACAAAATCAACTTAAAATAAGCAACTAAAAATATTTTGCAATTGAAAACTGAAAAGTGCAAGTTTCAATTAACCTAAAGTGCACTTCGGATAGAATTTGAAGCAAAGAAAGCTCACACGAATGCAACAACATTGCATTAAAACAGAAAACATCACTAAACAATAAAAAAATTATAATAATAATATTTGTGTCTGCTTTTATCTTTTTGTATTTTTCTAAAAACAGCTAGAAATGTTTGTGATGCAATGACCTAGAGACCCAGTGCACAAATTTAAAATTAAAATCATTTTTTTCTTTTGCGTTTTTTTTTTAAATGCACGTTAGTGGTATACAATAAAACTTGTTCAACAAATCACCAAATTTTAGTCAACACAACCAACAGCTAATCAATCGATACAAAACACATCTGCCCATCGATTGTTCGAAGTCAATTAATCCAATTGAAATGAAATAAATCAAGATTGAATCAAATATACATATTTGTTCGATGCATTTGTAGCCATGTAGATAAGTTTATGTGTACGTCGTAGAGATGCCAATCCCGCGCATTTTCGGTATTGAACATGTGTAACTAAAAACTTAATATGTGTGATTTTTGCATGGTAAAAGTTATATGCAATATTTTTTTGAATTTAAAATATTTTTTTCTTAGATTTGTTTTTAAAGCAACCTGAGATTTTGCACCAACTAGCAAAGAACTGAGTTTAAAGCCCTCATATGAAAATTTGTTTAACTCATCGTATACCCCGATTGTTAGAATCCAAAGAAATTGTCATCCCAATAGCACACACCCCCACATATACATATCTATGTATCTACATATCTAGGTGGCACAAACATACACTACCTACAAATAGATGTTTATAAGAAAATCAACAATGCATTGTAGGCGCTACGTATGTATGAAAATACATACATACATACACACAAACAAATAGTATTTTACTTTCCATTACTTGTGTAAATTTAGAAATGTTCAATCTATGTGGAAAATCATTATTCCTGCCTGCAAAACAATACAAATCCAATGGGAAACACACTTGAGACATCAAATCAATAAAACTGGCAATAAACATCTTGTACTCGTAGTAATTTTTATGTGGTACATCTTTTATAAATGCATTTGCAGTAGTTTTCATTGAAAAAGCAGAAGGCCAAGCAATTAAAGTTAGGTTATGCAGCGTGTCTTAGGTGTCTGTGTGCATGTGTGTGTAGTATGGCTGTTGTAGTTGTTGAAGTCTTAACTTATTTTTGCTGTATTAACAGAAAATCCAAATAGAAAAAGCAAAAAAAATACAATTTTTATTTTTAAAAGAATTTATGACACTAAAAATAAAAATAAAAATTTTTTTTAATATGAAAAATTAAACAAAAAAAAAAAATATTAAGAAAAAAACCTAAAAAAAAACAAAAAAAAAATGATATGAAAGTGAAAAAATGATAATGAAGGGAAAATAGCAAGGAGCTAAAAGAAAATAACCAATTAAAAAAATAAACTAAAAAATTTATAAATAAAATTTTTTTTTAATAAAATAAAAAGATTTTAAAATATAACTTCAAATTCATTCTGGCCGGCCAAAACCACAACTTGGAAATTTCTTTACCATTTTTATAAGATTTCGTATAATAGTCACTTTGACAATTTGCTGGCCCAGATGACAATATTGTAGTCTGAGGCCCGGTTTTTCAGTCGTTGGTTAAGCTCAGTTTAAACTAAGTTTGCCTAATCTCGGCGTAAATTTAAACTCCAGTTAAACTGCAGAGCGGTTTTTCAGTGAGAGTTTAAGGCCGCTTTTTTGATCTACTTTTTATACGGCAACATTGGTTTTTTTTATCTAGATCGGCAACAGATGACATTCGTTTACATATTCAACGCAATTGCTAAATGAAAAATCGCTGTGAACAAAGATAAAGATACGCCGTGTACAAGATAAATAAAATATATAAATATAAATAAATTTAAAAAGTCCAGGAGCAAGAATTTCTTACCAAATAAATACTTCACAATTAAAACAATCAACTATGCAAACAACTGACAGGTTAACTAGAGTTTAACCCTGGCAGATTGGCCGCTTAAACTACGTTTAAACTTCGTTCAAAGTTGACTGAAAAACTGCACAACAAGTTTAAGCTTAGTTTAACTGACAAATTGAGTTAAACTTGCACTGAAAAACCGGGCCTAAGATAAACTATATTTTTTGTTTTACTGTTTGACTGGGTGATTTTTCAATTAACAAGGTTTAAGGAAATTGATTTTCTGACAGATTATATACATATATCGTTGATACACATATGTCTATTGAAACGATTTTCCGTCATCTCTTGCCAAACTCAAGAAAATTGTCTGCCAAAAAGTTAAACTAAATGCTCTTAATCCTTAAGTTAGAAATAGAAATATATAATAAAGAAATATCCTTACCTTCTCGTTATTAATGCAGAGCGCCTTTGTTGAAACTGAAAACAAACAAAAAATAAAAAATTATAAATATTTTGGTTGAAGGATAATAAAATACCAATATTTATTTACAATAAAAAATTCCTCCACCAAAGTACTTTGCATACTTTTAAAATAACAAAGACAAAGCATATTAACTTGGTTGAATTGATGTCAAATGTCAATAATAACATAATTTGCAATTAGACACTTAAGCGCCTTCCAAATCTTGAAGTGCAAACTTAAGAGGGTGAATGCGCACTGCTGAGTCCCAAACGACAACAAAAAGCCATAAATGCTACTAACTAACAAAAGTACAGCAGTGCTAAATAATTTATAAACATACATACATATATTTATGTACTTGAGCAGCCACAAATAATATTATACCTTATAAAGTTCTTATTTTTTTGACGAAAGGGCTTAGGGTGCAAAATCGGCTATAGTAAGCGAGGTTTAACTCTCTTCCTGTCACCTTCCGGGTTATCTATATTAGTGCTTATATAAGATTTTATTATAAAACACTGTCTCTCTGAGAGACAACTTTATCAATACTGGTAGTCCATCGTAATTAATTATTGGAGCTTAACTATCTAGGCAGTTTTGGACACAAGAGAACGCCAAGAGAGCCCAAGTTATGCCTGATTTATTTTTTTTTTTCATCTCTGTCGAGTTCTTTAAAATTATACCGTTTTATAAGACACACTCATTATCTCACTCAGAAAGATATCCCAATAGACTATATAAAGTAAGAAGGCCTTATGAGAGGCATTAAATTTTTTTGGGTATATTCGTACTATCTAGTACTATGTTTAATACATGTACGTACTATAAGCTGGGTTATGCGCTTAAATATTTTTTCTTTTTATATTCTATATACATAGTAGACAGCCACATTGTGGTCACACGGTCATTTGATATTCATTTGATATTTGAAAATGAAATCTTTAAGCTGTAAACCTGCGATTTTAAAGTCTACTTCCAAGTAAATGAGTTTGTTTAAACTCACTTCACATTGATTTAAAATCTATTACTTTTCGCCGGCGATACATAACAATTAATTGACACCTAAAGTGGCGTTTGATTGTCGTTTACATTGCAACTGCCAATTGTCGAAATGCATGCTTAAGATATTGTCAAGAGCGTATTTACATATAATTGGGTTTGACGTTTGTTAATTTATGTATTTATCCATTTAAATATTTATGCATGTTTTGGAATTTTTAGTGCTAACAAATATGCTAAAATGAATATTAGATTGGGTAAAGTTTGACAGTTGATATTCTATTTAATATTTTTTGTAAATATTTGGGGTATTCACGCAGTTATCTTTATTAAATTAAAGCTACAGAACATTGTATCGATGGCTGAGTGGAGGATCACCGTATCTCAAAATATTTTTCAAAAATGGCCCAATTTAAATTTTTTTTAAATAAAACTCTATATCAGAATTTAATTCAAAAAAGCCCTATCTCAGCTAAAAATCTATTGAATTTTCATTTATGTATAAATAACTCTGAATTGAACAGAATTTTTGAGCTTGCACTTAAACTAAACAATATTTTATATTTATTTTTAGGTCACACCTTAACTGTTATAGAGCAACTTTAATATTGTTTTTGGTTAGTTGTATCCATTATTTATTAGAACATCGAGAGGGCCCAAACTCATTTCATTAGAAGTAGACCATTTCCTTCCATGAATTTTTCTATTTTAAATTTATCGGTTGGATAATTATTTTTTAATTTTTTTTTTTTGCAAGAGCATAATTAATTAATTATTAAGATGATCATATTTAAAAGCTCCTTAACAATTCAAAAACTTACCTCGAACTATAAAAAAGTTATTTTGTTTTCTAACGAATGAAATAAAATTTCCTAAAAAATTTCGTAAAATCAGATTGCGAACATTCTGAGAAAATGTTATAAGTCGGCATCCCTAATTCCAGTACAGCACGTCTTCACTGCTTAAGATAGTGCATATTTCCCTCAAAATCTTCAAATTCTTTTATTTCTCATATTTATAATCGTATATTGTTTGGCATATGTTCGTTCGTGCTTCGCATGAAAAGTAGTTCAACTGCGTCTAATAGCTAATGTTTCACAAACAATTAATGTCAATGTGCGTCGCTCAAACAATCGCGCGCATACGATATATATAGTACATATATATATATATACACACACAATCAGACATAGTCGTGCATAAACTTAAATCAATGCCGACATTTGCCGCCTCAGGCCTACTCCAGCTGGATGGCAATCGTTATTTGCTTTGGCATACTTTGTGCGGCTTGTTTGGCAAACAGTTTTTTTTTTTTTGATTTTTCACTTTTTTGTTATTTACTTGGTGTTTTGCTTATAATCACTTTTGACTGTTTGTCGCTTTTCGGCATACAAAACGCTTATCAGCTGACAAAAAAAAACAACATAAATTGAGCTTTGTTGAAACGTGTTTCTGCTAAATATTTTCACATCTTTATTAGGAAAGAAAATGTCAATTGCAGTTAGTTTTTGAGTGATTTGCTTGTTTCTGAAATTTCACGGAAATTTGCATATAGTTTTCATGGTTTCTCGTTTTGTATTTTTTGTGGTTGGAAAATTATTTTCAAATTTATCGCACCACTCAAAAGAGACTTGTTTGGCGATTTTTACATTTTATCTGACTTTCCTTCTTCCCCATTTCCCTGGAAAGTGCAAAAGGGTAGGAGCAACGCTGTTCCCAATAACCCTATAACAATCCTTATAAATGGACGAAAATTTTACTTCGTTACTGGGTCCAGTTTTAATAATTTTACTACCGCATTTTGAATCACCCTGGTCCACATATTGATTCACATTTACCCAAAACCTCCACCCCTCGTGGATCCGCTCCTGTTTCGCAAAAGTGTTTCCAATCGCCAAAAACAAAAGCAATAAACTGTGAATAATGTGTAGCGAAGCGGATTTTGCCATAAAAAATAATTTGAAACAAAACAGCAAATTGCAATCGAAATGCATTATAAATAAGCGAATTTTAGAAAGCAGGCAAAAAGATTTCACGTTAAAAGTGAGAAAAGTATATTACATATGTATGTATGTATGGATGTGGGTGTATAAAATATTTATTATTGATTTTCAGATGGATCAAAGAAGCTTTAGGTTGGCTGGCTTTTAAGTAATTTGATTGCCACTCGTAGAAAGCTGATTCAATTGTGTGGTTCGATTGTATTGAATTTCGGTTTGCGCATTATTTATTAAAAAGAAAGTTGCATGAAAGGTCTTGGTAGTAATAAGCAATGGGGATGTATGTAGACTGTGCGACAGAGATGCTCGACAAATGAACTTATTCTATTACCTTTCTTTAGTACACAAAACTAAAAGGTGAAAGATCAACTCGTTTCAAAATATTTTTCATGAACGCCTGTAATAGAATTTGTTTGAAGAACTCCAACACAGTGCCGCTTTTCCAAATAAGCTTTGGCTTAATAGCTGGCTCACTCTCTCATTCTCATTGCTTCTACCTCTCACTTAATATAGAGAAGTAAAATCTGAAATATTATCAAAATTGGACACAAATATTTATTGGCAAATATCAAACATACAAAAATGTTATCTAACCCAAAAGCATTTGTAAATTCTACTAATGTTGTTGGCGCTCTTCATATTAAGCATTTGATCTATAAAAAATTGAGTGCCTACTCAAGTGCTTGATTGGAGTGTGCTTGATGTTAAAGTGCTTTTAAATTTGGGTATTGCTGTCAACACCAAAACCCAAAAATGTATAAATAAACTTTTATTTATTTAATCTTTTCAGTCATGTACATTAAGCTGATTTGAAAATATGATTTGTTTCTAAACTCAGAAGCTTCGTCCTTTTATATTTTTAAAATAAAGCATTTAAGCATTTAAAATGTTGGTCAATCATAGTCATACTAAACAAAGATTTTAGGCAAAATTATATATAACAGGGGCCCCTTATGAAAAAAAGCTAAGTTGGTTGCTGTTATGAAGAACTTTTTTATGTTTTGCATGATCACCCTGTGCCAACCATTTTATTCATAAACCATAGTATACTATTGTATGGTATATGTCTTGGAGTAAGCAATATGAGAAGTGACTGGAAGTCCATTCCGTACTCAGTTCTTTGACTGTTAAAAGCAGAAAAGAGAGCGCAAGTGAAGTTCTCTTTCAGTCACAAGTGTAATATAGGCAAAAAATTGTCAGAATATAACAGTTTCAGATAAATGATTGTTGACTGTCAAACGATCAGCTGTTGTGCTTTTGAGTACCGAGTAGAAATTAATAAAATGTATAAAAATAATGACATATATATTTTATTCCATTTTATATAATAATTCATTTTATTTAGAGAAGTGTAGTATTGAACCTAATATATTACAGCTTTTGATTTAAATTGAGGTATTAAAGCAATTTTCCCATTTTTATTTTAATTTTAATTTTTTTTTAATCAGTCTAATGCACATACGGTCCTACATCTACACACGCTGATTTAAGTGCGATGCAATTTCAGCAGATTTTTTTTTTATTGGATTGAAACTCATAGCTCCATTATTTTTTATTAAACTTTATTTGCAAAAATTGTATTCGAGGTCAAAAATATGTTCATAAAAACCTCTAGCGAAGTGAATTACAAAGTTGCTGTATCTGATGGCATAGTTATTTACAATACAGAGTGAAACAAATTGTCTAATTTTGGGGTATGTAGGAATCACAATCGAAGAAGGTTTAAGGATGAGTTGTATGACATGGTACAACGAACTAAAACCCAGTAGCTATGGTGCCTTGGCCATGCGATGCGAATCGAAGAAGAAGCACAGGTTAGTTTGGCATACGTTTTGAAGTAAGAACAGAAAGAAGCAGAAAAAGAGGGATATCCACTCCGTTGGAAAGACCAAGTGGGCAGCAATCTGCCAGCACCTGATATATCCAATTGACGTCAGCTGCCATTACGTGTTACTGTTGCACAGTGTAATTTTGTAAAATTCTTCATTGCCAAAAATATTTTTTAAGTTTTGTTAAGATTTTTGTTGCGCTGGTTTTTAATGTTATTGGCAAACACTACATAAAATACCGACATCAAAAAAAAAAAATTAGAATTTTATATTTTTTTCTTGACGCCTTCACAACCATATTAATATGTATGTACGAATTTGTATGGCCATTGAAATTTATGTTTTTGGCAATAATGATTGTTGGAGGTCGTTTGTGTGTGGAACGTGCCTGTCCTCTACTACACACACAACCGTTGTTTTACAAATGCAATTTAATTAACATTTTTAATTGAAACTTTTTTATGATCCTTTCAACAGCACGAGCGCTTAACAATTTGTAGAGCTGTAGATATTTGTTTCTTAAAAAAAAAAAAAAAAAAAACATTCACAAAACTGAATATTTATATTTCCCTAATTTTCAACTGGAATTCGCCATTCATAAAATTTGTTTCACAGCAAAAAGCCATCGCCATGCACGACGTGACAAATATGGCAGATTTTGCATGCTCACGAAAAGTTTTGTTTATATGACGATTAACTGTAAGTTAAAAAAAAAAAAATTGTTTTAGGCCCACATATACATAATACTTTGTGTCAGTTTGTTTTTGTGCGTCTGTCAGCTGTAATTAAGCATTTCGAAAGTTTTTGCTGATAATGCATTATTTAGCGCTCTTCAATGCATCATAAACGCGACGTGAGCTTGAATCAAGTAAAATACAGTTTTTTCAAATGACTTGCATGTTCGTTAAATTTTTGTTAGGCGATGACTTTTGAAAGTGACAGGATATAAACTTATTTGCTTGTACAGAACACTATAGCTCCTAGTTTCTCGTTCTACTTTAAAAATTCAGTTTTCAAAAACTATTCCCTAATTGAATTTGTATTCTCTGCTAACTAGACAATTTTACATTTTTCGGTTCTATAGCTCCTAGTTTCTAGTTTGGATAATTTCCCAATCTTAATACAGCATAAGCAACATTAAATTATTTATTTTTAATTTCCAACCGAACCTCCTAAGCCGCATTGGGTCTCGTAATATCATGGATCTAAAACTTTAGAAATTTTGAAATCTGTCAAAACCTGGTTTACAAATTATCTACCGATTAAACTGCAACTCGTTAGGGCAGCCATTGGTCAAACCTCTTGGAAATCTAGTAGAAATCGGAAAATTAGTTTTTTCTTTTTGGGGGGAGTGCATTTAGTATATCAACATTTGAAGCAGTTTTTTTATAAATATACCCCATCTTCGAATTTTTTTCAAGAATTTTGTCAATTTGTTTATAAAGCGGCCTATCTCGAAATAAGTTTCAAAAACGGTATAATTTTCTGCTGAGATAAGAGATTTTTGCATGAAATCCGGAGACACGTCGTGCTTGTAAAAAAGTGTTAGTTAGGGCGTTCTTGAAAAATATTCTGAAGGGAAAGCTTGAATTTTAAATTAAGAACCCACGCTTAGGGACAGTGTCTAAGTACTTAAAATATAATAGTTTACTCACAAAAATAGTTCATAATTCTGGAGGAAGATATTTTAAGGAAAACCAACCACAACAATTTTTGTTCCAAACTCAAAATCAAAGAACTGTTTAAGTACATATCTATATTAAAATTATCAATACTTAATGGTAGAAGAAAACGAATGTGTCAGCTGTCCTTAATTAATTAATCCCATGAGTTGTGAATTATACGAATCAGTACAACAACAACATAAAAAGGGAAAATTACAAAAAAAATGTATGCCAATATTTCAATTGAAAAGTGTTTTGGTTTTATTGAGATTTATTACGGACAAGCAACCCACGCAAATAGAAAGATATTGTCAATATATATATATATATATATGTTTATATGTATCTTCATTGTATGTCGGACATACAGATTTACAGTCAGACATTCATATATATATGTTTATATGATATTATAAACTCCAAAACAATTTGATATTACTCTCAGAATTCAAAATGTCAATTGTTTTATAAACCTTTTCAGCGATTGAGGGAGTGTGTTGCAGGACCCCATTAAAACTTGTTTTTAGAATTTAATGGACTCCATCTCCACCTAAAATATTCTGTCAATGTTCATTAAAAGTATGAGTAGTCTAAATTTAAATAGAAATATGATATGAATCACTAAAGCTAAGAATGTTTATTATTAATTATTTAATTAAACAGCGAGCCAACCACCTCCTACAACAAACAATCTTTCAAAATTCAAAAGACAAATAAACTGAAATGAAAATCAATAACAATTTGAGATGATTTGCTAAGTTCATAAGCAAAAAAAAAAACAAAGAACAACAAATAAATTACAACAAAAATCATGCAAAAAATGTCGAAAATGATGATTTATTTAGCTGCTTTTTTGTATTTTTTTTTTTTTTAATTATAATATCAGCAAAGTTGTCTTCAGTATTCGTATGTTTTCATTTGTTTATGTGTGTAATAATATTTCCAAATTACACACACATGGTTTGTTATGGTCTGTTGGTGGTTCTGCGACGCTTAGTCAGCTTTTAATTTGAGCGACTTGCGCCATTGTCACATATGAGTATTCTCCAAGTCGAATATATGTACATACATACATACTTACAAACAAACAAATCTGTAGAATATTACATTTTTTTTAATGATATGCATGCTGACAAATGTTTACATTTGCATATCCAATAAAGTACATAAATGTCGGCAATTTTTGTAAACAATTATGAAAATTTTGTCTGAGTTGATTTAATTAATAAAAAGTTCAATTTTTTATAAAGTTTGGTCAACATTGGCATTTTGGAAGAGTAAACAATTTTTATTTGTTGCATTGTTTATAACAAAAAAAAAAAAAAATTTAAATAAATTTTTTCAAAATATTTGGCTCCCTGTTCCATTTTGGAGCAATATCTGCTTACTTGTTTCTACTAAATAACAAAATAATTTGGAAAAAAAATGTGTGATAGCAATTTGCAGTCAAAAAAAAAAAAATGAAAAGCACACGAAGCTAAATTAAAATACGAACAAAAATAGTTAAAACAAACTTTTCTCAAGAAACAACAACAAAGTCGACCTACATAGTTAATGAATTTGTCAAAACTTTTTGACTGACAATAAGTAACAAAAATGTCAACTCTCCTGCAGGCTAAATATGGCAACCTAATAAATATGTATAAGTACAGTGTGTGACAATACTCAAGCAACAAAATTCCCTGTGGGAAGTTTTACTAAATGAAAGCTAAAGTATAAGTTCTGTAATACTAAGCTCTTTTTATTAAAGAAAAACACATACTAGTTATTAGAAAATTAGAGTTCGGATTAAAGCCAAATACGAGTAATAAGCCTAAATGTAGGCACTAAAATATGAGTGTCCCGTTTACGAGTAGGACGTTTCCGGGCCTTTTCCGGGCAATATTCTGAGGGTTTTCAATGAAGATATAATATGTATAAAATAATATACCTGAATCATGAGTTGCAACTGAAGACTTGCTGCAAATGGGAAAGTCCCAACAACAAAAAAATATAATTAAAATTTCAAAATTTGTTTTTCAAAATTTTTGCAATTTCAAAATTTCAATTGAGTATTTTGCAAAGTTCATGTTTTCAATACTTTAAGAGAGGATAGACTTATACAAAAACATTAAAAAAAAATAAAAATTTTATTTGAATTATGAAAATTTTTGCAAAAAATTCAAAATTCAAAATGTAATTAATATTTCAAAATTTTTTTTTATAAATTTCAATCTTTTCCTGTTTTCTGAAGTTTTTTTTTGCGAAATATTCCGAAAGCTACTAGACTGAAAAGTGTCTTTGAATTTTGAATGTTTTCCAAAAATTTTCCCTATTTTCTCTCCGCGTTTATAGAGGATACTTAGACTTAAAAAAAATGTTTTTCAAAAAAGTTCTAATTTTTTATTTTGGAGAATTTTCGGTTTTTAAAAATTTAAAAAATTTAAGTTTGAAGGTAAAACAAAAATGTGAAAAAATATTCCAAGCATATTTTTTTTTTAAATCCTACTTTTACAAAAAAAAAGCAATCAAAATTGAGTAATTTTGTGTTTAACTAATTGAATTCGACTAAAAAGTTAAAGAAATAAAAAAAAAGCTTTGGAAAAATTTGAAAATTCGAAAAAAAAAACACTTTCAAAATTTTAAAATATCTTTAGATCTATCAGAGGTATAAGAAAGAAAATTTGAAAAATCTCAAAATTTTTAAATTAGAAACTTTAAATTTATTTTTGAAAATATTTTTTTTTTTTAGTAGTAGTAGATCGGCAATATGAAAAAACTTTATAAAACAAAGAAGAAATATACTCAAGTTTTGAAACAATTTTTTTTCTTCAGCAGAGCTTCGTTTTATTTATGATAAAATAAAATTTATTTTATTTAAATCGGAGGAGTCTATTCCAATTACATGTGTGAATTTGACATGGATATATTCTACTGCTCAGCGGAGTCGGGTTTGCCTTTTTCCGTCAGATTATTCTCTAAATATATGATAATTTGGAACTAGTGAAGATCTAGTTCCGATCACACTTATTACTATTTATCTCAACTAAAAACATTGCACAAAATTGTTTATATTAACTAACTTAAATTATTTAACCTCGACAGCTAATATGTGCAATGCTCTGTCTTTGCTATTAATTGAGAGATCGTGAAAAATCATTTTTTCTATTCATTTAAATCGAGTTACCAGTTTCGAATTTAAATGTGCTAAACAAGTTAGTAAGGACGCATTAGAATACAATTGTAAACAAAACTGACCTCTAGAAATTTTAAAAAGTGTCAAACGGTTTCAACCGAAATAAGTAATTGCGCCGGCCAATGTTAAATACATATATATCTAGTATATATAGATTCAAAACTAACAACCACAAATAAACGAACAAGCGTAATTCACAAACGCACTTAGAAATCGAAATTCAAATTCAAATTGAATTACTCACTAGTATAGTGGATTTTGAGAATTGGATTGGAATGTAATCGTGTTGCTGTTGTATTCAATTCAACAGAGCTGCCCACACAATATGCACGTGTGTATGTAGAGCTCAACTTCTTTATTTGTACGCAACTCGATATTGCATTACAGTTCAATAAAACATTCAATAAAGCAACAATAATACATACATTTAATTGAATAATATTGAATGGCATTTGTTTGAAATTAGCGCAGTGATCCCCTCCACTTTGCTTTGTTTGTTTTTGAAAATCAATATTATCACTATCCAACTCAGCGTAAGTCAGTTTGTTCGCTGCTTTACTTCTTATTATCTTTTATCCCGCATTCAGCCGCATTTGATGTATCTCAATTGAATTCCACTTATATTTTTCTATTGTTTAAATTTGTTTTGTATACATTTTTATTGTTGGATTTACTTAATAATATGCGTTGAAGATTTTTAAGATTTGTTGCTTAATACTAAATACATGGAATATGATGAATGTGTTTCTTGTTTTTTTTTTGGGAAAAACATATATTTATTTAAAGCCCAAAAGAACTGAACTTTGGTCAACTAAGGGCGAAGCAGAACTGAAAAATTTCAAGGTTTATAATTATGATAAAATAAATTTTTTACTATAGTTTTTTTTTATGAACAACGCATTCATTCTAGTTCATAACATAACATTTTTTATGTTTATAAAATTAAAAAAAAAACTTTCTTTAATAATCGAAATAAAAGAATTTTGTTATAAAGAAAAAATAATGGCCCGTAGTTATAGTCAAATTAAAATAGAGTTTTAACTACTCAACTTGATTTTTAAATAAACATAATTTCATATCTGTCATAGTGAACTTAACATACATTTTATGTCTAAGACGGAGTTTTAATTTTAAAATCAGGGTATGTGTCTATGGTTGTGTTTGTGACATTGCTTACTCCAAACTTGAGTTTGGCTTTTTCACTTATTGCCACAGCTATGCTACGGTTTGTGAATAAAATAGTGGACACAGGGTGACCATGCAAAATATAAAAAAATTCTTTACACCATAAAACAACTTAAATTCTTTCATAAGTGACCCTGATACATTCTATTTTCGCTACGATAACTAAAGATTTTAACAAAAATGTATGTTAAGCCGATCAATATATTTTTTATTCCTTTTTTATTGTTTATTCGTACCCCACAATAGAAAGTTTATTTTTAATGCGATTCTGTTATTTTTAAAATGAAAACGAAACACAGGGTTACACATGAGAATTAAATAATTTCCATTAAAAAAACCTCAAATATTGGCGTTAGATTAAAATGAAAATAAAACATAAATCAACTTTTCTCCAGGAAAAAAAGGAACTTCAGTTCATGAAAGCTATGCGGAAATCTTCAGCCAAAAATTCTTTTGTTATTTATGTCTGGTATTATTTTGTTGATCGGAAGAGCATCTAACAAGCTCATTTGATGATTAATGTGTTCTTAATATGAAGATTTTTATAGAACTTGTACACGATCGGCTATGTCCCCCTTGTGAATTAAAATAATTTATAGGCAAAAGGGAAAGATGCCTTGAGTTTAGTTGGAGAACGCAAATGTGTGATAACAAATCATAAGTTTATCCAAACAAAGTTGTGAAATCCTTAAAAACGAAAACTTATGACAAATTGTGTATTTCTTAAAAGAGATAAATATCAATTTTAGAACAAACTTTTATCTAGTTTAAACTATGATTTTACTACAATTAATATTTTTGATTTATTGTTATTTTATTACAATTTAGTTAAATTAAAAAAAAATATACATATATATTTTATGTTCATTCATTTATTTTTTTTTTATTTTTTTTCTTTGTACCTAAAACAACCTGTTTTACGCATCAAAAATTTCCCACCTAGGAAACAAATATCTACTCAATTGCATTTAATCAGTTAACAGAAGCTTTACAAATGTTAGATAAATTGATATCGGAGCACTTGGGTACACTTCGATATACTATATGTATATTTATATCGTCAGCTTGGCGTGTAAAGCTGCTAACTAACATTCAAACAATGTTACATAAAAGGCAAGCAAACTATTGAAATTTCTTTGAAGTTATATGGAGGAAAAGTGTTTAACATTAAGTTGACTTACAGCTGGGATATGATTTTTCTCCTTTGCTTGATTAATGTAGTGTCTCCTACTCTACCGAACTGCATTAATAAGTAAATTTTTATGAGAAGTGGACTAAGGCGGTTTACACTCAGAGCTAACAATATTGAAATTTGTACATTAGAATGTGCAAAAAAATTAACTTCTTTTAATATTTCTATGATATAATTTTTCCGAATGGCAAGCAAAGTGCTCTCAAAACTTCACTCCTCAATATTAATGTATGGATCTGTCTTCAGTCTAGATTTTCGAGAACGGATCTGCTTTGCTTTAAATAAATTAACCCAGGGAAGTATAATGTTAAGCTGAATTTAGTTTTATTAGAGACTAAATTTCCCCGCATAAAAGCTTTAATGAAAATTGGTTTCAGATGTTGATGGCTGATTCGAAGTCATCAAGTGTTTTTTTTCGAACTACCTTGGAGAAATGTTTTTTTTTTTAATATTTTGAAATAGGGTGATGATGATATTTTGTACAATATTCGATTATTTCCTGTTGTAAAAGAAATTATAACGAAGATGAAAAATGCTTATAAAAATTCCGGTAGATATTTATTTTGCATACTAACAATTTAATTGAATTATCGTAGATGGCGAATTTTTCTATAAAAATCTCTTTCCAACACCTATAGAGGGGAAAAATTATGTAGATATATTAGTAAAACAGTAAATCAAAAATATTTTAAAATTCGGTGTTTTGCCCATGTACTGAAATTTTAAAGTTTAATACTTACCAAAAAAAGGGGTATAAGTGAGCGATGAGTTTGGAGGCAATTTAAAATGTATTCGTTGATGTGAAACTTAACCGAGCTATATACATACATACATACATACGTAGCGTATGAGCAACATTAACAAGTCATCAATGACTATGTAAGTTTTAGTACGATAAAATATTATACCAACCAGACACTTGTTGACCATGAAATGTGTAGTAAATATGATGACTACAAAAGAAAAAAAAAACTAAAAAAAAATGTATTCAAGCAACGCATGCGAGTAATTAATATAAAATTACTAAAGAAAATATCTCTGAAAGAGAAATGTGCTAATCCACCTGACAAAAAAGATAAATCTACACAAATCATTTGAGACACTGAAGATTAATGTTAATACAAATGTATGCGCATATTAGAGTAAATTTATCAAAACCACCAAACAGCACAAACAACCGTGACAAAAAACAACATTGTGATACACCCACAATTTGATACAAATGATTACGCCAAAGAAGAAAACGAGAATTTGTGTGTTTACAAATGGTTGACAATAAAAACGGAAATGCGACCAGAGAGAAAAAGAAAATTAAGAAACAATAACAATAAAAATGAAAATTTAAAATAGAAGAAAAATACATAAAAGCGTACGAGAGAAAGAAAAAAAAAATAAAAAATATAAAAAAAAATAATAATAAACGAAAAATTCAAATGAAACAAAAAATAGTCCAAAACACTTGAGAATAAAACGTAGAAAACACCGTAAATAGATATGTAGGTATCAAGAAGCTGTCATAAAATATGTCAAATGTAAACAACCTAGCTGAGTGACACACAAATGTACATACGTAAGTTTGTAGGCGTGATATAATATCGCAAAAACCATAAATGGGATGAAATTGAAATTTAAAAGCGAAAAGCGAGGGAGTGTGCACAGAATGTTGGCAATAAAATCAGATTTTTATAGAAATAAATTTTTGTAACGAATCAAATAATAAATATGTGTGTACAATAGGGTGATCCAAAAAAAATAAACTTTTCAGATTTATTTATGGATGGAAAAATAGTACTTAAAGAACCCTTAGTTCAACGATTGATTCCAAAAAGTTGAAAAAATAAAAACAAATAAAAAATATCCGGGAATATTTTGAGGTACATCTAACTATCAAATAAGCTAAAATTCCAAGTAGGGAGCTTTTAAGTTCTTTTTTATTACTAGTCATCCCGGTCACACTTCGCTGCGTCTCAGCTCTTATATGATTACTTATGTATGTATAGTCACTGTTCCGGTCTTGCTTACCGTCACTGTTTCAATCATTAACAGGGACCCGTTCTTAGTGCTTGTTCCGCTCACTTTCGCGGTTCCGTTTTCAATTTTTTTCTCATTTCATTTATTTTCAGACATCGAATCTTGCTATCTTATCATTCTTGATATTATTTTTTGATTTAAGGAACACCAAAGTTTTTAACCCTGAGTTATTAGCTGTTGGTGATGCTAGTCTAGGATAGTTTTACCGGTGTGGACTGTTCTTAGATGGACTGCAACAGTTTTTATACTACTCCGAGCTTCCAAGAAGTATTAAGTGATAAAATATGGAACCACATCGCCTCCTCTTCTCATGCCAAAAAATGCCCTATAATATAAAATATGTTGTCACAACAATTTATCACCTACATTCGTTTGTCATCTGTATGTATGTCGTATATGCCCACCAGATAGCCCGTAGTAGCCACTGCCACCAAAATGCAACAGCTAACTAAAAATAGCAAAGAGCTGCATACAACTGTAGGATACTTATGTTCATATGATGCCGGAAATTTTATTCGAGCAAATTTTTTGGTAGTCAAAATAAATAAGAAACGCATTACATTTGAAGCTGACAAATAAATGCAAAATTAATAGAGAAATAAAGTGGGTTAAAAAAAAAAAACAAAAAGGAAAATTTGATTTTATACCGACCTTGAGTAATTATTTCCCTAAAGCTTAAAAAAAAAAAATAATTACACAATACAAAAAAATTTTTTTTTTTAAAATTCAAAATAAAAAAAAATTTTAATTTTTAGTAATTTAAAAAACGCGCAAGCATCCAAAAATAGATAGTAGACTCACCTTCGCTTTTTCAGCTGCAAATCGTGTACAAGTCAACGGTGACAATATTTTCCAAAATCAAAAAAAAAAAACACTTTTTACTCTGTAACGTTTATTTGTTTTTATTTCATTTTTTGCAAATGGAAAAACAAATTTGTGTTTTGTTTGCTCGACTTTTGCGCACCTTACCAACTTATTGTAAATTTGCTAAATTTCACACGAAAAACACTTTCGTTGACATTAAAGTGTGAGCCATAAATTTACAATTCAAACACTTTGCTTTTCTACGCGGCGCCTTCTTCTTTCTTCTTATTTTTTTGTATGGAATATTTTAATGTGTTACGCGCACACGAATTTTAGCCACTAACACTATAGGGCCTGCTTATTCAACCGCTACGAAAACAAATTGTTGCTTTCAGTTTTGTATGCCAATTTGAACTAAAATTAAAAACGTACCGTTTCGTTGCTTAAAAATGAAATTGAGAAAAATATACCAAGAAAAACTCAATACAAATCGTGAATCACTCAATTAAAAACATACTCACCAAAAAGCCGGTAAAAAGCGCACACTTTGAGTGTAAAATGCTGAGCGCGATCGCCAAAATGTGTTATCACAAATCGTAAATTTGAATAAAGAGCAAGAGAAATGCGCGTTGATCGTATTTGTTTGCAGCGCGTGTACAAGTTTAGTGAGCGCGCGCACTCTCCCAAATGGCAAGCGCTTGTGAGTGAGTTGAGTGCTTGCAGCGCGCGCGTGAGTGCAATTGCCTGCGCGCGCTCAAAATACCACAACACGATTGATCCACTTATTGGCATAGTTTGCACTTTTTGTTGTTGTATTTTTTCAGCTCTTATCTGGAGCAAACGCGCGCCGCAAGTGCATAAATCTTCTCAATTCGCCCCTTTGTTTTTATTCTAGCGCACAAATGAACACGCGCCAAGCTAACTTATCAGCGCGCTTTGAACGCGTCAACAAATTTTCGCCCACAGCATCTTCATAAATTGAGCGCCCCAATAATGGGAGGGGGCGCACATGCATAATGTTTTTATATATTAACAATTTAGCATATAATCGATAGTAAAATGTATAACAGCGCGCTGCGTTTGGGGGCGAAAAATTTGTGACGCTACTGCACCGACGACACGCTTCAGCTAAAGCGCTTCAACAAAAAAAAAAAATCACATAAAAAACCACAACTCGTTCTAATTTGCGCGTGAGTAATAAATTCTGATTAACTATACGTATTATCTATTTATGTATGTTGTTGTGACGCGCGGCGCTTTGCGGCTCTACGCGGCATGTCGTTCGCATACGCCAAACGTCAATAAATTTGTAATGACTGCTTAGTGGCGCTAGCGTTTTACATTCCCAGCATTCAATAAAATAAATCTATGTTGAAAATAAATTTGAGTATGTATGTATATTTATAAACTGTGACCGCTTATTTGTTTGTGCATGTGTGTGCGCGCTTGTCTGTGGCAGTAATTCGGCGCGCATCAATTTGTGCATCACTCGACCAGTGATTTGTGCCACAGCATTTTTTTATTTTGCTGAATACTCGCTTGTGCGCGATTTATTTAATATTTGTTTAGCCATTTTTGGTCAACGATTAATGCGATTGTTATGCTTATAAATCAACAATTAAATTTGTTATTACTTGAATGAAGTTGCAAACTGTTTGCCATTTATAGATAATTGCACTTGTTGACTCTTATTTATAGGCATGCCATGAGTATTTTTATGGATTAAGTAATAAGAATTACGATTACTACTAACATTTGTGGTTATGTCGTTAATAGAATAACTTATTTAGTAGGCAGTGCCATATCAGCGACTTTTGGTTTTTGCTCTCTGCTGGCGTCTAAAGTTAATCTCCGATTTTTATGAAATTTCCACAGATTTCAACTTAAGATGGAAAAACCAAAATCAATTAAAAGTTGAAACTATAAACCTATTTTCGAAATTCGAATATTTTCAAAGTTACAACTGTAAACCTACTTTTCGAAGCTCGAATCTTTTCAAAGTTATAACTTTCAAAAATTCGAATATTTTCGAAAATACTGTATTTTGGTCACATAAAAATTACACCAGGAGCTGAAAACTCCACTTCTTCAGTAGTTTTATTCTGATAAAAAATTTGTTTGAATACAAATTTTAAATGCACTTTCCTTGACCTGAGTACCCAAAAAGTTCAAAGTTAGTAAAATATTTCATAAATATTTTATATCTGAGGCATAATTTATAAAAAGCCTGTGTGATTTGTAACTGAATTGTGCCGCTTCCAAGAAGAAATTGAAATATCAAACTAGACTGATGTAATTACATCACCACATTTTTTTGTTTTTGTTGTATTGACGACTTGTAAGTGATGACGAAATTTTTAAAGCAATAAAAATAACAAAATATGACACTACTCACCGCAAAAAACAGCTTATCAAGAAACCCACGCACAACAAAAACAACAACAATAGTATGAAAGCGTCAACAACAACCTCTGCGGTTTATATAATACAAAATATTCTGCAACAAAAAGGCAACTGTGCAATGAGTAAAAGTAGCAACAACAAAGTTACAAAAAATAGTTAATAATAACAACAAAAAGTCAAAACAAATAAAAACGACATTGAGGACAGTAAAGTGCAATTGTTGTTATTGTGTTGGTTGTACTATATTTTAAGCAAAGTTGTAATTTTGTAACTTACGTTTTTCAGTACAGTATGGTCTCGGTAGTAGGGACACTCGGTAATCTCTATAGCAAAATTAGCTAAATTCAGTAGACGAGAATCAAATTTGAAGAGAGAAATGCAAAATAATAATCTCTCATAGCAATTTTAAAGCGGTTTTCAAGATGAAGAGATATTTAAAAAAAAAATTAATTTCTTCAACTTCCAATTTCGCTGAAAAGAGGTGAATAATAACGATTGATTGTTTTACCTTATATCAAGGTAAAAATAATGTTAACCGCGGACTTGTAACATCTGACTTACTTATTATCTAAAGATTAAATAGAAGCTTATAAAAATAGTCCCCTTAACGACTTTGCAATAATTGTCCAGCTAATAGAGTAGCTACTGTAGTTTTTATAATTTGCACGCCTACGCGGCTGACAAGTGCGAATGCAAATTATAATAAGCTACTTTAGTTCGCCACAGAAAATATTTTTAAGCACATATGCAGCTACATTAGACTGAACCATAAAAATTTTTTTTTTTAATTTTGAAAATTATAGTGATATTGTTTTCAAAAAGGGGGAAAATACTATGGAATATCGGGACCACAATAATTCTTTTTAGATGTCGATTAATGCTAGCGTGGAATAAAAAATTAAAAAAAAAAAACAATATGCAACAACATGTTAGCCATGATTATAAAAAAAAAAAAAAAAAAAAAAAAAAAATTCTCCCCCCCAGTCTAATCTCACATCTAGATATGTAACAATATTTGTAAATGATAAAATCGTGAGTATATGTATGTATATTAAACAAATGCATCTGCCCTAATTGGCATAATGCGGTAGCAGCGAACTACTCATAGCAGATGGTTCTAAGTAAGCACACGGTGGACGTTTGAGGAGCTTGGGCGGCATTGTCGCTTATGCGGCAGTCTGGCATTTCTGGGAAACTCGTTAAATATTTACATAGAAGATTGTGTGAGTAGATTTTGTAGCGTTACAGTGATTTCCTTTTGATTGCATGGCGCTTGTGTTGATATTTTGACGATGATGAGGTATGCGTATCACTGTGCTTAAAATAAAAAATTGATGCAACGCCAGGCATATTGACGTACGAAAATAGAGAAACAAGGTTAGGCAATAAACCCTGTTATGCTTATTCTTTATACGAGTCTAGAAGGTTTAGCCTCTTTAGTCTTTCGCCTGTATGCAAAGTCTGACATCTACTACGATGTAATTCTACCTAAGTGGACTTATGTTTTTATCTGCGGCCTCCAGGGAGCTCTTGACCTTGAAGTTATCATATTTTCAAGACTCGTTCGAGCTTAATAAGTCTTTTTTTTAACGCCATACCATAAAGAGAATTCACATTCAGATTGAAAATATCCGTGGTACAGTAGACGATTTTAATGTAAAACTTTTCTAAGATTTCCATTTAGACAGACATTGTTGTACCCGAAAATTTGTTGGAGCTCATTTAGAAAATTATTGAGCCTGCACCCTATTCGTCCTGTTTCCCAGTCTCAGCCTCATTAAATTCCTTTGGTATTTTCAATTCGTCTCCATGTTTCCTTTTTGCTAAACTTTACTCCCTCGGCTTCACTTATCATAACTTTTTTCATCTTTATAAACTTCGTAATGTTCCCTTTTCCAGCTTTACCTTGATTTTTTGTTTCTTTTTTTTTTTACCACCTCGTACTTCCTTTAGACTCTACAAATAAGTGTCAGTTATTATTCATCACCAAGATTGATTTCGTTGTTTGTTTATAAAAAGCCAAGCTAAATATTTAAGAGGAGCTTCCGATACACACCCACTGACAGTGGCTTCACTGGAATGCCATCGGAATGCCCATGACGTGGCGCTTTTAAATTTATCTCACTTTTTTTTAATAAATTGACTGAAGTGTAATTGCTCCAGTTCTCAATACAAACACATTTCATCCCTACCCACCACTTCATTGCTGTCTGATCACGACAACAAATTTTATATCATCACTTCATTTACGGTAAACACGTGCTTCGCATTACGAGCGCATACACTTCGCATTATTGAGCATCAATGAAATATCGTTCGAGTGTCTTTAATTTATGCTCGTTTTGTTTTTTTTTTGTTTTATTTTGCTTGCTAGGTGAGGCGAGTGAGTCAGATAATTTAAAAAAATTATCAATGATTCGAAATTGCTAGATGACTGTTCTAATAATAAAATGAGATTTATGTTGTGATTTATTTGTTATTTTTTTTTATCAAAGCTAATTTAGGATTCGAGTCCCGCAACGCTACGGAAATACTTTTTGTTAAACCAAAGGCAGCCAATTATTACCCATTGCGTATTTCGGAAGTTTTCTTAATCTTTTTTTTCCTTTTTATCGGATTATTAACCACGGTACAATATTCGTAGCTCTAGTTTATGGGGTACAATTCAAAACTATGGAAAGCGGTTCCAGATAACATTTTACTTTTTCCTGAGGCAAAATAAAGTTGCAATTAAACTTATGAAAATCAAAAAAAAATTTAATGAATCTATATTAAAATAAACAAAAATAAAACTTGCTAACCAAAGGTCACGGTAACATTAGTTGTACTATTTTAAAATAAATCACAAATATTGTTTCCACTGCAATGAAAAAAAATTGTTGATATTAAAATTTCCTTGGAAAACCACACGCCTTTCTAAGAACTACTTGCACTTAGAATTTCAAAATTTTCACATTTGTTTATTTTTCGCTTATTAATCACTTGAGTTTTGTATATTATGCATACGGAAGTTACCTGCCCTGTAGGAAAATAAACTAATTTGCAACTAAATTCTAATAGACTACACAACATTTGTTTAACCACGTAACCATGCTCATTTCTCAATCTATCCATACCAGACTTCATTTCTCATTCACTAATCCCCACGACAAACGAGTCTACTTGCTTGAAAGAGCCTGATTTGATCAGAGGCTTTTATTTCAGGATAACCCCGGTGGCAGACTATGCTAGATAAAGTTTTTTTTTGCCTGGAATTTAGATATATGAGTGTTGTAGGCTTGATTATTGTTATACGTCTAGTCGAATTTTGTTTCAAAACCTTTATCAAATTTACAAATTTGCATACATGATGGAGTCACGTGCTAAGTAGTTATTTGATGAACTGGTGTGATCTGATATACATGACGCATTGAAATTATCACATGATGTGCTGCGTATTATACGATACGATTTGTCTTTAAGGTTTATAATAAATTTTGTCAATTAATTAAAATCTGTTCTCAAATATTATATGAGCTGGTATGATGTGACATAGCTATGGTATGATGATATGTACGTGATCAAGTGATGGGAGTTGTCATATGATGTCATACGATGCGAATTGTCTTTTTGGAATAAAATAAATGTTTTCGGTTAATTTAAATCTGTTTTCAAATCTTATTTGATGCGCTGGTACAACGTGATATATCTATATGACACGTGATATTTGATGGGAATTGTTATATGATGTGATGCAATGTCGTACGAAGTGATCTCTCTTGGTTAGGTTTTGAAAAATTCTTCAACAAATAAAATTGCTACATACCCCAGTACTTGTGGCGAACTCTGTAACGGCGCCTAGATTAAGAAAGCAGTCTGGTAAGTGCAACAACAATAAATGTAACATAAATCTCTCTTCACATTAAATTATCGTGGTCTATGCTTTATACATACGTGATGCCGCGTAATGAATATAAACAATTTTTTTTTTTTTTTTAAATTTTCATACATTTCATAAATAGTTTTTATTAAAAAATAAACTTTTTATGGTTGGTCTATATTTCCTATGGGCTATTTGCGCCCAGTATAGAAATTGTAAGCTTTTCACTAAACAAAATTCATTTTCAATGCCAAGGTCAATTTGGAAAATTTTGTTTATGGCAATTCGTGCCCAAACAGTCAATCAAGGACGGCGGCATGAGTCTTTAAAGTTATAAATACCCAAAAATAAAAACGATTAAAAAAGAAAAATTCGTAGTATTTAGGCGGACACATTTTTCAATTTCCTCAATTACATGCGGCAAGTGATGTGATGTGATGTGCAAAGTGTTAGCTAATTGGCAATTTATGAAAATTCTGTTGAAAATTGTTAATATTTTAAATAAAAGTGAGAGAATAAATAGAAAAAATATGAGAATCAAAAAAATGCCAATTTTGGCACAAAACATGACAAGCTGTTTCCAAAGCAATAAAGCGCGACATGCTGTAGCATCACGACGACGGCATCAACGTTGATCTGTTGCATGTTTGGCTATAAGCCAGAAATTTAATCAACATAAATTCAAACAATGTTTATCATGAAAATAAAATGGAGTAACTTAAAAAATATGTCTGTTTGTAATAAAGCCACAATTGTTGTTGTTTGTTTTTGTGTGTGTTTGCTTGGCATCATCAAGCAAACAAAATAAACGTTTTGTTTCCTGAAATATAAATTTTTGTTTTTAAAATTTTAATATATTTTATTTTCCTATTTTATTTTTTACAGTTCAGCTGGACAAAGTTTCCTTGTGTATTGAAGGCAGGCCATTGTCATGGTGGTGTTGCCACTGCACGTCTCGAGAATCAAAGCGCTCTACAAGATGCAGCCGGCCTTGTCACCGGTTCGGGCAATGATGCGCATTGCTATTGTACTATTGAACCGTATATTGACGCAAAATTCGACGTGCATATTCAGAAGATTGGCAATAATTACAAGGCCTTCATGTAAGTACCACATGCTACAGTTTTTTATGCGCTTTTACAGGGTGTTGCATAAGTACTAAAGATTCATACTTCCCCACGCATGATACATTGCTTTATACAAAATTAATTTTTATACGATATGATAAAACGAGGTAGGATGGAGTCAAGTGATAAGATGTAATTTTATAAGATGGCATGATGTGATGTATATCATACGTAATAATATGATGAGCATTATCATATGATTTCAGTAAACACATTTTTTTTCAATTCATTTAAATCAGCTGCTAAATGATAATTTATGAGCTGGTATGAGGTCATATATATGATACGTGATGATGTGATTGAAATTGTCATCTGATGTGATGTGAAGTCACACGATATGATCTGTTTGCTAGGTATATAATAAATCTTTTCAGTGAATTCAAATCTGTTGCCAAATATTATGGCATGAGCTGCTATTAGGTGACATATACCTCTAGTATGTGATAATGTGATGGAAAATGTCATCTGATGTTATGCGATGTCATACGATACGATCTGGCTGTTAGTTCATATCTAGATGAAGATTTGAAAATTGAAATACGTTTACGAATTCAATTTCACCATACCTCAGCACTTTTGGCTAACTCTGTAACAGCGCCTAGATTAAGGAAGCACTCTGGTGATTGCAACAACATTACGAATAAATGTATCAAAAAATCTCTCTCCACGCTTTGCATTAAATTATCGTGGTCTGTGCTTTATTCGTGATGCCGCGTAATGAATGTAAAGTATCGTATTATTTTTTTGATAAAATAAGAAATATTGAACCGAAAAACATTTTCACATACATACACATACATATTCTTCGCGGACTAAGCGTATCACGAATGCAGTGCAACAACACTGTCAATGGCAAATGCTAAAGACATGGATTAAGTTGTCTGCTGACTTGCTGACCTTGATTTACACAGCGCGCATGCTACTCATCACTTGCACCACAACAATCGGTTGGTTAAGTGGTTGGTGGTTGAATGGTCGGCTAGTTAATGAGTGGGAAAAGTAATATGAGTAAAGATCAAATCAAGCGACCGACGGTCAGTGACGTTGTAAGTAATACAATTGTAGAATAATTTAAATGCGCGTCATCAATGATTGAGAAGCGCGTTGATAAATGGGAAGTTGGGATGAATGTAGTGTGTTCAATATGCAGTGGTTAAGTTTTGGAGGTTTTTTCACAATTTTTAGCTCGAATAATTCAAGTGACATTTCATACTCTTTCGACGATCTCCATCACTTCGAGCAATCTTTGTTTGTGGTGAGAGTTCTATAATTTCCAAATGCCTTTCAATCTACTTGTTGGCTTGAGTGATTAACAGTTCAGTTTCTTGGCTGATATTATTTTCGGTAATTTTCGAAATTTGTAAATGATGCAATTATCCTACATTTGATTTTAAAATTTTAAAACGCATTTAATCTCTACTAAACCACTGTGCCCTCTTCATATAACAACACTGCAGGTACAAACTCGTTACATACTCATATCGCATCTGTTACGAGTAAATTGTTTGTACAACAAAGAGTATTACATTTGCATTGAAACGCACCAATTATGAATTGTAGTCAGGAGGTGCTAGGCGGGTGCTATGAAAGAATGGAAGTTCATTACGCGAGAGGGTGCATACGCAGCACTTTAGAAATCAATGCAACATTTGAGAGATATGGCACGAGTGTATCTACATTTCGTTGCTGTCATTGTTTTTGTTGTTGTTGTTGCATTCATCACTTAGTGCATGCCCCTTGTCGATGAGCAACAACATAAAGTGCATTGAAAACAAAAGTCGATTATGAGATTGCTACAGTCAAAGACCTCTATTGCAGCTAATAATCAACTAAACTATTATCCTCCCAAAAGACAGACACAAATCGCGCAATGTGCCAGAGTAGGCAGCCAATAGCTGAACAGTCGCGTAATTTAATAATTTAATAATGCCATTTAAGTATTTAAGCCAACACAAAAGTGCCGCTCATTATTTCGTGATTTATGCCACAATTTTGTTAAATGAAATTTGCTTTTGTTTCGTATGCTCTATCAGACTGAACCCTCCCCTCATTCACTCTCACGATTTCTCATTATAGGCGCAAATCGATCTCAGGCCATTGGAAAACTAATCAAGGCTCAGCGATGCTTGAACAAATCACTTTAACCGAAAAGTACAAGTCTTGGGTTGATGAGGTGAGTAACAACAACAATAAATATTAACAGTAATATTAAAAAAAAAAAAAAATTGAAAAAAAGGTACGCATGTATAAGTGAAACCCTTTTATGCTCATAGGCTTTGGATTTTTCAAATTTAGAATTTTTTATTTTATTGTTTTTTGGGTTTGAAGGTCATGAAATTGGGTGGTATTATAGCTCAGAACGACAAAATATGAAAGAATATTTCACAATTTTTCGAAACTTGAATTATTTTCTAAGTTATAGTTAAATACATATTTTCGAAGTTCGAAATTTCTTAAAAAAAAAAATCACCTTGAGCTTCAAAATACTGCCACCCGAAAAGTTTTCAATTCCAAAAATACAACAAATTCAAATGCTTCCCATGCAACTGAATGCCAATCACCTTCAATGCAGCGTCGCAGTGATGCTATCGGTTCATCGAAAATGCAATTTGCAAATTGTTTGCATTAATCAAATCCGGTTTGTGTTTGCTAGCTTAACACGTTTTTGTCTCTCTTGAAATGTTCGAGTGCACTCACTCAATTGCGCGCTTTGAGGCAATGTTTCATAAATTTACCGCAATTTACATTTGATTGGGGAGCTTTCGGTGGTGCACTGATAGCTTCATTGATTTATTTGAAAGACATTTTGTTTGCAGAAAACTGCAAATGTGCGCTATCAGCGAGGTTAAATGATTATAAATGCTAATTGAATATAATTGTGTGTCGAAGTTTGGTGTTTTTTTTTAATTTAATATCGCATCAAAAAAATTAGATTTTTAACTAAGATTGACAAACTAGTGCTCAAGATATCATGCTTGAAAATCGATTATGTTTTTTCAAAAATTTGTGAACAAGCAGTTCCGTGTTTTTCTCCATCTGATGCAAATAGCTTTTTGGCATATTTGTACTTTGCATAATTACAGCCAAGTAAATTCTAATAAATATTTAATGCATTTTGCATGTAAATTTATGTACGACCAAAACACTTTATGCCAACGGCAGCAACAACTAAATTGCTAATACAATATACTCGTAAGTGAGTCATATGTTTGACATTCCTATTAAGTGTACAACCTAATATTTTATAAATAAAATTAAAGTAGCAATAAGGTTATGGATATGATTATCAACAACACAAGAAATTAGTTTAGGTAAATTGCCAAAGCGTTGAAAATTGTTTGTTTTGCAAGCTTTGAAAGCTTAGTGGTGTGATTGTCATAGTCAACTTGGGAATGCCAATCCCGTGGGCTTCTACTGTTTTTTTCGGTATTATTCTTGCCACTAATATTCGGGATTAGAAATATGTTACTAAAAGCGAAATACGTGTGATTTATTTATGGAAATTTAACTTAATTCTTTATGCACCATTTTTAAACATTTAATTATCTTTGTTTATTATGTTACTTGAAAAATTACTTAAAATGTTTCTTTAACAAAATATAGATAAACAACAATTTTTATTTTTCTATTTTTCCAGAAATTTATATAAAAGAAAAGCTATGGCCTTTGCCTCTAAAATTTTCCTTTTCTGTTCAATTACGATTTTTTAATAGTTAATAAAAATATTTTAAAAATATATAAAACAATAATAATTTGCATAAAAAAAATTATTGTTATTGAGCTCATTTATAGCCATGGACACTTTAAAGACTTGTTTCTTTAGATTTATCAAGAGATTGCAAAAAAACATCACTTCTAAATTTGAAAAAATTTCTTTCGAAATTAAAATCTGATCGAAAAAACATTTACTTATCCTTCGATTATTTTTATATGTATATAATTAAACAACATTTAAAAAGTTGTTCAATCTTAGCCATATTAACGAAAGATTTTAGCTAAAATGAAATATAACAGGGTCCCCTTATAAAAAAAATCAAGTTGGTTGTTGGTATGGAGAAATTGTTTATGTTTTGCAAGGTCCCCCTGGGTCAACTATTTTATTCACAAACCATAGCTTAGCTGTGACAATAAGTGAAAAAAGCCAAACTCAAGTTTGGAGTAAGAAATGTCACAGACACAACCGTAGACAAAAACCGTGATTCTAAAATTAAAACTGCTTTCTTTAGCAAAAATTGTTGGATAGTAGCGTATTTACAAATCACGGCTTTTTAAAAAGGCCAAAAAACATCCATCCCTAGTGCACATACATATACACATACAAACGTATGTACCTGCATGTAATTGTCTAAAATTTAATTCTAGTTTCGCTTTGGCCATTATATACGGTGGGCGTGTAATGGATTACATGCGACAGCCATACTTTTGGCAGCACTTATGCAAATCGGTTAATTTATTTAAAAAAGAAAAAAGCAAAAATTTTGCACTTGACTGTAGCTGACGAAGGTTACTCATAAATTTGAAAAATTACTTAACAAATGTTTCACTTGAACACCTTGAAATTAAATATATTAGCGGTACCTAAGTCTATGGTAGGATCGGACGTAGTACATAGCAACTTTTTTATTAGCAACTTAAGTGATATTTGATTTATACTCATATTTGATTTCTTTTTTTATGAGAAGTAGCACTTAATATTTTAAAGCTTCGTGGTAAACTAAGAAATGAATTGCTAAATAATGATTCTTGTATTTCACGCCATTTAGAGTTGTAAATGTGATAACAAGTCAACTTTAATCATTCCGCGCTTAGATTGGATTGACGTATTTCATAGCAAATTATATAATATTGTAGCATTAGTGTATGCGCCGATAATGGTTTTTACTATATGAGGACCAGTTATGTGTGCAAGATTAAAAACAAGATACATATTTAGGTTTGCTGTGAGCTCTTTGAAATGGTTTATAAATAGGTCTATGTGATGAATTTCTTATAAAAACCGATATGCATTGAACCCGACCCACTCAGATTTTGTTGAAATGTTGCATAGCTATAAATTTTAACCGCAAAAGCATAACTTCATTTTTAGAAATTGCATTTCGAAAAATTCTTTTAAAAAAATGTTGATTTCCTAAAAATGTTTGAATCGAACATAAAACAGAGACATTGTAGACAAAAAATCAATGCCCCTGTTGGTGCAAAAATAATTTTTTTAAGCATGGTCGAACTGTACCATAACCTCAAAAGCGAAAACAGAAAACTTGCAGGTTTTTATACCGAACTCGAATTCAGATTTCAATTCTCTTCAATAATCTATAAAAAATTGTACCCATAACCAGCGATTGTTTGATATAAAACAAAGAAATTGTTAATAAAAAAAAATATTTCGATATTTGTACAGGGTGCCAAAAAATAAATTTTTTAAAAGTCTCATGAGATAATTTTCTAAATTTTTTGTACTCCCTGCGCCCTCATACGCTGTAATGCTCATGTATTAAAAGCGATGAATCTAAACCCATTATCATAATCCGATTAACGGTTCGGTCCTAACCTCAAAGCACCATTATTCATGTTCGAAAGAAGATAAATATTTTCTTCGGATTTTTATTTTGAAATGGTTAAAAGTTCCGGTCCCTGAACCTTTCGGTATTTAATCTGGGAATGATTAATGTAAACATAAATAGGGCAACTCACAAATTGAAACCAGATTGATGCCATATCTTTGAGATAATCGCATTCCATTGAAATATTTTCTAATGCAAACTCATTGTACTTGTAGATTTCCGAACTCTTCGGTGGCATGGAAGTGTGCGGCATTTCTGTGGTTGTTGGAAAAGATGGACGCGAACATATAATCAGCGCCTGCGATTGTACATTCGCTTTGATTGGCGATAGTCAAGAAGAAGATCGAAGGCAGATTGCCGATTTGGTATCGGCAAGAATGCAAGTGAGTAATTAATTAAAGACTGCCCTGATCGAATTAAGTGTGTGCCACTTTCCTGAATACAAATTTTCTTACTTACAGAATGTCTGCCGCCCAAGCATGGCTCAAACAGGCGGACCACCACAATATGGCATACGTCAACCATCACGTTCATCTATTTCATCGCGTGGTGAAAGCCCCACCGAGGATATGGCGCCAACACCACCGGCTCCAGCCGGTCCACGTCCCGCTCCAATGGGTGGTCCACCACCAATACCGGAGCGCACTTCACCAGCAGTCGGTTCAATAGGACGTCTCAGTAGTCGCAGCAGCATTTCCGAGTTACCTGAGGAGCCAGCTGCACCGGCACCAACTAGCTTGCCTGGCAGCGCTGGCGGTGCTGTACGTCGTGATTCACAAACATCACAAGCATCGAGCATATCGTCGGCCACCAGGGTATCGCCACGTCCTCCGCAAACACAAAACTCAGTCGTTGAGGATGCGGAGGACACTATGAAGAATTTGCGTAAAACCTTTGCGGGGATATTTGGTGACATGTAGGAATTAGCGAACAAGAAACGCGGAAGAACAGCAAGCGAAACAAGTAGCGGTGGCGGTGGTAGTGCTGGCGGCAGTGGCATAAGTGGCATAAGTACTGGCTCATTCCTTGGCAAACAATTTTCATTTGCCAGCACCGGTGCCAAGTCGGTAAGTGGTAGCACTTCGAGTGTAGCTTCGGAAGTCGTGTCAGCACAACCATCACCAAAACTAGCAGCTGAAAAGCCATACGATGCACGTTCGGATACTTCGACGAACTCAACGCTGACAGCGGGTAGTATGAGCGTTAGCGCCAGTTCGGCAGCTAGCTACAGCAGCAAGCCATCTTCCGGCGTTTTAGATACATTCCAAGAGGAAACTAAATATAAACCAGTTACCAATTTTGAACCACAAGAACGTGTCAATCCCTTCGATAAGGGTGCTTTGAAGAGTTCCGCAACCAATCAAACGATTGGTAGCGCCACCTCGACCACTTCTTCCTCATCGATCTCCTCATCATCGATTTCATCGCGCATCAATCGCAATGGCAATATTGGTATTAAGTCACCGCCACCACCCACTGGTCCGCCACCACCACCACCGGCATACGTTGCCGGTAGTGGCGCTCATCACCGCCATTCAATCTCAACAACACCAACGAGCGCCGGCAAAGAGAAACGCAGTTTCAACTATGGTAGCTCAACTTCAATTGAAACAATTACACGCATGGATACAACTACAACTTCGGCTGGGCCTAGCAGTGAGTCGGCTGCTATTGGCATCACTGGTCCAGATCTCACTAACAATGCTATTGGTGGTGCAACGGGTGTTACGGGTGCTGTTTCATCTGCAAGTGGTGGCCTAGATTGGAAAACAAATATGGGTATACGTTCGGCTAGCGTTTATAGTGCACCAGCGGCAGTTAGTTCTGCTCTACCCGCAGCTGGTGATACATCAGGCTATGCATCGAATTCGAGTCCAGCTTCGAATGTTTATAATACGCCAGCTGATCTACCATCGTATACACGACCATCATATTCGCGCTCCGAGAGCAATGGTAATTATCTGGCTGTGGGCGTACTACTCGTTAGTCTAACACTGCGGAAATCTTAGACGTTTGTTAGGCGGGATTTTACGAAGAGATGTTAACGTCTCAATGTTTGATCATGAAAATATCTCTCATACTATCACATTATACCATTAGATCATCAGCATTCAATTCATTCACCAAAATCATACCCTTCACTCATCTCACTCATCCTCACTCTATCACTACTTGAGATCACACTCATTTACGGTGATGTGTAATAAAATAGAGCTACCATCTCGAAGTAGTTTTAAACCTTATTTGGCCACTTAAGATGTCAAAATATAGTTTCTCAAATATGGGTCAATGTAACATACAGGGAAACAAGAAGGTCCATGAATCCCTTGATGCTTATAAGATACTATAAGCTTACTAAGAGCATAGTAAGAAATTGAATTTTTAGAATCGATTAAAAATAATATTATATTTAGGTTTTGGTATTCATGACTAAATTTCTTGAGTTGGACTAAGTAGAAATCTCTAAGCGTACCCGCAACTCGAACCCAACGAAATGTCTGCTGGCTCGGTCTGACGCCGTTGGCGACCACCAGGGCTCTTTACAAGTCAATTTAAATAGTTTGGAAAGACGAACTCTAACAACGACTTGGCAAATTTCAAATTACGGAGCTCCTACTACTGTCTCTATTTTATTCCACATCACTGCAAATAGAACACATTCGAGCAGAGCATTTACATACTTTCAAGAGAGCAAAAATAATTGACCAAAGGAATTGCAATTACTTTTTACTTAACTTACAATAATATATATACATACATACAAAAGTAAAGCGAAATAAATTAGGGAAGTTGCCTAAGCGCCAACCCAAACTCATAGACTATAAACTAATTAAGGTTACTAAAAACAAATTTACTACTCTTATGCGACTAAAAATAGTCTAAAGCTTTTGATATCTGAAAAAAATACTAATTAAAACAACCAGCCAAAGATTTGCATATTTTCGTATCCTTATTAAAGGAATATACATATCTACATACATATACAATTAAATTAAAAAAAAATTAACAGTGTCTATAACACGTAAACATATTTATGATACATATGTACTTATTAAATACAACAATACATATCATATATAGCCAAAACATACTCAAACATACATACATATTTTGTACACGCTTCAATTACTAGATAACCCAGCTCATTATAATCCATTTATCTCAATAACAAACCTAAGCTCTCCTTACACGAAAAAAAAAAATAATAATAAGACGCTCACATCTCTTCATATTTACTCACATGCATAATATCCTAGTTAAGTGGTAAATTATAAAAAAAAAATCCAAACAAACAAAATATTTCTACTCTACTCTACTTTACTTAAATCAACAACGTACAATGCCTACGCAACCACGCCCATAAACTGCTTTTCCGTCCTTCTCTAACGATGCATATTGCCTAAATGACGGACGGTAATTGTTGTTGTACACTAACGTCATGCCACGTTTGAAGCATGTCGCCGCAAAGTAACAAAGCCAATATTTCGTAAGTTACTCTTTTGCATTTTGAATGGATAAATGCAACCCTGCCACAACGCAAAAATCACAAAAGCAATGCAATAAATAAATATTTATGTTTTTTTTTTGTATTTTTTCTAATATTTCAAAATCTATAGCAACCGCTGATCGATGTCTATTACTCATTACAAAATATTACTTTCGTTTTGGAGCAGAACTGATCTATTTAATTGCTTGGAAACACAAAACAAACAAGAAACTTAAAATATTTTGCAAACTAAAAAAAAATTGAAACAAACAAAACAAAACAAGACACTTAAAATATTTTGCAAACTAAAAAAAATCGAAAACATTTTTTTAAAAATCAATTACATACTTTGGTTCTGTGCCATTAAGGGAGCAAAGTATTTAAAATCAAATTAATGTATATAGTAAACGCTACGGATGCCAACAACAGATGCTTAGGTATTGGAACTCTGAAAGATCATCTAGAAATCTATTACAATGCAAGAAATCTATTACAAAAAAAAACATAAAGGGCAGCAGATTTGAAAAAGTGATAAAATGTACCCAAATCGAAGTCAATGAAAACCAGCGTTGAAAAATTGTGTCCCCTCTTACGGCCAAACTATACATCTAAGGTATAAACAATTATGTTATCAATTAAAAAAATTTTAAAATAAGATAGTTATAATATGGAAAAATCAGTTAAAAAGTGACACAACTACAAATGCAAAACATGTATTCACACTACAGAGCTGTTGCTGTGTGAGTGTACATGTCAAGAATGGTTGATCGCTTATGTCTGGTGTCTAGTGTGAGTCGCTCCGACTAAAACTACGAAGAGTTACTTTGTTGGAAACATTAAGGGCCATTTTCTCGACTTTCTGTTTAAGGCAGGAGTAGCCAATTGGCAAGATATATTCAACTTCATTTTCTCAACTGAAATTTTTAATTTTTGAAACTATGGCAGCATTGCGGACGGAACGAAAGCCGAGTGTAAAAACGGCTGTAAAAATCTAAATATTAAGCGCAGGGGCGAATCCACGAGGGGTTTTGGCGTTAGGAAAGTCATATTTTTCGAAAACTGTTGATAAAGTATGTCCTCGCAGTTATTAATCTGAAATATAAATTCCAGAGATCTGCCATTGCTAATTTAGATTTTATAGAGCTGATCCCATTGTTATATAATTTTAAGTAAAAAAACAACAGTGTTGGCATCCTTAGCAGGCAAACTTAAAAACAAAATATGTACAAGAATGCTTGTAGAAAATAACCATCACTATTCGTACGTCAATTTAAAATTTGTATTGCGCAACATTTTTTTTTAGTGTAATTACACATCTCAATTACTCAATTACTGTTTTCTTTTGGCTTTGGGCACTCTACATGCGGCACTCAACACTTTTAACTTTAGTAAACGCAATGCAATTCGCGCTCTGTTTTTTTGTTGCTTTTCTAGAAAAACTCTCCTTAGGCTTTACTGTCTCAGTTATTGTCTATTTATATATATGTATGTATATTTAAAAGAAATAGGTCTGTGAAAGTGCAAAAACGTATAACAAAGATTTGAAAAGAAATTTAAAAAATTTTTTTTTAGAATACCAACCGAACTGATAGCTTTAGCGAATATTTGAATGGATCTCTGGTAAAAGATCTGTAAATCCTTTTTTGCAGTTTGAAGAGGTACGCCGTTTTGCACTGAAACTGACTAATTTCACTTTCACATTGAATTTAGCAAAGTTCGGAAAATAATTTAAAAGCTTTTTCAGCAATAATATGGTTGTGTGTATAAATTGTATGGCTTATTCGCTTCTTTTTTTTCACTAAGGATGGTGATGCGTTATCAAAAAGGCAAAATTAAAAATAAGAAAATAATAATTTTTTTTTTAATAAAAATATATGCAATATAGGCGATGAGACCTTGCAGTACAGACTTGGCGAGATGTTAAAATTTAAATGATACTCTTTATTCGATAAGATGAAAATTATAATTAACAAAATTTTTTTAAGATAACACAAATATGTATTACTAAACACACTTACTCTACAAATTTCTACACACAGATGCAAACATTTCCATTAAGAGAAGATACTACACCTTTTCCTGATATGTGTACCTCCGAATGGAAGATGTAGTTCAGAAAGCGTAAAACTAATTTGAGAATAGTCAGTTGTAATTCAGAAGCTGTAAATTGTACTTCAGAAACTATGAGTTGGACTTCAGAATATTTTAGTGCAGTTCAAAATTTATGGTTTCTGAATTAAACTGATTATTCTAAAGTAGATTTTACAGCTTCTGAAGTGCAATAGATTTTTCTGAAACACATTTTACGATTTCTAAAAAACAATTGACTATGCTGAAGAACTCTTTATGCTTTCCGAAGTACACTTAGAAAAGGTGTAGTTGAAAAAAAAAAAAGATTTCAATCACAAAAAATCACTCAAAAAATTGATAAAATCATGCATTAAAGAAAACCTACAATCATTCATAAAATCATAACATTTTGATAACTCATCCTCATCTTAAGCATCAATCATTAATGCATAACGTTTTTTATTTTAACAAATTTCGATTAAACGCACCGCATCGATAAAACAATTATCTTAACAAAAAAAGTGTTATAAATCTCTACTAATCTATGTACTTCTCATACTTCCACAGCTTCCAACAAACAATCCGATTTGGATATCATTTTCGGTGAAACTAAACCCAACATTGGTAATGGCAAATACACACGCTCTGGTGGTTCACTATGTGATGCCGAAGTCATATTCGGCGGACCACCAACCAATTACAAAGCTGATCGTTTTGGTGCTTCCAAAAGCATGAGCGTCACTTCCGAACGTAGCAACGATGGTGGTAATGGTAGTAATACTTCTTATCGCGCCTATGAGGGCATACAAAATGCTGCATTTAGCGATTTTAGTGATTCACCAAAAACTGGCAGCATGAGCAGCATAACTTCATATGGTACTACGAATACGAATACGAATCTTTGGAGTAAGCCAACGGCTGAAGAAGATGATGAATTGGACTTGAAGTAGGGAAGGAATGAAATGAAAACTTATGAAATTGGTGTAAGTTAAGTTGCAATGAATGAGCTAGAAAGTACTTTGTATATGTATTTGTGTGCATTGGAAAATATTGAGGATAAGAAAGTGCTGAAGGAAAGTTGTCACACAAATGCATACACTGAAATGTTTATAGCGCATCCATTCTGACAGGGTTAAAAAAAAAATCTTGAAAAATTATATAATTTAACTAAACAAAGAAAATAAAAAAATCTAAAAACAATGTGCTCATCTTTCGCCTCTGAAGTTTCCTGGTTTCATAGCGGAAAACAAACATGCATAAAAACAGATTTAAACAGAAAAAAGTTTTGGAATATGTATTTATTTAAGTTTTAATTTAACTTATATGTACATCAGAGATCTTTTATTTATTTAAATGCGTTGTATTTTGTTTTTTTAGTGGCTATGTATATGTTAGTTTTTACAGTGAGTGCCACTCTAAATCGCTCACTTGGTTAATCTAAAATATTTTATTTTTCTTGGTTTTATTTTGTTTTTACATTTTCCTTTTCAGTAATTTTTATTTATTTACTATGCACTTGACACTTGCTTTAATTTTTGGTTTGTTTGTTTTTCCTTAATTTTTTTAACTTATTGTTTAAAAATAATTAGCTTATTTTTACTTTTATGTTGAGTAGATTTTTGTTATTTCTTATCTTTTTTTCTATTTTTTTTTAAGTTAAATTAATTAGCTTAATTTTTTTCTCATGTTTTTTTCTATGTTTTCAATTTATTCTCTTTTATTTCAAATTATTTTGTTTAACATTTTCATAAATAATTTTTGTTCTGCTAATTTCTTTCTTTCTTTAATTTTAATTATTTTTTTATTTTTCTAAAACAACATATAGGCATAGTGGTTAAAAGTCAAATAGAAACTAATAATATAAAGTATTATTATTACTTTTTTTATTAATTATGGTTTTGGTTTTCGTCCAGGAAAGACAAATATTCTATCTGAATGTATGAAATAATAAAATAAAAAAAAAAACATTTCCATACAAGTTCAAAGTTCTTGTTTTGGATACACATTAATTGCATGCAAAATATTTAAAAACCAAAAATTGTGCTTTAATTTGGACGATTTGACGCTAGCCTACGTAAAATATAGTTTATTCAATGTTTATTTTAAGTTTTTAAACCTAATGCGGTGTAATGAAAAACCAAATACCTGCAGCAAATTTATAAAAAGAAAAAATAATTTTAAGAAAGTAGTTACTTATATTACAACAACTACCACCTATCTACTCAAAAAACAAACAAACATACTTACATGCATACATAAATGAAAAAAGAAAACTACGTACTATATATGTAGCTCACTATATATACATACATACAAACATACATAAAGGCAAACAAAAAATGGCACAATAATTTAAAACTGAAATACTATGAAAGAGTGCTGAAGGGAAAGTTAAATAAAAATCTAAAACAAAAACAACAAAATATATATATATAAATATATGAAGATTAAAACAATTTATTAAATATTTGTGCGAATGCGTTGCTATTGAGATTTTTTGGAAAAATATTAAATTACTACAAACAAACATACACATATGCTATTTAAACTTAAAGCAAGATCTGTTGAAAAAATGGAAGAAATATTAAGCTGAAGTAAACAGAGAAAATCATTTAAAGCTGTAAATTAAAAAAACAAGAAATGAAGTGAAATGAAAAACAAAGAACCATAAATAAAATTAAATTAAATAAAAAAAAAACATTAGCGTATAATTTAATAATAAACAATACAACAAACATGACAGTTTGAAATTAAAATTTATTAAAAAAAAAAAAAACAAAAGAAATATATAAGCAAGAATATTTAAAGGTTTGGCACTTCAACATGAACAATTTTAAGGACCAACAAAAATAATGAAACTTGTTATTCCAACATGAGACACTAAACCAAAACACAAATGAAGCTACATAAATATACAAAGAAAAATGCTGATTATATATATAAGTACACAAGACAATATATACAAAAAAGAAAATTATGGAAAATAATTAAAAAAATATACATATATATTAACAAAAGGGGTAGGAAAAAAGATAAATTTAATTTGATGATTTAAATAACAAAAAAAAAAAAACTCAAACTAAAATTAAAATAAATGAAAAACTAACTAACCAATTACTAATGAAAATTAAAATAAGAAAATATACAAATATTTGATGTGAATTATAGATTAAAAAAAAAAATAATGATAATATTATAATTTAAAATACTGAAAACACTACATCGTTATATCCCTTATAAATTAAAAAATCCATTCCAAGTTAAAAGATATGCTAGAATATCATATAGTTAACCAGTTATTATTTTATTTTCAAAATATGTTTTAAGCAGCCATTTAAATATCGTAAAATCCAAAATATGCCACAACGAACAAAATAAAAACTACAAATATTGAACAAAATCCTGTAAGAAAAAAATACATATATACAGAAATAATTAAATAATTATAAGTTGAGCTGTTAATGGAGTACATTGGCAAGAAACATGAAAAAACAACAAACTTTAAGTTTTAATCCTTGTTTAATCATGTTTTGAAAGTTTAAGTACTTGACTTGGAAAACTTTTCACTATTCAAAAAATAAGCGTAAAATTTTGAAAAATATAATATTTAAAAATAAATATATTGTTTTGGGTTAAAAAAAAGTTTTTCGACTTAAAGAATTAAATTGAACGTATGGTTTTGAAGAAAAAAACAGTAAACTAACAAAATGATCGAAAGATTTTTTTTTAAACAAAAAACTTAGTTTTTGGAAATATTTGTTGGGTTTTTTAAACAAAAAATATTTTTTTTTATTTTTGCTAAAGTACTTCATGAATTTAAAAAATTAACGTAACATTTTGAAAAATACAATTTCGAAAAGTAAATATCTTGCTTTTGAATTAAAAAAATGTAAGTCAGAATTAAGCGTTAATGTTGAAAAAGGAAAAAATTATTAAAAAAAATTGTATTTTCCAAAACAAGTGTAATTATTTTTTTTGTAAACAAAAAATTTATTTTTTTTGTTAATTTTTTTTTAAATCAAAGTAATTCAAAAACAAAATTTTAAAATTTCTCTACTCTCTCTTTTTTTCAAAAGAAAAGGATATTTTTCTAAACAAATTTTTTTTTGAACAAAATTTAGATGCTGAAAGTTGAAAGGTGTCAATTATATTTTTTTTCCTTGATTTTCGGTCGATGAACAATATTAAATATTTTTTTATTGAAAAGAAATGATAAATAAACAAAGAAAGTTGTTAAAATTAGTTACTAATTTTAAGCTGCATGTGTTTGATTGTTGTGAAATGAACATGAAGCTTTTGGTTATTAACACTCTCACACATACACAGCTATATACCACAAAAAGCACACTGAGCTTACATACATACATACATATATACATATATTTTAGGTTGTGTTTAAAGCAAATAGCAGAAATTTTATTAAATAAATTTTTATGTATAATTAATAAAAAAAAAACAAATACTTATGTACTTATGCTAAACTTAAAAAATAAATATAAATTGTGTTGTTAAAATTAGAAAATACTCAAATTTGAATTTCATAAAAATTCAAATAGGCTAATTAAATGTTTGCTTTTTTCAAATTAAATTAACTACATAACTAACCAATAAATTTCTCACTCCCCTTATAAATGTCACCTTCCTAACAGTTATTTAATGTGACAAAATTAAAAATAAAAAAAAAATTAAAATTAAAAGAAATTAAAATAATTAAATTTTCATATAAATGTGTTTGCACGCTATTCAGTCGGTAAAAATATTCCAGACGAATTTGTTAAGACATAAATTAGCTTAAGAAGGTTTTTGACTACACAAAATACCACATACAAATACGCATATATAACCAAAACACCTGCAAGTAAATACATATACTTTTACATTAATGCCCATGTACTCATTTACATACAAAAACTTATATACATACATACATACATATTACGCATACAATCAAACTTGTATAACCACCCCCAATCAACAAATCGCATTGACGCAACAAAACATTATCATAAAACACATCATTGTCACACAGTTACAAATATTAATGAAAAGCAAAAGAGAAAAAACAAATTACTAAATAAATATGCAAGTTATTAGCACAATTAAAAGTGTTTACAAAAACAAAAATTATACATACGTACATATACCTAAGTAATGTAGTTAATGAAAAAAATTATAGAAAAATGTGACAAACGCGCACCAAGAAGTAATTAAAACAAAAAAAATTATCAAAAACAGAAACAATGCACGCAGTAAAAATAACAAAAAATCATAGTAATATAATTGTTAAAAAAAAAAAATAGTTACTCATAAAAGAAATGCATTTAACATTATGTAATCATTTGTAGTGGTACACATACATACATACATTATTTCGCTGTAAAGAAATGGGTATTAGTTTTAGAAAAAAACCTCATTACACCAACGCTTATATCAACAACAAAATTCATACAAACTCATACTGTTAATGAAGTAATGAATAGTCATATAAATACATATATAATCACCCTGTAGCGAAAATCCATAGTTTTGACTGCAAAGTGACTAATTTAAACGAAGAGGAAGAAAAATTTTATTCGTGCAGTGAACGAATCTAACGTAAGTAAGCACAAAGAGCATTCGATAAGAAGCGCAACCAACGAACCCCATTATATTAAGTTGAGTGGTAAGAATACACCTCGCAGTAACGTTGATCTTCTGTCATTAATACGGAGTTGTGAATTTCTCACCAATTAATTCAAAGCCTTCAGTGTTCGTTCCAATTTTTCTTCTATCCGCTTTTGTGTTGGTTGCCTTCTTTTTATATGCTCTTTTCTCTTTCTAAGTAAGTCAATATTTAATTGTAGGAGTACAAAGCAGCAATGCAAGGGACAGCTCGACGTCGGCGATTCACGAATTCAACAACTCACCGAGAATTCATTTATTCAATTTCATTGATGGTATGGTGAATTTCAAACCATGTTCACCACTCTTGCTTATGCTATTACTTCTTCTTCTTTTTACAAGGTTGCTCATCTACATACATATATACAAACTGTTCAATCTTTATATAGTCACTAGTTAGTTCGATCATCGAATTGAACGAATAGGTCGCCTCAATGGTTAATATTTCATTCGAACTAGATAATTGTTTGGTTGCCTTGAATAGTTGTTTGGTGGAATGTCTCAGCTTCTAGTATTCCAGAGGAGACATTTTATAGCAAACTTGAGTGTTCTAGCAGCCTTACAAATTTCTATGATTGGTCCTGCTCAATTCGTGACCCAGACTGGCTCCTGTTTGACGATTTTTTAAGTAGGAGAAGATTGCAGGTTGAAGGCTCTAATACATGATCGAACTACATAGTTCCCATTGGGCAATGTAACTCTAACTCTAAAAAAGCAATTTTGGTTACTAGTTGAAGACTTCCCTGCAGGGTACTCACATACGCCATGTATTTTAATTATCTACCAATCCTCATAATTATTATTAATTCCTCCTCACCCATATAACCTCACACATTAAAATTCCATACCATACAAAAACAAATGCTGCGAGTGATGCGATACTCGCTCTCCCCAACTCGTTGCGAATTTGCATGCTGCACAGCGAGTACCAAGGCAGCACAGCGAGTAGCATAGTAGTCAGCAATTGTTTTAAGAGAAAATATTTACGAAAAATTATAAAAAAAATTAAAAAAAAAATTAAAAAAAAAAAAAAAAAAATATTTTTAAAAGTATTAAATATATACATATATTCTATTATATACTAATGAATATGCATGTGTTGTATGTGACTATATGAATACAAAAATAATTATATACAAAATATGTATGTGTAAATCTAACACAAAATACAAAAACAAATACAACTACATGGATATGATAATTACTATTACTAATTATGATAATTGATTATGAGCATAATGAGATATAATGGATACAATAATGAGTTGATTAATAAAACAAAAACATTTTTAAAATGAATTAAGTGTTTTTGCATTAAGTATGTTTTGGGGAAAAAGGGTTGGCTTATAATATAACCTTATATAAGCCTTATATCAAGCTGGGATATGGTTTGGAGGCAGTGTTTTTTGCAGAGTATTCGCTCGGTGTAGGAAAACTTTAAATCAATCAACCACAATTTAAAGGAAAATCAGGACTTTAGTCTCTTCAGTTTGATTTGAACTGTTTTAAGTTTAATACGAATTTGAGCTGTTAAGTAAGGGATTGAAAATAGGAAAGTATTTTTAAAGTCAAAAACCTTATTAATTTATGTTAATCATAGAGCATTGACATCGTTTGAAAATTATTCAATACTTTAATTCAAATAATGGAAAATTAGTCAATCAAACCACTTAAAGGGTGATCATGAGCCGTGAGTTCTGCGAACCTCGATTGACTGATGTACAAACAAATATTAATGCGATAATAGGGATGGGTTGATGAACAAGTCACAGAAAACAAACGTCGCCAGTCAGGCTAATGACACTTCAACTTTTGCAGGTTTCAGTATCTTTGATTATGCACATAGTAACTCCAAATAATTTCGGTGATGCGCTCAAACATTTAGTTATTAGCGCATGCGCTGGCCTACAACCGTCATTACATTCAAAATGCGTTATAATTCAAAATTATTTATGTATACGCACATTTGTACATATGTTCGTTCATTAGACTGAATAAAATAAAAATTCAAAGTTAACTTCGTTAGCAAAAGTTTCGGAATTCTTTCGGGATTCTTTTTGGAACTTTTTCGAGACATTTTGAAACTATTTTTGGATAATTTAGGAATGTTTTTGGAATATTTTTGGCATTACTTCACTATAATTTTGGGGTTGTTTTCGGAACCATTTCGGGACATTTTGGTGATCATTTCGGGTTCATTTTTTTTTCGGATTATTTTGTATTGGTTTTCGTGACATTTTCGGGACCATTTTTCAGACTTTTTCGGAGTGATGAGAAATTATTTCGGAATTATTTTCGGGGCAATTTTCTGATGTTTTAAGGATCCAAAAGATCCCGAAAATATTCTAAAATCGTGCCGATAAAGTAAGTAAGCACTTATCTTCTTCTTTTTTATACCTTTCATGAACATGAAATGGTATTATAACTTTGGTCCGATGTTTGTAAGTGTGAGAAGAAGAAGAGATAGACCCACCATTAAGTATACCGAAATGATCAGGGCGACGAGCTGAGTTGATTTAGCCATGTCCGTCTGTCCGTCTGTCCGTCTGTCCGTCTGTCCGTCCGTCCGTCTGTCCGTCCGTCTGTTTGAACGCATACTAGTCCCTCAGTTTTAGAGATATCTCGATGAAATTTTGCAAGCAGGCGCCATTTTGCATAGGATTAATCATTTGTCGGAACCAGCAATATCGGACCGATACAAGGCATAGCTCCCATACAATCGATTGTTCCGATAAACGGATTTTGGCCTATAACTCTTGCAATTAAAAAGCTATTAGAGCGAAATTTCGCAGGTTTAGTACATATTATATGCGTAATGTGTGTAGTGAAAATCACCTAGATCGGATCAACATAACATATAGCTCCCATATAATCGATAGTTTCGATAAATGGGTTTTGGGCTATAAATGGTGCAAATAGAAAGCTAGAAACGTAAAATTTTGCAGGTTTGGTACTTATTATATATGTGATGTGTGTAGTGAAAATCATACAGATCGGACTTACATAACATATAGCTCCCATATTACCGATTGCTCCGATAAATGTGGTTTGGCTATGTATTTTTAAATTAACAGTTTTGGAGAGTTTGTAAGTAATTGTAAGTAAGGAGCGCCACTTAGAAAAGTTGTGCGTATTCATGAAAGGTATAAAGCCTTCGGCACAGCCGAAGACAGCCCTTTCCTTACTTGTTTTAAATTAAACTCCCTCTCTGTTTGAGGAGGGCTAAAAATAAGTTACAGGTCTTGTTGTTAATTGCCAGATGTCTATCAACGCTAGTTTCGGTTTTAGGAATTTTTTTTGCGCTGGTCTAATGTACATAAATACATATAAGTATGCGTGTATGCATAGTATTTATACACATCAATTGCTTCTCTTCCTTCTTCTTTTGTATTTTATTACGTATTTAATTTGTAGCACATAATTTGTTGGAAAATTCACTTTCATACGCAACGATGCTTGCAAAATCGGCAACAATTTTCGGTGCGCGCGCATGCGCAGGTAACCATCAAACGATTAAAGATACATTTCCACGTGTAGCTACATACATATGCATGTCATGTTATTACACATTAAACGACACATTTATACTTGCGTGCTGCACTTGCACAACAACGTCACTAAATGTGTCTCCCTCAATGTGGTAAATGCGGAACTTTTAAATTCATTTCGCGCTTCTTTGATTTTTTGCTCTTGAAAAGGCATAAAACCAGATGTGCAGTGTCGTCAAAATTTAGTCATATTTCGTTGTTATTCACACACGCGTCAGTCGGTTAGTTCAGTTTTCTTAATTGTAATTTTGGTGATTCTTTTCATTGGTGCAATGACTAAAGCAAATTGGCGTTTCCTTGTGATTTTTGCATTTGTCGCGTTGCCACAAATCTTCGCCGCTGTCATCGATCATGAAAAGTATCGAAATAGTACCAATCACATTGCGCAGGAACCAAAGGAGCGTCCAACAGGTTGGCTACAAACAGCGCACGATGTCATGGCAAGTCCCGCAGGACATGTTGTGTCAAAGGTTGCCAAGGAGTTGATTAATCGCTCGGCGGGAAATAGTCAAGTATGTGCGAATATTTTAAGTGTATAAAAAATTTAATTAATGTGCTATAGCATGGCAGTCGGAAAATCAAATATCACTATTACAGCTCTAAGATCTACCTTTTATAGATTATCTTAAGGGCCCCCCTATTCATCTTTAAATATATTTTTAACAATAGAGATAACATAAACTACCCGACGCCGCTGTAGAAATGAATTGTCCTCCGAGTTATATTCCTTTCAAAGCTTCAAAAAAGTGAAAAATATGAAAAAAAGTCACGAGAAAATGCCATCGATTCGAGAAATTGTTTCAGAATTCAAGTTCGTTTGTATTGTATAGTATTGTCTAAAAATAGTCAAAAACTAAACAATGCGTAAAACCGATAAAAATATTGTCCATGTTTTCTTCAAATTTATTTCTGCAAATCTACGACTTCACCCCGTTTTTATACCTTTCATGAAATGGTAGGTATTATAACTTTGGTCCGATGTTTTAGTGTGAGAAGAAGAAAAGATAGACCCACCAATAAGTGATAAGTGATCGAAATGATCAAAGCAGCTTTTCGTCGATTTAGCCATGTCCGTCTGTCTATCCTTAATCATTTGTCGGAACCAGCAAGCTCAGACTTGATTGTTTTGATAAATAGGATTTGGGCAATGTATCTTTAAATTAACAGTTTTACAGAGTTTGTACCAATTGTAATAAAGGATCGGACACTTAAACTATGTAGTTATGCGTATTCGTGAAGGGTATAAAGCTTTCGACAAAGCCAAAGACAGCTCTTTTCTTACTTGTATTAATTTGTAAAATGTATACATTTTGCACTTAAGCCAAAATTTCAATATCTGCGTTTTACATGATGACCCCCTTAATAAAGTTATTTCAATTAACGACGCAGATAAAAAACTGTTTGAGAAAGAAAGTCCTTATGTGGTGGTAGTTCCGTTTGATGGTTCTTAATGCTGCTCTACAAAAAATCAAAATCCTAGAATTAATATTTCGACCGCAAGCTTTCTGCGTTTTAATCTTTTTACAGCTGCAGAACATTCGATCTAATTTTTCAATAAAAAATATTGTATGGGACTTAAATGTTATGCTCGGGCCACTCGTTTATATTTTTTTTATATGGTTAAACAGTTACCAAAACCTTATGTAAGGTCACTATATCCAATTATCCAGTTTACGCAATTCAAGTATTGCTCAAAAGTTTGTCGAAGGTTATAACGATCTCAGTGGCAAAACGTCAACACCAAAGTTACGTAGTTATTTCTTATAGCAGCAACAACTATAATAATGATATTAATAATATAATTGAGCAAACAAAGTCAGCATTACACAAATCTAACCCACATTTTTAGGGTGCGCTACTTTTTCAACCAACACAATTTAGTTTGGTATTTTTGGCAATTACAACAGTGTCTATTAAATGTGTTGTAATTGAAAATAAGCCATAATTAAGACGTTACTACATATTCGTAAAATGTATAATATGTAAGTGCACTTATGGCGATACGAAAGTAGCTTCTGTGAAGTTTTTATTTTTTCCTTCGCACGTTTGTCTTCTGCAGCCAACCTCGTGTATGTTGCTCATCGGATATTATATATTTTTTTTTCAATTGAATCTAACTTTTTTTTTTGAATATTTTTAATACTAACCTATTTTTTTTAATTTATAAATTTTCACCTAATATGCCACATTTATTTTCTGTCAACAACAAATTTACTTTCTAATAAAACTACAGGGTAAGAGCCCAATGTTCTGTTGGGTTATTGGTTAGCAGCTCGGGAAAAGCTATGGCCGTTTTCTCTAAAAATTGTATTTTATATTCTAATAAACACTTTTAATAACGGAAAATAATAAAAAATGTTAATAAGATAAAACAATTTTAATTTCTTATTAATTATTATCTTGACCTCAAGATTTTTTAGCCGTCTTGCATGCATTAATATAAATTTTTATTTTTTAATTGTGAAATAAATTGTTTATTTTTTTAATTTTTATATGTAAATATCTTTTGCAGGTGCTCAGTTTGAATATTAACAATCTTATCATAATTGTTTTACTAAAAGTTTTAATATTTGCTGCCGCATTGCTGGGTGCTGGTCATTGGACTGGTTATGGACATGGCTACGGATATGGAAGAAGTTCAGATGGTGAGAATACAAATTTATATTTTAATTTTTAAATGTATAAATGATTTAATATTATGGAGCTCGTAAAACTTGCAATGTGATCTTCAGCGTCAGAAAGCTTAATTGTAAGTATTGAAAATTCGGAACTGCGCCAACATTTTATAGACGAAAGCTCGGTTAATAGACACTTCCGTTGAAAAATGCCTTCGAAAAAGTTTCGATTCTATTTTCGTCTACAATGACTTTGCCTTATATTGGACAGGGACCGTAACTGTTATGAGTTTTAATATAAAAATCCACATTTAATCATTATTTTCAGATTTTTTTCATAAAAATCAACAATAGCAGTTATTTTAAATTTTTATTTTTTTGATCAAAAATAAAAGTTATTTTTTGATTTTTATTTTTTTGATCAAACATAAAAGTTATTTTTTGATTTTTATTTTTTTGATCAAACATAATAGTTATTTTTGATTTTAATTTTTTTGATCAAAAATAAAAGTTATTTCTTGAGCGATATTTTATCCCTCAAGAATAAAAATTAAGTTTTGAGTTTTAACTTTTTTCGCGGATTGAAAAACTCAAATAACCGCAGCGCCTTTCTGGCAGGTTGTTGATCATAATTATTAGATGATATATCCTTGTCAGCATAAGTGCTCAATAATTTGAAACATATTTATATGTATACACATTGATATTGTATGTATGGGGCAAAATTCGCCAAGTGTACCAGGTGAAAAAATGTATGTACATAAATATAAACTATGTTGATGAGGATATACCACCCAATAATTATAATTTATTACTTGCCAAAAAGGCACAGCGGCGTTTTGAGTTTTTCAATCCGCGAAAAAAGTTAAAACTCAAAACTTAATTTTTATTCTTGAGGAATAAAATATCGCTCAAGAAATAACTTTTATTTTTGATCAAAAAAATTAAAATCAAAAATAATTATTATGTTTGATCAAAAAAATAAAAATCAAAAAATAACTTTTATGTTTGATCGAAAAAATAAAAATTAAAAAATAACTTTTATGTTTGACCAAAAAAATAAAAATCAAAAATAATGATTATTTGTAATTTATATGGATTTCCCTCAAATTTTTTTAGTTTATAGAAGCTTTTTGTTGAGCATGAAGAGACGTGCATATTCATATACTTGAAACGTATCTGCGATATTGGGAAGTCTTCCATTTTTGATGCTAAAAATACAACAATAATCGTTACGGGGGGTCCCTGATATTGGACAGTAATGCAGCCTTGCAATCTTCCACAGCACAGAAACTGCATCAATATTTTGTTTCGGTTTTATTCATTGCTTTTCATAGTTATTCACGCTTTCAAAATTATTATTTTTTTTTTTTTTCAGAAAACGCATTAGGCGTAAACGAAGGTGAGGACTATCTCATCACTGGTTTCTTGGCTGCACAAGGCGAGGGACGTGATGATTGTCTTTATGCCTCAGCATGTGCTAGTCCGAAAATTGCTTACGAATATGCCAAGGCTGCAAAAGCACTGAAACAGGGTATCGAACAGTATGAAGAGTAAGTAGAAAAGCGATGACACATGCACATTAGGGTGTTTCATATTTTCGGAATTTTTTTTTTACCTATCACAGGTCAAATCTTCAGACAGAAAATGAAAAAATTAAATAAAAAAATAAAAACACTCTAATGTACATGTCTTTTGAAACAATGCTCTTTGCTTAAGATTAAAAATTCATTACATTTAATCAAAAAAAATCTTAACTTGTAGAAACTCTCTAAAGAACACCCGTTACGATGAATTAATTGGCATACTCGAAAAGGCAGCATACGATGGTTATAATGGTGTAGCCTGCAATAGGACAGACAAATGCGACAATCTGCTATAAGATGCGAAAACGACTGAGCAATGATTTTGGGTACGAATCGCAAAGGACTAAATGAAACTTCAGCCAACATAACAATTTCAAAGGCTTAACCAATAAAAACTGAGCGATTGCAAAAATTTTAGAAAATTTTCAAGACGAATACTCGTATATGTATATAAAACGAACTATTTATTTAAAACAATAAACACATTTTACGGTTCTGCGACGTCGCACTCGTGTGCAGCAGCCGACATGTCTATCGTGCTACTCACGTGCTCTCTGAGTTCACCTAACATTGGCCTGCATTGCATACACAAAATAGCAAATATTAAAAACAAATTAAATTTATAATTATATTGTTATTTTATTATCGTTATATAGTCGAAATAGTAAATTAGTAAATGAGCAAATTTTGTGTATTTTTTTTTTTTTCAAATTTCACTATTAATTATGCTAATATTGTTTACAAAAAAAATTTCTTGCGTGTCCAGTTATCTATTTACAGTCTTAATAAGTTGCTTTTGCATCGAGTTTACATTAAAAAATAGTGATACCTACATATACATATGTATATAAATATATTCATTGTTATTTAAAAAATAAAAAATATTTTTTTTTGTTAATACATTTTTTATTTTTTTTTTCAAATTACTTTCAAGAAAAACACGGTACAACAGCAAATTTCCTACCGAATAATCCTGGTATTTTCCTTAAAAAACACAGCGAACTATGCTTGAAGAAACTTATAGGCAGGACACGGTTCTCCTCAAATTTTTTTTGTTTTCAAGGGTGGAGGTTGTTTGGATAGGTACTATGTATGATAGTACACTCTGTTACAATGTATTGGTTCAGCAAAGAAATTACTTCATTTTTTATTGAATTCACAAAATTAGTACTGAGGGGGTCAAACCCCCCCTTTTTTTGGTTCAAGTTTCTTGACTTATAATAAAATTTTCATAACAGTTGCCGTGCTGCATAAACATTGTAGATATTATACGAACCTGCACGCGCAGTAAAGAAAGTCAAAACAATAGATTGTGGAAATTTTGTATATCTGTCTGAAACTTTGTTCGTGCATCACTCAAAAACTGCTAAAAGGAAATGAACGCAATTCACGTCAATATGTTGCTAGATGCTTAGTTTAAAGTTTGGAATACATATTATTTTACAGAAATATTACATTTTGAACTAATGAGCTGAACTAAAAATGTTTAAAGATCATTCAAAAGTTAGAACTGTATCCCAGAAAAATACCATATTTATTTCAATAATCCAGGATTTTCGGAAGGCTGAGGCCCAAATTTTTTTAATGAAATATCGAGGACATCTTCAATTCCTGAAAAATATGACTTTTTGGATTCCGAAGGGGCGTTTGGAGCCGAAACCCCTCCGTGGATGCGCCACTGCAGTATTTTGTTGCTCAAAAATCTAATCAAATCTGTTGCACAGTGTTGCGTTTTAAAAAATCGTGTTTGAAAAAATTGATTTTGTTTTATAAATTGCAATTACATATGTATGTATCTATTTATAGGTAGGTAAGTGTGTATTAGATTGTTATTTGTAAATTTTTAAATTTATTTTTGGCAAAAATTCTAGCGCTTTAACTGCTTGCAAATATTAAGTCGAGCTACATACATACTTCATCTACACACCCAAATAGATAAAATTTATTGTTGTATATCTCTCGCGCAATCACATCCTAATTTCAGCTCTATGGTACTTCCGGCGCACCTGTGACCGCCTTCACATACTCGGGATAATGCAGAAAGCCATCCTTATTATCGTCTGCGATTAGCAGAAACTCATCAATAACCTCTGGAATAGGTAAAACCTGCACGAATGTTATTAATTCAAACTTTGCGCTTTTGATATTTTTTAATTACCAATGATATGATTCAATTCCTCGCTGGCATTATTAAGTAGATTATCACGATCGACCTTTTTGAAATGTTCATCTTGATGTATGGCCGCTTGTAGCATTTCGAGTCCATCCAAAGCATTGTTATTGTCACTATCGTGAATCTGTGAGAGTAAATGCAGGAAAGTATGGTGGATTAGCAAACCTTTGCATGGATGTCTTAAGTTTAAAATGAATCATCTTAAAGAAACTCTTTGCTAACTTTGTTTGTTCTATGGCTTTCAAAATACTTTTTTTCAAAACAAAACTAACAGTCTAGCTTACTACATATTCACCCACCACCCTCTCAAGATACTCACCTTAAAATAGTAAAAATTTTTCTCATCCTCTGTCATGCCACCCAAATTTATGTTTATACCCATATCTTTTAGGTCTTCATCAATGTTACTAAAAAATGAAATAAATTTTAAAAATAGCTAGAAATTGTTTCATTACGAAGTAAACGACTACATACTGCTCTTCGTGTGTCAAATGTTGATCCACTTTACGTGTTTTTGATTGTTCACTACGTGGATGATGTGGTCCGCGCTTTATGCTCAAACAAGGATCCATAGTTTGACTAAATGTGGCAACACATATAATAAAATTTACAAAATTTAACATTCTACACATTATTGCAAATATTCCAGTGTTTTCGTTAACTTTCGTTGATTTAAAAAATTTACTTAATACTTAGCGTAGTTAACTTTCGTTGAGGAAGAACTTTTATTTTCACTATAATTGCTTAGAAGATATGAAAGTGAAAATTTGAAGGCGTGTTTTCCTGGTTTTGCATATAACAAAAATCAATACAACATTGTATACGCTAAACGGAGAGTAGTGCGCATGTCACGCAAAATGAATTTGACAGCTAACTACCTGCTGGCTGTCATTTGGATGGCGGTATAACAGTTGACAGCAGCAGTAGATAGCTGTTGTACCGTTATAAAGGTGTTATCGAATAAGTAGTGAGTACGCAGTAATACGCGATAATGTTAAGAGTCGAGTACTTTTTGAAGTATTAGGTACATATCGACAGCCCCACTGCAAAACCCCGTAGGCAACTTACTATTTTTCCAAAAATAAGGTTCTGAGTCTTTCCCATAGATCGTGATATTTCGCAGTCAAAATCGGGTTACAACTTCCCGTTACTTTTCAGTGATGAAATGTAATAACCGTCGATCATATATGTATGTATAATATAATTATCACAGTTTTTTCTCTCTCCTGAAAACTTTTTGGTTTTGAACATACAGGGCTTTGCAGTGTGGCTGTCGATATATCATATTAAATTATGTTGTAATGTTTTTTTCAAAGTATATTAGGCTGTCCTATACTTCTCAGTCAATTGATACAACTATTTCAATTTTGAAAAATGCCAAAAAAAATATTTTAAAAAATTTTCTAAGTTTTTTTATTAGTTTGGTAGCGTGAGCACATGTTGACTTAAGCTGCTCTTGAGACAGATAATTGATATTTTATCTATTCTGCTCCTGCGCCTGTTCTCTGACAGAAATCTTCGAAATAAGTGCCACCGCTGAGCAAAATGAAGGGTTTCAATGATCACGGCTACAAATATGTATAATCGATACCTAAAATATATCGTTTATTTGAGTGTCTATTGTTTTCCAAACACTTCCTAATATTTCCATTTCTCTGTCATAGCAACGAATGTTTGTTTTGTCAATAACTTCAATCATTCAAAAACTCTGAACTCTGACAAGCACGCAAGAAAATACAAATTCCGAATTACAGCAGAATATTTTTTTTTTAATTTTTTATATTTTTTATATACGCGCATAGTAATCGTTAGCAATTAAATAACGCAATCTTTTACATCGAGCAAAAAAATGTGTGAGAATTATTGTGACGATTTGGAAACCTTTAATCCGGAAATCGAATATCAAAAATTTTTGAAACGTAAACCCATCGTGCAAACAGCTAAACTGTATGAGCAGCTGCATACGCGCGAGAAGATAAAATGTCCTTGTAAGTATTCAAATGGGGTAAATTTAAACAAATTTCCAAACTCGCAACATTGAATTGGCGCTCTCTCTCTCTCTTTCAGACAACTTCAAAGGCTATGGCGTGGAGACGGACAAGAATACCATGTACCGCACTTGTAACTCCGAGTATGGCTATTATGCCCCAAATGCTTACACCATACCAACTCGTTATTTTCCACTCTCACAGAAATTCTCAAATGAGCTGCATCGCTGTGGCATGTATCGTAACTTCTCGCTTAACACTTTAATGGATCGTGTCTATTTCTGAACATGCGAATACATCGCTCTCCGCTTAAATGCTTGTTGACGCATTTCGCTGAACTAAACAAAGTAATGCATAAATAAATTGTGGTGTAAATGGGTTAAATTACTCAATATGAATTGAAAATTAGGATTATTTTAAACTTTCGTTATTAATAAAAGTTAGGCCAAGGGCATAAGATAAGTAGACTTGAATTTGAGATGGGTCCAACACACCTTCCATCGAAGGACGTGAAAGTTACTCGAGAATGACATAAGCCATTTGGATGAATTTTGGGAAAATGGTTGCTTCATTTAGGGCAGCCCTGTGAAATTTGATTAGTAATTAGTTATCAATTGATTTTTTGATTATTTCTAAATTAACTGGAAAATAATCATTAGGAATTCAAAAAAATCTTAACCAATCATTAAATGGATGCTCAGAAAAATAATTAGTCAAACCGGTAATCATTGCGATTAGTAATCATTATTTGACAGATCTGATTTAAGCCCGCCCTGGCTAAGATTTTCCAAAAGGGATGTTTTTATTAGGGTTGCCATCTCTGTGAAATTTTTTTTTTTTAAATTAAATTCATCCATTTTCAAAAATTGTGTTAAATTCAGTAAATGGGTGAACATAATCCTTGGGAATTTTTGGAAAAAAATCCTGAGATAGGTCGTTGTTGGAAATAATTTGAGATGTGGCGTTTTTTAATTAAATACTAAAATATAGTATTTGAGTCCCTGCAGCCTTTCTATAGCTCAATTTTAGACAGTATTTGAATGAATTTTCTGTCAAAAATGTCTTAAGTTCATATAACTTATAACGTTAGAATGACATTTCAATTGAGGTTATGTTGTTTAGCTTAATGGTTTCTGTTATTTTTATAAGTTTTATTAAGCAAATAAATTTATTCAAAGCTTGTTCCAAATCCAAAATTTCATCTTCTTTATACATACATACATACATTCATCTTCCGATAATTTCCGTTGCTATGTGAATACCGCTATTGTAGTTTTTGAAAATTTTAAATATCAACAGCACTCAACTGACAGTCACACAATGAAAACAAAAACAAAATAAACAACCAACTCGTTTCTTGATAAAAATTGTAATTTCTTGAAGACCACCTGAGCAATACCGAAAATACTTAAAGCAGTAAACCAACTTTGGCTTTTTAGTACCAGCGTAATAACAACAGCAACGACATGAGGTAAGCTGATAAGCCATAATCAAACCAAATTTCCATGTGACCTTTTTTATTTCCCACCATTTATCGGCATTTTGGTTTGCATTTGAATTCGGATAGCCAAGTTAAACCATTGGTGAGCTCACTTTTGTGGGACATTTACGGTAAACAACGACGTGATGAACGTTCACAACGTTTCGCCAAGTATTCCAATAAATTTAGTGAAGACGATCCGGACATGGCCGACATGAGCTCATTTAGACTTGCACGCAGCGTTAAGGATTTGGAACAATTAAGTGAACGAAAATTGATTGATATTTGTGCAATTTTGAAAATGGAAATACGTCTGATGGGTTACTTTTTGGAGCGTGTGCTGATCTCACGTGAACGCAGTAGGAGACATCAGGATGCATTGTGTGCTTTTGTGGACGCTTTGCTCTATGTGCAATATCGTAAGTTGGAGTCCTTTTAACTTATTAGATATGTTTTAAGTGGTTTTGGGGGATAGACCTCATTTTTACATGTATATAAAAAACTTTTTTTTGTGGGAAGGTGTATTTAAAACATTAAAGTAGATGATTTGGGATATTTCTTGGGGCTCTGCCAGCCAAAAAGGGGTTTTTTGAAAAATATTTTAATATAGGGTGATCTTCCACTCAGCCGTCTGTGATGCTTATACAAACATAGAAATAGGCAGAAACTGAAAGAAATGTTTCTTTGGGTCTTATCAATTTTAGTGTTTCAATCTTGCCCTATGGCATTTTCGACCAAGTACACTTGGCCTTGGATATATTTATTCAAATTTAACTCCCAATTGGAACTGTGACACTCCATTTGTGTATGTGAGATGAACGGAATGAACTTAATTTGTTCCACGCTATGATTAGTGAAACATAACCTCAAATTTTCAAATTGAAATTATGAAACATGGGACAATGTCCTTTCAATTTACTGTTTCTGTTTGACACAAGGGCTTAAACTCTCTGAGATAAAATTGATTTCTGAATTTCAAATCAAAGAAAAATCCTTCACATGACCAGTACCCACTGTCCCAACTGTCAGTGCCAAATTTCATGTCCGCACTACGCAAACGCCGCTTACGTCAAAACAGAGGGTGTCAATGTCAAATTATTCACTAGAGATATGTACTTTCATTACTAGACCAGTTAGTCACTTCGTGAGCCTGCTGCTGTTAACTCGTCTAAATTACCCGGAAGAAAAATAGTGAGTTCAACAAAATATTTAGTGCATGAGAAGTGAAGAGAGGGGACATACTGCTTTAGCATTGACCGCATATGCAGCTACAATGCTCAGAGGGTGTAATAACAACTACAACAACAACAAGCAGTAAATGGTAACAAAGAAAATGAAGCTGAAAAAGTGTGAAAATTAAAAACTAAAGAATTGGAAAAGTTTTTCACAATAGAAAAGTGCATACAAAAATACAAATTGAGAGAGAAAAGTGTGTATTTTCTATGAAAAAACAAAGTGCAAAGTCAAACAACGAAACAACAAAGTAATAAAACGACTGTGAAACGAAACCACAGCTGCAAACACGACATAACAAAATTCCAACACATAACCAAATAGACAACCACAAAAAAAAAAAAATATGAAAAAACACCCCGGCAGTGAAAATAACTAGTTCTTAACTAGTGCAAAATTGCATAAAAAGGAAACCTAGAAGCTTAAGTACTCAGTTTATACACGCGGCAGGTATGCCTTTCGCAAGAGCAAACTAAAATCCAATGGCTTAAGGGGTCAAATGACGCTTTAGACGGTCTAGAAGCAGAAGGTGCAGGGGCCAAAGCGCAGCGGATTTATTACGGGGAAAGACTGCTCATATTCCCAAATCTAAGGGAAATGTTTTGCGGGGTGCCCCCCATAAATTCAGACGGAAAAAATTCAGAAATACAATTTTTCGGAAAAATTTATTCATAAACCATTTTTCAAAAACCAAAAGTCAGAACGAAAAATTCAGAAAACTTTTTTCAGAAACTAAAAATTCAGAATCAAAAATTCAGAAATCACTTAACAGAAAAATGAATGAAAAATTCACAAAATCTTTATACTCCTCCGTAACAATAATCTGGAGGGGGAAATCCGATATTTTTAGAATTTTGAGAGATATTTGCAGTTAAAGTTCACAATTTTTCTGTCATTTCATGTGGTTGTTGTAATCACATTACCCTGTGAGAAAAGAGTGGCACGCGGAAGGACATCACCGTGGCGGTAGCCACGGCTATGGCACACATCCGGAGTTGGAATGGCGTAGCCCAGGGTTATTTTTTGAAGCGCGGCCGAAGGCCGCCTACGCGGAAAGGTGTTCTGCACATAAAAAACGTGGATCGGGCCCCGAATTGGGGATCTGCGCCAAATTTAATGTTTTTTCTGCCGTCTGGTTACTTTCTGAATTTTTACTTTCTGAATTTTTACTTCTGAATTTTTACTTCTGAATTTTGACTTCTGAATTTTGACTTTCTGAAAAAAAATTTCTGAAAATATGTGTTTCTGAATTTTTGTTGTCTGAATTTATGACGGGAGCCGTTTTGCGGTTACAGCAATAAGACTCAGACAAATATTGCTTTTTCATATAAGACACGGTAGCTGTCAGGTTTCCCTCAGTAAAATAACAGTCTGAAACTAGTTCACTACCGATAAGTAGTAGTCACACATAGGAGAGGTTTCACATATTGCTGCTGAAAACATGAAATTTATAAAATAAAAGTTCTATTGAAACTTTCCCAATTCCGAAAATTTGTGCCTTTTTTTCGACTAGTTTGAGTTGAGTTTGTAAACTAGTTTTTAACTGCCTAGTTTGATATTACACTGCAGTGGACACACACACACACACACCCTCCCACATGTATACAGCTCAGGTCTAACAAACAAAACCACCCCAACACACTCCGTCAGATTGGATTGGAAAAGTGACGCGCTGTGTAGCGAGTACTCCACACCCACACAGTGCACATGCATACTTATACATATGTATGTGTGTCTGTGTGCATGTGTGTGAGCTTAAAAGAGAAACGATAACAACACACATTCATAATATTTAACTATGACGGCTGTTAGCCTTGATATTCTTGATGGATAGTTCGTTACTTGGTTTGTACGGTGCGCGGGAGGAAACAATTCAAATGACAGTGTACCTTTTACTACTACACCCATGTGTGTGTGTGTGTGTGTGTGTGTGTGGGCGTGTGACGTTGTGCTAAAAACGTGTTGTCAGCTGAGGTCGCATTGATTACGAGCATGCACTTTCATGCAGTTTTTAAGGTGCAATGTTTTAAATTGCTTTCAGCAATTTTTCATAAGGAAAGCAAATTTTTCTCATCACGTGAATAATAAATTACGAGTATGCGAAAAAATCAAAAAAAAAAAAAATCAAAAAAACTATTATTAAAATAAATTCAAACTTTGTTCGTGGAAAAGTGTAATTTCTCTTTGTTGAATAACAGTAAAAGAGTTCGTTGTTGTGCTCATAAATAAACAAAGTCCAAAGTGTTGAAAAGAAATCAATTTACTCTGTGCCAAATACAGTGGAACTTCCTTATAGTGAATTCGCAGGGGACCGGAAAATCGCTTCACTATATGGAGACTTCATTATATAGAAACGTCATTTTTACTTCAATTTCTTAACACAACTGAACTCCTACTGCAATGTACATATGTATGTATGTATTTATTTTCATTTTGGGATTGCCCGTATTACATTGCTACATTTCGTTTATTTCTGAGAACACGCAGTTACAAATAATTGAGTGTAACCGAAAACATATTTGAAAAAATTCACTATACGGAGACAAAAACGTATGAAGCTTGATTTTCAAGCAGTAAAATTTGTTCATTATATAGAAAACTTCACTATATAGAAATTCATTATAAGGAGACAAAAATGCACCTAAAGTAGAACCAAAAAGCTGTGTCTTCAAAATGACTTCATTATAGGGAGAGCTTCATTGTAGGGAAGTTCACTATAAAGAAGTTCCACTGTATGTATTTTTTGTTGCTCATACGTCACCGTGTGCAGTAGAGTTCAAGTCGGCACTCGCCAGCTCAGCACCGCTCATTTGGTTAATTTTGTTTGCTTAGCCTTTTGGGGCAGTGCATTAAGGTTTTATTTGAATTTTCGATTTGATTAACTACGTGACCCCTTTTTTTGGTTTTTTTTTTTTTTTTTCATCTTATCTCATGTACATATGTATATTTGCAAAATAGTTACGTATACGTATAAAAGCTTTACGGTTTGCAGAGAGAGAACGCCTTTTAACTTTTCATTGGGAGAAGAAGTTGCAAGTTTCTACTATAAAACTAGTAAGTGCAAAGCAGCTGATCGTGACATTGGAAAACAACAAAAACAAACTGAAAATTTTATGATGTCAACCAGTGAAAATCGAAACAACGGTTACTTCATGTATTTTGAGAGAATTTTACGTAATTTTCTCTTCACTGCAGTTCTTTTGCAAGTTTTGATGCCGAACACACTTGCATGCTATTGTGATTCGCAACCAGGTTATAAAATATACCGAAGATATAGTTTATGTTTTGTACTCCCAAATGGGGATTTTTTTCAACAATATTGCAATATTGTATTACTTTTAGAAGGTTTCACGAGGATAATCGAAATTAGAGTACAATCATAACACTTAAACACAACGCAAAATTTCCCGATTAATAATATTTTGCATAATTATAATCGAATTACTTTGATTTCCGATAAGAGAATGCCCAACTAAAAACAGATCAATCAGAAAATTGATATGTTTAATTTATGGCGGAACTATCAGATGGCGAAACAAGATAAGCTAATGAAATTTTCTTTTGTCCAAAAAAAAGTAAGCGAATTTGAAATGTATAGTTTTTTTCACAATAATATTAGTGGAATTAAATTGAAAATCGTTGGAGAAATAAGAAGCTGTGTTTTTAATTACTTCATTTAAAAAAAAACTTCTTATTTCATTTAACGATATCTAATTTTATTTCATTACTATTATTGTAAGCACAACTGTACAGTTAAAATGTACTTTAATATAAATAAGCTAGTATATCGAACTGCTATAACCTGTGTAATAATTGTGTCATGACTTAAATCTAAACTCCAAACCTCTTGGGCATTTCAAAAATATTGAACTGAGCGTGGTAGGCCCCGTATTTGTAAAAAAAAGACTTTTCATAGCAGAAATATATACACTTGTACGACTTTCCCAACAATGAGAGGGGGCACAGTTTTGTAAAAAAACATTCTCTAAGTTCTTTTTCTTGGAACCTACGGTGCTTTAGGCCAACACACTACCCACTATAGTGCGAGAGGCGCCAACACTCTTAGTCAAACTTAAATGGCCTTGGCAAGATTTCGTTTATGCAGGTCACCCACTCACCTCTGCAAAAGCACGTTCAACAAACAATTAGAGCATAGAGTTAGCAGGTATTAAATGTGCATGCTTTTGTATTGTTATCTGCCACAAAATTTCGCTTTGTTTAGTTCAGACAAACTGACAAGCTCTTAATCTGGCTTTTGTGCGTACTTGTCCTCCTTTGCAAACATGCGAGTAAGCAATGAAATAAAGTAACGCGCTTAATTGTTTTATTTATGGATATACTCGTATACATATGTACATATATGCATTCATTTGTGCTCATTAAAATGAAAATGGTTGTCAAATTCATACATACATACAATGTACATATATTCATCATTAACTTTACTTAGTGCTTAAGCGCATACGTTATTTTAAGGATTTTTGGCTCAAACTGGCGTGTTTTGGAAGGAAGAAAGGCCCAGTTATTCTTTACACTCTTTCTTCTGCTTAGCGGTGGCTCTGATCTGAAGTTGATAGGAACACCTTTTAGGTGTTTTGTCGGCACATGACCTAGCCAGCGGATTGGACTTCATGAGACTTTTTATCTTTTTTATCTCAGAAACTATTGGAGTTCTGGCTTAAGTCAAACGATCTAAATATCATAAGGATTTTAAGGCCCTTGAATGTTCTTAAAATTGATTTATCTCAAGCAGTTTTTGTAGTTTTGTTGCTCAAATTATCTTCTCCGAAAACTCAACGAAGGAAAACCGTTTTTTCTGAAATCTTGATTGGCTTCAGCTGTTACTCATCATCAATTAGGATAGCCGTGAAAGCTTTCTGAGAAACTCAGCCTTACCTCAATATAGATTCCTTGATGGGTTTAAAAGAATATGCGATTAATTAATCAATTACTTAAATTAAATCAAATTTAATTACTAATTAATCACAGAATAATTATTATAGACTAATCGGAAAAATTAATTTTTCGATTGATCACAACTTAATGACTTCTAATCTAACTATCGCACTAAAAAATCTATTAATCGTGCATCTCTAATTTGCACAAAATTTAATCATATGCACCAACACACATTAATTTTGCTTTAATCTCTGCAATGATCATTCTTTTATTCGCTTCCTGCGATAATGTCGCAGTCGCACATGAACTGGGTCAAGATAAAAATAATAAAAAGTATAAAATAGAAAAAAAAATAAATAAAAAGTGTATAAGAAAGAGTGGAAAAGCTAGAAAGAAGAAAGATGAACGCTATAAACGCTAAGAGAAATATACTCACACACGCAAATAGCGGCGAACAAAATACACACTACAATGCAAAAACAACAACAAAAAATTTAACAAAATTATATCAAAGATGTGGAAAATTTTGTAGGAAAAGGATTAGTCTGGGATAAACTCTGTCATTTTCCTTTTGGGCTGAAAATCTCCTATGAAGAGCGTACAATTACTCTTATGGCCCTTTTATGCCTGATGTCGTAGTATTTACTTGCCTTAGGGTACTGTAGGACAAGTCCTATAAGTATGCTATACAATCCAAAAATTACTTACTATTAATTACAAGTTTTTTTTGAAAGGAACATAAACAAAAAGGAACTCCCAAAAATATGTAGCAATTGTGGTGTAGTTTTTTTTAATTGCAAAAACAATTTTTTTTTTAACAATTTCTGGCCAATAAATAAACAAAAATCTAAGTTCATTAAAATTTTACTTAAAAAACTTGAAAAATAAAATTTGCTATAACTATCGTATGCAAAAATTAACCGAGTCATCGTTTAAATATAGAGTTAACACTAGCTAAACAATTAACCCTACGGCAACCAAAGGCAATTTTAAAGCTTTGAATTTTCGCTTTATTATCAAGTAAGCGCTGTTGAACTGAACAAATTTTGCAGAATCAATTTTGTAATTTTCTTTGCTTTGCTTTGACCTCATAAATTTTTTGTTGTTATATCAAAGCTTACAAACCTTTCACTTGGCTTACCAATCTCTATCTATATATTATATTAAAAGAATATATCTAGGTATGTATGTATGTATTTGTGCCACTTTTCACTAGCTTAAGTTTTGGAAGAATTTTTGTTTTTTGTGTTTGCCAACTACCGAAAATAGTTTTCAATGCCACATTTTTTTTCGCCCTGAGCAGTATATGAAAATGGCGCTTTTCTGTGGCCTACTTAATACAAACAGTACAGAAAGACAATCGTAGGTACATACATATGTATATGTATATTCGAGTATATGCAATTTAATACCCAGCAGTAAATTAATAGGAACTGTTTGTAAAAGGCCGACGTGGTGTTGTGGGTAGCTATTATGTTCGCTTATCATATTTTTTAATTGGAATTAAAAGTTTTTATTTGTTTAGAGATTTAAAGATAACAGCCAGATAGTTTTTTTAGATCAAATTCAGAAGCTTTTGGTCTTCGTAATCTTAGAAACTTTGACACTTCTTCTACGATTAGGTTGTCAGAATGATGGCTTTTTATCAGCTAAACTCCTATCTCTATCCCTTACTATCTTTATATTAAGTCACTTTCTGATCTTGAAAAGTCTTTCTAAATAACTTCCTGTTGAGCTAAAAACTTGAAACTAGAGTTCAGAACTGCGAAGCAATACTTTACAAGTGAAAACCCCGCTAGGAGGCGCACTGTTCGATCTGTTGAAAAATTCGTTTAAAATTGTGAATTATCTGATGGAGTTTTAAACAACTTTGAAATGGCGTGGGAACTTGAAATTTAGCACATACCCTAGGACGCAAGGACAATACAACTTACAGACAACGAAATTCCGCTAGGTGAAGTACTGGAAATGGGTGAAAAACTGGGCAACTTCTCGGTGGCCTAGGCACGCAAAACTTGGTTCATACATAGTTCACTACCCGATGACAACAGAACTGAAAGTACTACATAAAACTTCGCTAGGTGGCGCGCTTATCGGCATAACGGAAAACTCCTGAAGAATGGCTGAAATCTTAGTTTCGATGTTTGTGTACCTTTCCGGTGACCTAGAGGGATCTGGTGGCAATGCAAAATTTAATTTAAAAATTCCGCTAGATGACGCAAGGCTAGATATTTCCAAGAAACTCATTTGAAATTGCGAGTCTTGCGATCGATTTATAATTAACATCCCGGTGGTATTAGGACTTGAAAAAAATTCTATCGAGTTATTTGAAAAATTTAATTGATCGAATTCATTACTTCGTTCAGTGAACTGCAATATTTTCGACGCTAGCGGAAGTGAATTAATTTGAATAAATAAATCTAAGCAATTTACTAAGAAATATCTAATCTCTTCGATTACTAATCTTTTTGTAAGTAGTATCAAAAAATTGAAAAAAACAAATTAGTAAAAAACATTTAAAGAAATGTTCATATATATTTCGAAATTTAGTAGATTCGAGAATATTGAGGGGAAATTTTACCTCTGCAAGTAATGCTGAAATATCGACTAAGGGCGGTGCTGAGCTAAACATTTCCCCTTATTTTATAAAACACTCAATCGATCCTCTACTTCCTCTGCTGGGTATATACATATGTAAATAAACATGAAGTTAAGACAAAGTTTATGTACATTTACTCAAGAAATATACATATCTATGTACATACATACATACATATATGTATATGTATATATAATAAGATTACATAATACGCATACTTACATTTTCGTTTGCCAAACAAATTTCAATTTTCGCCTTTGCTTACGTTTCCACATTAAAGTTTTATTGCATAATCTTAGGCGCAATGATTGTGTACGCAACAAATAGAAAATGCAAATGACTGCATAAAAATACAAAAATAAATATTATTTAGTGTGCTACCAATTACTGAATATGTAATGTTATAATAAAAAGTGATTATTATAAAATAAAACAACAACAAAGTGTTACAACAACTATACAATAAGCGAAGGATAAAACAACAAATACGAATAAAATGTAAAGCAACAACAAAATCAACACACCAACCCAAGGACAAGCTGGTTTAATTTGCCGACGTACCAAATACGCAAAGCAAACCACGTTCGCGCGTTGAATGGATCATGGGTAAATATGCAAGTTTTTATTGACAGAATTTATTTTTATTTTAAGCAAGAAGAGTAAGAAGAACATTTTTTTTTTGTTATAAAAAGCTTTTTGTACAGTTTAATAGTGGACGACAGTAAAAACAATTGTTTAAAATCAAAATTGTCATGTGCTGTTTAAATGTTTATATGTATAACCGTTATAAATAAAAAACAAAAAATGAAATAAAGTAATTTCTTGTATAATAATATTTTTTGTAGGTTTGGTTTTGCTGTAAATGTAACTATATATGTATTTCTATTTCTTTACTCTTGAATACAAGCTCATACTTTCAAATATTGTTTACTTAACAAATTTTCTAAATAATTTGAAAATATTTAAGAAAAAACAAACACTAAAGTATTTGCAAATTCTTTACAAAAACAATACATAAAATACTATTATTAAGCTTTAACGTCTGCAGCAGGTAAACTAACTAACATATTAACTCTCAATTGTCATTGCTTTAACATTGCATCAAAATGGCGTTTGACATCTGTCATATTCACAACATTTAGTACAACGGTTATTTGATTTTAAAAAGGACAAAGGTGAGGAGAATCGATAATTTCATTTATGTAGGAAGACATTTTTAGAAAATGAGAATTCTTATTGATAACTTTTGCTGATCATATTTTTAGTCCAACAAGTCTGAGCTGTCTTCTTTTGCAAACCCTACATAACCCATATAACAAAAAGAGAAATTCAATGTGAAATTACACCTATTGGAATTTTATTTGGTATAATTTTTTTGCACAAACCGATATTTTCCTGAGTGAGCTAGCGATTTAAAACGTTTTATGTTGTTCTGCCTATGATGAATTTCATATCCAAACAAATATAAATAAAAAAAAAATTTTAGTGAAAAACACTTCAAAATTGTTCAGGAGTTTACAAAAAAAAATTTTTAAGAGGCCTATTTAATAAAATTTTATTGCAATTGTTATTCGATTTAAGTTCCAATTTTAAAGTTTCTTTTGCTCTTTCTAAATGTTTCTCGGTAAACTTTTTAGAAAATTTGTATTATTTTTTCGTAGAGCAATAGCTGATTCCTACCTTTGTCCGATTTTAGATCGAATAACCAGTGGAAATTTTTGACATTCATACATCTCAAAACGTTACTTCATCATTTTTTTAAAATCATATTAATTCTACAAGTTTTTCTATTTAAACATAAGTTAAATTACATGCAACTTTTGGCAATTTAAATACTTTTTCAATTTAACAACTTTTTTCAATTTACCTACCTTTTTTTATTTCACTCAATTTCATTGTTATTTCATTCTCACTGCACTGCCAGTAAATAAATTTGTCAAACATGCATACATACATATTAATTATATCTCCATTAGGCCAATTAAAAGCACTTTCTCACTCTTTGTCTCTTCATAACTGCGTTTAATTACATTTATATTCTTATAATTAAATCAATTAATTTCTATAAATTTTGCATCTATTAAAACTCCCACAACCATCTAGATATTATTCACCACTTAACAGCCATTGTTTTTTTATACTAAAGAATGTGCAACATGTTTATGCTCGTTTCTATGTCAGATATTGACATTCTGTTTCGTTATGCCAAGTAATCATATTATTTTACAGATAGCTACTTAATTTTCACTACAACCTTACATGTCCTCGCAGCGAGCTAGTCGTATTTCCCTTATCGGATTGCGCTGCATTGTTTTTGTTTTTTTTTTTTTTGTTTATGGAAAATCTATTTTTATGTTAGACTTTCGATTTGTTGCACACGTTTTGTATTTTAGCAGCGCACACCCACTTCAAGGTACCACATTGCAATTTCTACACGTTTTGGAATATTTGGAGAATAAAAACTAGGAAATACCTACATATTTCCCCATATGGAGATAGCTATGTACATACCTACATACGCCCACATTATGAGACGTCCACACACATTTTGTATAGAAAGTTTGCCTTGTGTCTGTGTCTGTAGGAAAAATGTGTAGTTCGAACTAGTGTGCTTCTAGTCTGCCCACTATTAGCTCGTTCTCTATCTCTTTTAGAGTCAATCAACTGGCGAATTTACCAAGACGAATTCCTTAGACTGTGGAAATTGTCCCCCTTTTATATACATATTTTTTAGCAAGTGTAATATTTTGAAGTTTAGTTCTAGTTCTATTTCGTTAGTTTTGGAACCAACTATATATCGCGAATCACTTAATCAATATATAATCTATAAATATAAACGTTAGAACTAGTGTATTTTGGTCCAATTTCGATGTTTCCGAGCCAAAAAGCCAATTTCAGACATTTTAACCAGTGTTTTACTTTTTTAGAACCAAACCTGTTAAATAATGATTACTACTCGTAATGATTACCGGTTTGATTACCATTACTTTTAATAATTTTTTTCCAATGAATTAAAAAATAATCAAATAATCGTGATTATTATAAATAATCGAAAAAACTCTAAAATAATAAAAAAAAATTATTTGAAAATTATTCAATTTTTTTTATTATTTAATTTTTTTTAGTAATCGTAAAAAACCATGATTTTAATTCGTAATCAATTAACAATTGCCTTTTTTTAATAAAGAAAATTAATTATAAAAGCAGAGTTTAATCAGTTTAAAGTTTTTAGAAATGTTTAAAACAAGTAAAAAAAAAAAACAAAGTAATCATTACTTTAAATAAGCATTATTTTTGGACATTTTGCTTTTCTTGTTTTTTTTTGTATAGTCGGGAAAGTCATGATTTTTTCTTGGAAAATAATTACTAGCAATAGAACAATGGTAATTACTGTAAAGTAATCAATTGCATAGCTTTTATTCAAGGCGTCTGGTTCACAAAAAAACAAAAATAATTTCTATCAAATGCAATTCAAAACGCCTAGTAATGGTTGCTAAACTGTCATATTTCAATTAGTGACGTGTGTGGTTACCAACGAACTAGTTCTAATTTGCACTTTAAATGTATGTTGTTCTGAACGAAAAATTTTTCTCACTAGGCACTGCGTTCCCAGCTGAGATAATAGTTATCCTACCGCAGTTGTTTATACATATGTACATATGTATGTAACTGCAACTTTCTCCCACACATATACACATTTCATTTTTATGAGCTATAACAAATGTATTTGTGAACTTGTTCTAGGAAAAGCTCAACACATCAACATCTCACAGCTTAAAATATTTAAATATGTATTTGAAAAGCTAACACCTTTTTATTATTTTTTTAATATATTTTTAGATTTTTCACTAACAACTGTTGCATCTGCACATGTAACACGCTTAGAATTTTTTTTTCAGTGTTGTGCAAACTTGAGTTTGTATGCATGATTGTCGCTATCATCGTCGAGGTTATTCACCTTTATTTTTAAATTGTATAACAAATATCTTTTGATACATTTTATTTAACTGTTGTGTTGTAATTCCGCAATTTTAGTGCGAGAAGACTTTAAATTAAGTATAAACGAGTATGTATATTCATATGTGTCTTTTAAGATTCATACATGTCTACAAGGGTCTCTTGTACGAGTCCTTTTGGGGTTCAAAGTGTGTAAATCAACAATAACTTGAAATATGATACAAGAAGTTTTGCTTTGCTAAGAGCTTAAAAATGTTCGTATATGGAGCCTTTAAGAGTCATAAATGACTCATATATGAGTGCATATGTATATGTGGGAGTCATATATGACTCTTATTGAAATTAAAAGTCAATATAAGAATTGCAGTATGAATAATCCGTTTCAAAACTCTTTTGTGATATTTTATGAACCAAAATGAATAGGTATATCAATTTTGCTGACTGTGCTCAAGCTTTTTATCCATCCACACTGATTTATTCATAAATATGTTTACGAATTAGTCAGTGGATTAAGGTCACAAATATAACGTTGATATGAGTCCTTATTTGTCACACATACTTATATGCACTCTGTTGATATCCAATTGTTAGGGAAAACTCCGGTTCAGAACCAGGGTGGTACTAGTTACGTCGCCAACCCTACGGAACTATCGGCAATATATTTTCAATCTAATCGAATCTTATCAACCTAAAACATTTACTAGGGATGCGAAATCTTTCTGCAAGGATCATGAATAGCTACAAATAATGGAGAGGCAAAGAAATTTTATTTAGACTATACAAATACCAAGGTGAGCTTTTACTATAAAGCTATGGGTTCTTCATCCTCACTCCACAAAAAAATTGAAAAAAGAAATTTTGTATAATAAGAATCCGATATGATTTTTAAGATTAAATAAAAGAAACACCACAAATGTTTCATCCCGAACTGCAAACATTTCATCTCCAGAAATGCTGTTGCACTGTCCTATTCCGTAAAATACGGAAATTCAATTTAAAGTCAATTGACATATTCAAGTACCAATTTAACGAAATGTTGGTGCTCACGTCAGCTGTGGCCATCGTTGTTGACGCTGTCATTGTCCTCGTTGTCGTTATCATTTTTATGGCAATATGCCGTATTATTATTCGACTCGGTTTGCAAAGTGAATAAAACACGTAATTTCTGGACGCAAATATAAAGCAGCTCAATAATAGTTTCGTGTAGAGCTTTAAGCGCTTTTAAATCCAAGTTGATTGTAAGGAGAATGTCAAAAAAAATTGCACAACAAATGTTAAACATCACTGGATACTCGTTGTGTCATACCTGAGATGGAAATTTTATGTTTTTAAATTATGAACTCTAGAAAAAAAAATTAAGTTTGCAAACTTGCCGTGTTCTTAGCATTGAATCACAAGTTCCTTACACAATCTGAATTCACTTTTTATTTATTCACAGCTGAGCGCATTTGTATAAAAAGAAGCATATTTTTAGGTGCTGCAAAAACTTGTATACATTTTTTGAAAGAACCTTTGCACTCGAACACAGTGTTTCCTCTATAAACCTTTCGATACAGTTAGCATTCAGCAGTGCAGTGCATAGAAACATTAGGGTGGGTTGGATTTTTTTTTAAATGTTCTGCTCAAAAACTCGAAGTGACCTGCTTAATGTTTACGTATGTAAATATGTATGTATGTATGTACTTACATACAACTTATTTCTTTCTTTTTTTTCTTCTTTTATTAAATTAATTGAAAAAAAAAAAAATTGTGAAAAAAAAAATTTTTATTCTGTTTTTATAAAATACAAAATCTCCCCCATCCGAAGCGAAAAAAAAAATAGTTTTTCATTCCACCCTAATATCCACATATCTATGTATATTTGCACATAAATAAATACATAAAACGTACTTACATATATGTATATGCTCACTAACATTTGCTGCTCTAGTTTTGCCAAATTTGAACTTTACAAAAGCATTTTCAATGAAATTGCTATTCTAGCGCACAGAAGTTTCCAAGGGCATATGTGGAATTAAGTACTGCGAATGTGCATTACCTAAATTTATTTGGTCTTTTTCTTTGGGATTTTAGATTTTTTGTTTATTTTGTTTTTGTCACAAGTGTTGTACGTATAATTGATAAAAAAAACTACAAGCATGGTGCCTTGAATACGAGGCCATGGCAGCTGTAATGGGCTAAAGAGCATTTGGAAACATTTATTGGCGTGATTGGGGCAGATTTTTGCGTATAATTTATTTTTGATAAACTTGGCGAATTGTACTCTTTGAATCTCAATTGATTTTTTTGTATGCCCCTTTTTACGCTTCCTTACTTTTTCTGCTCACGTTCGCTCTTAATCTTTTCCTTTAGCTATTGGTTCATCTCTATTGATTTTCCCTAAATCTTATTATTCCCCCTTCTCACTTCCTCCTATTCTATCTCCTATTTCCTTCTCTTTTCTTCTCTCTTAGATGGTAGTAATAACTTCGAATTTAACATTTTTGAGGTAGCGGTCATACTATTAAATACCAAAATTATTTAAGTCATTATTTAATGGCTCAATTTAAGTTTTGTTATACGCGCTGGATATTTATGAACTCTAAAACCATAAAAGCTTTATGCAGTTGACTTAGGAAAAGCCTGGTGTTATATGTATTTATGACATAATAATAGCATCCAGCAGCGCTAAAATAAGTTCACTTAATGGTTATCAATAATTTATGAATTTAATTAACAGCACTAACCTTGTGGGTATTTTATTAGCAAATGGTATTGCACAACGCAGGAGTCTGCTATGGATGTTTGTGTGGTTAGAGTATAAGTATATATACATATATATTCACACATTTAATCGAAATCATTTAGCGAGTGCAAGTTCAAGGACCAAAGACTATATATGTGGCTTACTTCAAGGCAGGGTTTCACATAATATTAGATTTCCAGTTTTGTGGTAGGAGCAGGGAAGATTATTATTTATTTTAGCCCACAAAAAAAAAAATTAAATAAACAATGTTGTTCAAACGTGTGTATTATTTTATTTTAGTTTATATTATTTTACTTTATTTTATTTTATTTTATTTTATTTTATTTTATTTTATGTTATTTTATTTTATTTTTTTATTTTATTTTATTTTATTTTATTTTATTTTATTTTATTTTATTTTATTTTATTTTATTTTATTTTATTTTATTTTATTTTATTTTATTTTATTTTATTTTATTTTATTTTATTTTATTTTATTTTATTTTATTTTATTTTATTTTATTTTATTTTATTTTATTTTATTTTATTTTATTTTATTTTATTTTATTTTATTTTATTTTATTTTATTTTATTTTATTTTATTTTATTTTATTTTATTTTATTTTATTTTATTTTGTTTTATTTTATTTTATTTTATTTTATTTTATTTTATTTTATTTTATTTTATTTTATGGACTATCAGCTTCAACCTTAAAAATATGTAATTCCTAATTGCAATTAAATACGTTAAAGTTATTCTTAAAGGATACAACAAACAATTCCGCTTTTAACAAGAAATCACGTTTTTTGATTTTTTTTTGATGCAGCTAAATACCTAAAGAAAGATTGAGTTTCCGCAATTAAAATGAAAAACTGTTACGCAAGTGAAGCCCATGAAAGGAAAAAAACCAACAGGGCAAATACATATTTACGTACAACACACGCCATAGATGAATGTTGAATTTCGAGCCAGCTTGTAGGCTGATTTGTGCAGTTCATTTATGTAGATACGAAAATATATATTTGAAAATTATATATTCAGCTACATTTTTTATACACAGCCAAGATACGACATTGTACGGTGACCATCCGTACTTTATTTTAAAGGACTAAAGAGCTTTTAACCAAACAAAGACCAGGATTTGCTAACCACTTCCAAGGGGTGACTCTGTTTCCGGAAAATTTTTGAAAGAAGTGAACGTAGAACGTTGCGTATGGTAGGCATATAAATTACACACCTGCAGCTACGATTGTATATTCTTTCCCTTTTAAACCATTTGTGTAAATCATGTTCGAGCATAAAGTTGACAACAATAAGTTTTACGAACTGAACGCTTGAACTTTTGATCAAATGCACCTAAAAGTTTCAATTCAACTCGTTCAATAAATATGGTCACCACAGAGAAAGTTGTAACATGACTAACGGCCCTAGCAGAGAAATACATGAGGAGAACCATTCATTCTCTAACTGTCGTGGCGTCATTAAACGTGTCAAGGATGTCCCAAAATGCTTGCCATGCCGCAAAGTGACTATTGGCTACCGCGTAGCGGATGAACGTTTTCATATTTTATCATTGTTTTTGTTATCTTTTTTTTCCCTCTCTTTGAGTTTACTCTTTGCATTTCTTCTTTTGTTGGTAAATGTTTACGATGCACCATGGCCAAACTAATCTGCAATGGCATACGCAGGCATATGTATTTTGTAATAGTACATACATATGTATGTATATTACGGTGTAAAATACAATAAAATAAAATAAATTAAAATAAAATGAAATAAAATAAAATAACACAAAATGAAATGAAATAAAACAAAATAAAATAAAATAAAACAAAATGAAATAAAACAAAATGAAATAAAATAAAATAAAATAAAATAAAATAAAATAAAATAAAATAAAATAAAATCAAATAAAATAAAATAAAATAAAATAAAATAAAATAAAATAAAATAATATAAAATAAAATAAAATAAAATAAATTAAATTAAAATAAAATAACCAAAATAAAACGAGGGTACAAAAGAAATTACAGGAAGAGAAAATAGAGGAACGGGAAAGGACTTAAAATAACAAAGGGACAGCGTTTCCACCTTTAATTGCACAACCCTACATAAGATTAAGAAAAAAAAAAACGAGCGTAATACTCAAACACTCTAATGTTCACACTAAGCCTGCTTGCTTACTGGATTTGTGGCATAACTTTAGGCTACACACGAAGTAGTAAAACCGAAATAACAATGGTTTGGAAAGTCACGTTTCGTTTGCACATTCGCGAGCAAATGGAGAAGTGTTTAGGAGCAGTGACCCGCAACCCAACCATTGGTAAAAGCTCCCTAACTTATGCAAGCGCTTTTCTTGTGAATTTAGCTGAATGCGTGCCAAAATAAAATGTGTTCAGAATTACATAATTGTATGCGATGACGTCAGAAATGGCACGCAAGTGAATTGTAGTTGTTTTTGCATCTTTTGGGCTTAGTACAAAAGGAAGTTGCCCTTACACCAATTCGAATTAATAATGTATGTTTGACAAGCCAGACTGCAAATCTCAACAGAAAAGAAGTTTCATAAAGCTTTGTTGCGAAGTTGGTTTACCTAATGAGTACTTGAGAAGTTATTATAATGCTCAGTTCGATTTAATTTCCTTCCAGCCCAACCTAAGATGAGTTTGATAATTTCTTAAAGTAATCTTTGAGCTTTGAGAATATGGTGTAGGCCTCTCAAATTTTTATTGAGCAAAAATGTTTACTGGGAAATTATTTGTTTCGGTGCGTAGCAAAACGCACCCATATTTCCTGTTGTTGGTAGTTTTTCATGGCATAATATTTTTAAGGTAGGTTTATTAGACTGTGCATGAAAAATGGTGGATTTGGTTTTTATTTTAGAAATTTGTGAAGCCCAGAAAAAATTAAAATTCAAATTTTTAAAAGGGAAATGAATTGTGTAAAATTATTAACCCCTGTGGGTTGGGGCTTAGAATATGCCCGCGGTAGGCATACCGGTCGTAAGAGGCGACCAATATGCACAAAGGTAATGATGTGCAACTCGATGGTTGATCTACGGATATGATGCCTCCCACCTCTCATTACCCATCTTCTCTTTCCTTTCGGAAGGAGGGATGACATGACCTAGAAGGTTGCACTGGTCATACCAAATCGCTCCCACGACAGTCGGGCAGTACCGCAAGGGAGTACCGGAGCGTATCGGATTCATATCCGGCCAAGGACTGTTATTTCGACAACACTCCCCAAAACCTTGGCGGAGTGATTTTGTTGTTAAAACAACAACATTAAGCAAAAAAATTGATATATATTTTTTTTTCATTTTATGACATTTATTTTCTTGCACATTGGGCTGTGCCAAATAAAAATATTTTAAGACTGATCTAATTTTTGCCTTAAAACTGTCAAACCATCGAATGGTTACCGTCTAATCTGCCATATAGAATCTTTAAAAAATCAATATTTTAACTTTATATAACAGAATTTCGAATATTAGGAATTTTTCGCTATTTTAAGAAATATTAGTAATACAAATTTCATAAACAAACAACAATTTTGGCCCAGTCTAATGTTTATGTTCTTGCAGTTGTATACTTAGTTTCTTTTGCATATATTATGTACGCACTTTTTACAAATTCAATAATTCAACGCCATTACGTCTCTGTAGGCGAACTTTTAGTTTTCTTTCTGCTTAAGCTTTGTATAGTATTTTTAGCTTTCCATATTCCTCGCTCAATCAATAATAAATGAAGCAATAAAGAAAAATAAAAAGGAAAAAAAAAATTGCTTATTTTGTTTCGCATTGCCTTCAATTATTTTGTTGGTTGATTTCTGTAAAATCTTTTTCGAGTCATAGCACTCGAGGGTTAGGAAGCTACCTTGCGGAACGGTGAGAGGTCATAATAAATGTACAACGGAGAGCATCATTAAAAATTATTTAGAATGTTCAGTCATGTTTCGAATATTTGCTTTATAAAGATTTCAAAAAAATATTTAAAAAACAGAAAATCTCCAATTTACAGTGTCGCTTCTCGGCAGTGGTATAGCAAATTTAGTTAGGCTTGGAGGTAGATAATGTAGTATGCGCAATAAATTTTATAAGCGCACGTGCATGAGCTTAGATGATTTGAATGGCATGTACAGTTGTGTTCAATATAATAGTAGTGGGATTAGATATAAAAAGAAGAATTTAAATTAAATCAAATTTCATAATAGTAACCATTTAAAATGAAATTTTAAAGTTCACAAAGTTCAGGGAAGTTAATTAACCTTTACAAAATGGTCATAAAAATCTTAAAAAAATTTTGAGAGAATTTCTAAACGTTTTTTGAGTACGCAGTTTTGTAGACCAATCAATTTCAGTGGAAGTGTGAAAGTTTGAATTACTAAAAAAATTTCACTGAATTTTTGAAATATTTTTGTTAAGGATGTTAGATAGTTTTTTCCATACAAAATTAATTTTTCTTCATGCATTTTATGAAAGAAACGAAAACAAGTTCTGAAAATCCAGGAAAATATTTGTATTATATACTATAATATTGCACACAGCTGTATGTAAATGCTGAATTTGTCTAAATCAAAGTCCATGCGCTCTTATGTACCTTCTAAAAATAAATATGATGGTTGGTTGGCAAACAAAAAGAATGGAGTTAGGCGAATGCAATAAATTTCAGCGAATCATGCACTGCTAAATGGTTTTGCACAGTTGTCATTATCTTCCACTCATTCTCTCGTGCGTTCTGACAGTTGCAAGCGCAGAATTGTGTAAGTTTGCGAATCGCGTTACTCATACGCCGTGTACCACCCATGCAAATACCGCATGTTTTAGTGAGTACATAGACAAGTTTGTGTGTATAAGTACATTAGACTGGACCAAAAAATATTTTTTTTATTCAGAATACAAAAAAAGAAAAATAGTAATTTTCAAATAGTTTTGTATAACGAAGTTGGGGAAAAAATGTTCGTCAAGTTGGCAATTTCGGGTTATAAAGTTTTAAACACTAAAATAGTTTTTATTATTGCAAAAATGATGAAATAAAAATCTGAATTATAAATATTTTTAGCATTTTTCTAACATATTATTTTTTAATATTCAAGTATCCATGAATATGAATGAGCTCAAGTCCAAGAATACTAATTTTTTGTTTATGAAAATTATTATTGTTTTTAATTTTTATTTTTACTTTTTGATAATTTAACTAGTTATTAAAAGTTTTTAATTGAATAGAAAATGTAAATTATATAGACCCAACAGTCAAAGCTTTTCTTATAGGTGCATTTTGAAAGCTGCTAGGCTTCGTCACTATAGAAATGCGCACGAGCCTTATTAGTGCTGAGGAAGTTATTTAGTTATGACTTTAATTTAGCGAAATATCTAAGTCAATACTGGATCCACTTTATGACATTCCAGGCTATTTCTGATGGCTTGAAAAATCCTTTTGAGTCAAACCACAGTTTGTATCAAAGTTAATAATCAAATGCAAACTTTTTTTTTATTCCATGATTTTTTTTATCAGCTCTTCCTTCTCGAATTAGAGTTTAACAACCTCTGGCATATTTTTGCATAAGCTGGCTACAATAGAGAGTCATTCGCCGCAATTCCGCGTAGCATAAATATACTCAAGAGACAATTAATGGCAAACAAATTAAAAACCATAAAAATGACTGAGCTTTTGTCATTATTTGAATATTTATCGTATTTGTCATCCATCAGCCAGCTTTAATATCATCACATCGCTAATGCATAATTAATGCGCAGCTAAAGCACTCCAGCGGAAATTTGCCATGCATAGTTCATGGACCGAACGAGTGAGAAACTGGTTGAAGTGCTAACAAGAGGTCATACGACAACGAGAACGCCAATTGAGAATGAAAAGTGCACCTAAGGGAGTAACAACGAATAGATGGACAACGAATAAAAAAATCTGTGTGAGAGAAAAAAACATTTATTTGTTGTAAGAATTTAGCGAATTTAAGTAGGAGTAGAAAGAAGAAGAAGAAAATACAACAATAAAATATTCTAAGAAAAGTTAGTAATACAACAACTGCATGTTAAGCTATTTGTACTGCGGTGATATTAAAAATTCATTCGCTGCACGATATTTTGTGGTGTCGTTGTAACGCACATTAACTTACGTATGTGTGTGTGTGTGTGTGAATATGTACGTATGTGTGTACTCACCCTAATCTATAATAACCAAACAAAAGGGTGTACGTGGCAAATTGATATTAACGCGATTTAAGTCAATTGCCATGAATAATGGATTTGCACAAAAGAAGTACACTGTTGGCCATATTTATAATAACCGCACTATATTGATTATTGAGAACACACTTAAGTGACAATTTTGAAAGCAAATGTAATAGTTTAGATCTTGAATTGGTTATAAAACTAGAACAAAGTCAACGATATCACACTAGCACGGATTTATAGTTGCGTTCCAGATTTGACAAAGCATAGGGAAGCGCACTCGACTATGGTTTCATTATAATAAGCCCCGGATTTGATTTTAAAATTAATATCGGCTTCGGCTTGGGAAAGTATTTCATTTCAGATTTCGGTTTTCAAAATTGAAGCCAAACCCGACTTGATTAGTGTTTCAATTTGGGTAAGGTTAGGTTAAGAGACAGCACATGGGATATCCCACACTTTCACTCGGAGACTATTATGTCCATTGTGAATGCTCTAATTATGGGCCGGGTAGGAGCACATTCATCCAGCCAAAAAACCACTCACTTCATTATTTTTAAACCGCTTACTTTGCGGTATAAACTTGAAATAAGCTGAATACCGACTCATCTCAGCCAAATTGTCGAAAAAACGTGTCCCAGAAATCTGAGATTGAAGATACCTCAAGTACTCTTTGTTGCAGATTCGTTTTGCTTGAGAATGAAGCTAGTTCTAATTTTCTATCTAAGTATGACCTTGAGAAAATCATAGCGATTAGTCTATAGTAAATTAGTTATCTTAAAAGTATGCTCATCGATATTCCGTACCTTAGCTCATTTTTAAATTGTGCTATGGAGTGTAAACTTTGACCCATCTTTAAACTAGTTTAAATATAATCACACCGTCTAGGTTTTGTCTCTCAAGCAAGAATGCACATTTCACCTCTTCGTGCTATGGCTTCTTATAGCCAATGGTGAGTCAGTTGCGTTCCGATGAGAGTAAATGTATGTATGTATGTCTCTTCATCGTATTTTGCATCTGGTTTCAACACTTCAAGTGCAAATATTTCTGCCATAAACACGTTTTGTCCTTCAAGTTAAATAATATAAAAAAAAACATGTCCCATAACATAAGCATTTTCCTTTATAGTTTACTCCCACATATGACAGGAGCATAAATATACGGATATATGTATTTATACAAAAGGAAATGTATTCAAAAATATCATCCGTATATGTGAATTCGATAACTTTAGTTATCCAAGAGCCAAAGTGAGCAGTTGGAACGTACATAAGTCATATAAATCATATATGCGCATCCAGTCAGTAAAACGTCTTTTTCTATAAAATCAACTGGTTCTTGTATTGAAGCATTAAGTGGGACAGAGACAAATGTATATATTTACATATGCACATATATTTTGCCGATTTCTTAAAACTCTTTGATGTTCAGTGGAGATTCTTAGAGACATTGCTGTTAGAACAAATGCAGCTCTGACTCTTTTTTAATTTTTACTTGGCATAAATTTGTTCGTTTTAGGACTTATTCGATTTTTTACAGAAAATTGTTGTTCGAATATTCGATTATTTTCTGTCAAGTTTGGTGTTTTCCTGCAGGGTTGCAGTACATAAAATGTAGGCAAAGGTGCACGTACACACCAATACATGTACAATATATTTATGCGTAGTTTACGAGTTTACATAAAGCAAAATTTTGCGAGCAGTAAACATGCACATAAGTCTCTAGATAAATTTCAATTAATGTCACGGCCAACTTCAAGTCATCGAGTATACATAACCAGGACTCCCTACATACATACTCTTTAACATTTTCCCAGCTGATTCTGACACAAAGTCAAGGTTTGCATACTGGCAGGCACATTTTCTGCAGGGAAGTTGTTTGGCCTGGTTGTGTAAGCAGCATGCCTAAAAGTATGCAACCTTTTCAATGCACACCTACAAGATTAAAAAAATTAAAATATGTTATATTATCTCACGCTTGTGACTACAAATTCATTAGATCGAAAACTTTAAGAAATACCAATGAATATTTGAACTTTAAATAACATAATTTCGAGAAACCGTGAAACTTTTCACTACAGACTACGCACTACATTTAAGTGTTTCTTAATTAAGAGCTGCCACTTAGAATGTTTTTACGGGGTTGCCACCTATTTTATATGTTTTTTGTAAAGAAATCAAAGACAGTTAATATCAGTATCAAGAGAAAGGTAATTTCCGTCGATTTTTTACTGAAATATTTTGAAGTATATTTAGCGCTTAGGGTTGCCACCTAATCCTTTTGTATTTATTCTTTTACTTGCCATTTTCTTAAGAAATTTTGTATACACATATGTTTCTGCTTCAGACATCGCTATATCTGTTATGTGTTGCGAGTGTTTTACAGAGTTGCCACCTATTTGAAATTTTTTTAAAAATTAAACAGAGATGCCAAAAATAAATAAAAACAATTCTAAATAAATGTAGTATAACCAGGTTTTTTCTCTGAATTGTTTGTATCTCCACTACTGGGTATATATACTTCATTCGCTTTTGTTAAAGCTTCTCTCCAAATACATATAAACTTTTGTGCACATTTCTTTCGCTGACGTCAGCTGTTGCACATTTATGTATTTTATATACGAACGTACATATGTATGAGGTCATAAAACTGCAGATGATTGCAATGATGTTTTGCTAATAAAATTTTATTCGTTTTCGCTATCAAAGCTCATTTTGACAAGCAACTTAAGGATGATGATGATTTCAAAATTTTAATTAGTTTTAATTAAAGGCAAACATGGAATTCATAGTCTAAGGGTAATTCGGTGAAATCTTTCTAGAAGCTTTTTATTTTTTAAGGAAAAAAAAATTTATTTAATTTTTAAATAACCAGAAAATGTATATACAAAAAAAGTATGTCATGTTTTGGAGTTGCCAGAGAACAAAAATAAAAATTAAATCCAATTTCTGCACCGATATAACCGACAAGTTTAAATTTTGAGTTGCATATAATTTTTAACCCTTTTCCACTTATTTGAAAAATAAATTAAACTCAAATAAAGTAGATTGCAATTAATGTATACTCTCAAAATTGTTGTTGGTGTCTTATGTGTATATAAATGTGTATTTACGTATCCCTCTAGTAGTCCTTTAATGGCATTTTCCATCTCCCACAAACACTCTTTGAATTATAATGCATTTTTGAGCATTCACGTTTTGGAGCTTTTGGTAAAATCTATTTTTGAACTTTTTTAAACCAAAACAAATTGCAATTGTTTCATAAATAATTACTCATTAATAAATATATCCTTTAATTTAAATGATTCGCTTTCACGCCAAAAAACATTTCACATAAAATTCCATAATATCAATTGCATACATTTCGCTTTCACCTTTCGTATATCATAAAGCTTTCGGCTGCATTGAAAATACAACGCTTTAAATAAATCTTATTGTTAAATTGAAGAAAAACAAAATATTTTTTATTATTTGAAAATTTACGGTACATAGTACGTAGTACAGTAAATTGGTTTCAAAACAGACAACTTGGCATTTCATCTAGGTAGGGATTAGTTTTTACATTACCGCGAGCTTAAAGCTCTCGAAGTTAAATTTTTAATAATAACCGGAAATAAGGGTTTTGAGTGTCTTCTGTGAACTTTAGCGAATAGAAAAATATTGTGAGAACTAAACTTCAAATTAGTGAGAATCATTAAAAACTTAGATGAAAAATAAAAAAGTAAAAACAGCCAAAGTTAATTTTATTTATAATCTTTTGGGGAGAAAAATGTTGTTAATATTCATTATTCAATTTTTATTGTTTTTATCCTTTTTTGATTTTGATTATTTTTTTTTTTACTTTTTTATTTTAATTTTATTTTTTTTTATTTTGTTTAAACATGGAAATAGTTTCAAAACTATTGTTTTATAGTTTTTTTAATTCTTTTAATCTGTGTGAAAACTGTTACATTTTCCAGATTGAATCATAAATAAATAAATAATTCTTGTGACTATTGTTTCTTGTTTTGGTATAAGTCACTATTCCAGCGACAGAAAAATTAATATTTTCGAAACCAAAGTGGAGTTTGGTTATTACAAAAAAAAAAAAACAAAAACTGGGTATAACAATGTATGTACCAAATTAATGATATTTCTATATAAAATTTTCGAGTATCGGTTATTTTCAAAATGGCGGCAAAGTGAAACCACTTCTATGTAATTCACAATAGCCGAATTTAAGCTCACGGTAAAAATACTTCGAATTCATGGCTGCCCTGTTATGAAATGCAAATTGTCTGCCCTTTTTACTGTACTAAGAATATTGTAAATTATCTATGCTGAAATTGTGTGTAATTTTTCTAATTCCTATATGTGTGGTAATTGTCAAAAAAACTTGGTTCTAAAATAAATTTTTTGTGTTTTTGTTTCTTTTTTTCTTGTTTTCTTAACAACAAAAAAATATCCAAAAAAAAAAACGTGTCTTTTAACTGTAAAATGCTAAATGCCAAAACTACTACTTCTACTACTACTCTACTACTACTCTCTATTTACCAAAAAAAAAATTAACTAAAAGTTTGCATACTGCACGGATATTGTAAGTCTTATTCGAAATGTCAATTAATATTAATTAATATATACAATTTTCTTAACATATAAATATATATATGTATATATATATTTTTATGTACATACATACATATATAAAATAAGTTACCGCTCTCTGTCTACATACTTATACACACACATATAAATCTCTCTCTCTTTTTCTCTCTCTCTATCTCTTGACAATACAAAATGTCACATTTCTCTAAGCGCCTTAGTATATGCTATGATTTTACAACACATCTAGCATACATTTAATTACACTTTCCGGTTTTTGCATTTTCATTTCAATTCCATTTTGACAATTCCAGACAATGTTCATCCAAAAATGCGATTCAGTCTCTCACCACCACCATCCAAATCCGCTTCCGTCATAACATCGCCCACAAATATGCAAGCCAATTACGCACAAAACAATAACAAAGTTTCACGTGCTTCCGTTGCTGGTACACGTAGTGACGATGATATTTCACCCGCTAAAGTCACCACCAACAACATTACTACTACACCCCTCAGTCAAGATGAACAGGACGCTGCATCTGACTACAATCAATGGTTGCATGCAATGAAATTGGTTGCGCGTTTGCCTGGCGGTATGCCACCGGAATTTAGACGTAAGGTAAGTCAGCTAAAGGTTAGGTTAGGTGAGGGTCAAGTCGCTTACCATGACCGGACATTAATGTAATTGCTTTTTAATTGAAATTTATATTTTTACTCTTTACCCACTCACTCAACCTACACGTCATAGTTGTGGCTTTCGCTGGCAGACAAGTATTTGAAATCGAAAAATGTTGATTGGGCTAAGGAGGAGGAAAAATGCTTTTGTGAGAAATGGCGTGAAGACGATGAAGAGTTGGGCATACAAATTGTGAAGGTGAGATTGGAGGGTTTAAGCGTGGTTATTGAGCATAAATTTTTGAATATTTTATATTCTAATTCCGCAGGATTTGCATCGCACTGGCTCGAACTTGTGCACAGGTCCGGCGGGCTCTATTAATCAAGCTAAATTGAAGCGCATACTTTTAGGCTATGCACGTTACAATCCCAAAGTGGGCTACTGTCAGGTAATTAGATTTAAATTTAAAGCTTAACAAACTCGAAGATTGCACTGGTTATACCGAAAATCGCTGCCGCGGCTGTTCGGCCTTTACTGCAAGCGATTTGCGGAGAGTACCAGATTCATATCCGGCAAAGGACTGTCACTGTCGACAACACTCCCCAAAATTTAGATATTTCGAACTGCCAGCCCAGATGATGATCTTGACCATCCAACATAGCTCACCAGTCGTTTGGACTTTCTGGAAACTGGCACCAATTGGAACACGATGGGCTCGCAAAGCGGGCTCCCATGTGTTCCTCCATTGGAGTAGTGCTCTGCTACCACCGATAAGAATTATCATGGTGCAGACTGAGCTTCCCAATTAAGGGCCTCTATAATACATCTCTTAATACACATTTCTCTTTCTTTCATAGGGGTTCAATATGCTTGGCGCGCTCATTTTGCAAGTTATGGAAAAGGAGGAGGCCGAATCGATGAAAGTAATGATTTACTTGGTGGAGGGTGTGCTACCACCTGGCTACTTCCATGGCTCCATGGGTGGTCTGCAAGCTGATATGGCTGTATTTCGTGAGTTGATGCAAACTAAGCTGCCAAGTTTGGCGAAGCATTTGCAAAAGTTACAAGGTCCCATTGAAAATGCTTACGAGCCACCGCTGACCAATGTCTTCACAATGCAATGGTTTCTCACGATGTTCTGCACCTGTCTGCCCATGACATGCGTGCTGCGCGTATGGGATCTTGTACTCATTGAAGGCAGTGATGTGCTGCTACGTACCGCCTTAGTGCTGTGGAGTTTGTTGGAAGAGTAAGTAGTTAAGGTAAGAGCTTTCGTTTGGGTAACAATACTAACATAGCTTTTCCACAGTCGCGTCTTGAGCACACGCACAGCTGATGACTTCTATGGCAAAATGGGTTCGTTTTCCAGCGAATTGCTGAATGGACATCTCATCGACTCGAATGGCTTGATTGAAAAGGTGGTACAACTCGGTCCGATACCCGATATACAGCGGCTGCGTGACAAGCATCTCTATAACATAACACCGCTGCGTCACAAGCAAGGACTACAGTGAGTTTGAAGACAGTAGCACAAATGGAAACTTCTTTTTTAATGCGCTTTTCTTTTTCCTTGCAGATTTTACTATGATGATGAAGAGCCGGCCGGTTCGGATGAGGAATCACGACTTGCTGTCGCCACCGTCTGGGGTATGCCTTGGGGGCGTCGTGGCTCGCAAGGTAACACAACAATTAACACCACTCCCAACAACAACAACACTCCCAGCAAACAAGTTACCGAGAATAAAGAACGTCTCGCATTGGATATTTCTCTGCTGAAGAAACAATACGATCGCTTGCGTGAACGTCAACGTCAAGCGCATATTATTCTAACCACCGCCTGCTCCACAGCACGCCAAAGTGCCACCTCCAATACACAACCCAATCCATCGCTAACTGTCAATCAATTACTCTCAGGACGTCCGGCTATTGTAACGAATAAAGGTAGACGCGTTGGACCACCACCTGGCGCCATCCCACCAGCACGCAAACCTTCGCTTCCCACGATACTACATAAGCGTACACCCGAAAGGCAATTGCGGCGCGGTGAGACCTTACATTGGCAAGATGCCGATATAAGTAAGCGACGTAGAGATAGTATGAGCTGGAAAGAGATTAAAGCGGATCGTGCAACAATATTGCGTGAGGGTGCTGACGTTGTGCCGAAATCGCAAAAGATACACAAACGCATTGGTAAGAGTGACTCGTCATCGTACAGTGAGGAGAGTGAAGATGATGAAGGCGCAGTCGGCTCAAGCACAGATACCAGTTTGTGTGACGAAGATGATCACAACTCGGCTGGTGATCGCACACATTCATCGTCAATTGAAAATAGTCCCAAGCGTCGAACGAAATCAACGCGCAAAACAAAAGAGCTCGCTGCAAAGTTGGAAACCTTAAACGAACCGAGTGATAGCGATAGGGAGCGTCAACGTCCGAAATCGTGGGCGCCTTCATCCTCTGAAATTCCATTCATGCTCATGACTGCAGATTCGCCTACGCTAAGCGGTGATGAACAAAAGACGGCGCGCTCACAACCGCACGCAGAGTTGATAAAAGAGGAGGAGGATAGCTCAACCGAATGCGATCGTTTGGGTTATAAGGGCACGGCCACGCTAGACTGGTCCAACTCGCGTTTCTCGTACATTGCTGGAGATCTTGCGACCACGAAACCTACGCCACTACATATAGAAACGGATATACTGGAGCTTCCTGTGATAACCAACACAAGCCAACTTTCGCCTCTGCCAGATATAGCTGGTTATCTCAATGGTGCGCATATAAGTCCATTGCCGACACCGAAGCCTTTCTTTGTTGACTCGACCAATTCGCTGGGTAGTGGTGATGATGGTGAAGAGGGACGAAAGTTTGCGGTAAGCGATGATGGTGTAACAAATCAATATTTTGAGAGGGTAAATAGCGTGGAGCGTCCAACCAAGTTGGATTTGTTTTATTCACTCAACGATGAAGAAGGCATACGAAGAGATGAAGATGACAGAGCAGAAGTTGCTAAAAACGGTGAAAAGGAAGTGGTGAAAGAAGCTTTAGAGTCCAAGTACGAGAAAGTATTGAGTCACTCTGTAAATGGAAAGCTCAGCGTTGAGAGTGATGAAGACACAGCTGAGCTAACGGACAAAGGCGCGCATAGACGCATGGAATTATTAATAGACTACTCTGAAAAGTCTTCAGCGGCCTACATTGCCGAAGCTACCAATGAACTGTCCACAAACCTGAGACATGAAAAGACTAAATATTTAGGCGAAGCAGAAGATCTTTCGTACGCAGTGCGTAGTAAAACGAAAGATCACGAAAGTGAGCGCTCAAGACCCGCAATCAGGGATGATAACATACCAGGTGAGGCGGCAGACGAATTTGTGGAAAACTTTGAGAAGGTTGAGCAATTGAGTGCGAACACTGTCACTATGAGAAAAACCACAGCAATGAGTAGCGCTTGCCGTAAACGACGAGATCCCAGACGTATGACGCTCACACGATCCACAACGTTGGATATCGAAGAACGTTATCAAGCACTGGAACGACGTATGAGTCAGGAGGATAATGCGCAGCAGTCGAAGCATGAAAGCACAAGAACTGACGAAGATGCTAAGAAAACATTACCAACAACTGCGGAGCTGGAGAAGAGATTGCATAAACTCGAGCAGCAATTAAGTGATGATGCGGATGAGCGTAAAAGGTTTGCTGAAAGTGAACGTAGAGTTTTAGACACACATGAAACTACACGACTAAACACCAGCTCATTTACAGAAACAGAACAAGAAAAACCACTAAACACAAGCTTCAATGAGGCTTACATTATAGGAGAGCCCTTGCACACATCAGATATTAAATATGATAGATCCGACGTCGTACCTCCCCAAGAAACACACGAACGCGCCCACAACCATATTCCTTCAACTACAGAGCTGGAAGAACGTTTCAATGCCTTGGAAAGACAGATGAGCTCTAACGGCTTGCCTAGCAAAAAGGCCTTGGATTTGCGACGGGAAGACAGGGGTGCAAGTGGAGAAGATGGCCAAACACCGCCGAACACACCTAGCGAAGATAACAGGCAAGACTTAGATAAGGGTGAGAGTAAAAGTAGACTTAAGAATGAAATAGAAAAAGAGCAGGCAACAGAGTTAGACGGCGAGGAGGTAGAGAAACCGCGGTTAAAAAGATTACCATCCACTGCCGAATTAGAAGATCGCTTCAATGCGCTTGAAAGAAGATTGAGCACGCAAAAATCAAGTCCCGCGAAGTCAAAGAAGGAACCACCCGATGACGAGAATGCTAAAGAAGACAAACGTAAACAAGCAAGTCCTGCAAGGACAAAGGAAGAACTAGCTGACGAAAGAGATACGCGGAGCAAGAAGCGGCTAACAGATGAAAGAGATATCAAAGAGGGCACTGATGCTGTAGGGAAAGAAGAAAACGAAAGAGAAGTGAAAAATGATAAAAAGGAAACAAAGGAGGATGCTAAAGAGAGAGTTTCGCCAAAAGAGAGTAAAGAGCTGCAAGTCAAGAGAGGAAGTTTAACAAGTGGAAAAGAAACCCGAGAAGCAGAGAAATCAGGGAGAGTGGAAGAGGATACAAAAGAAAAGCCCACAGCAATAAGCGGAGATAAAAAGCGGGCTACAAAACTTGTAAAGACTCCAGAGGTAGAGGGAAAAGAAGAAATCAAGACGAAAGCAGACATCAAAACACGCAAAGAAATAAGTGAAAGGAAAGAGCCAAAGAGCTGCGAAGAAGTCGAAGCAAAGCACGCCGAAGAGCGACAAGCAGAACAAGAGACCAGCGAGAATAAATCGAGCGAGCGGACAAAGAGCCCCCGAAAAAAATCACCGCCAAGCACTGAAGAACTCGAGAAACGCTTCAAAGCTTTAGAAAAACAAATAAGTCTAGAAACAGAAAAGGCAACAGAAACACAAAAGACTCAGTCAAAAATTAAGACAGAAAGAGAGAGCGGAAGAGAGAGCGACGAGACGCCAAGAAAGCATAGCAAAAAAGATGAAGTCGTAAAAGAAGAAATCAAAAAACAAACGAAGCATAGCAACAGAAGCCAAGTTTCCACACCTGAACAGACACCTACCACCAAGTCCGTTAAAAGTTTTGAAGAAAAGTGCAAACAAGTTAATAAAGAGCTCGGTACTAAGCAAGCTACGGCTGGAAATGAACCGGATGAGAAACTCGTTGCGGCTTTTAATGACAAATGTGAAGAAATCAATAAAGAACTAACCAAAATGGCAGAGGATGAAAGTATGGAGGCGCAGACAAGGCCCTCAGAACCTCCATCCACAGAAGATTTGGAAAAACGGTTTGAATCTCTGAAACGGCGCATGCACACCAAATCTATAGTCGAAAAAGGATTTGGCACGAAGAGTAAAAGCAAGGCGGCAGTTAAAGAAGAGACACAGGAAAAACAGGCGCCCTCTCCAGATACAGAGAGACTAGTTAAAAGAAAATTTTCAGAACCGCCTAGCACTGAGGACTTAGAGAGCCGATTTGAAGCTTTACAACGACGAAAAAGCGAACAAAGGTCATATGAGCACGACAGGCGACTGGCAAAGGAGAAGGCAGTGACGCGGGATACGATCGAAATTGTAGAAGGTGAAACAACAAAACCAGCCAAAGAAACCACAAAAACAAAAACACGCTACGAAAATGAGAGAACACAGAAAGCAGAAGAAATCAAGAAAGATGCATCGACAGCCAAGCAAATTCCAGCAGCGCCACCTATGCCACGCTCAGAAGCTGGCGAACAAGTTTTCAATGACGAGCAACACCGAGCACTCATCGAAGAGTTTCAAAGTAAAATCAAAGTACAACCGAACGGAGAAAATCTGAAGCCGAGTGACATAAATCCAAATCGTCGCACAACACCCGAACGACAACGAACATTGCCATTCGATGGAACCTCGGAAGCACATGCAAACACCGCTTTCTATAGATCGGAAAATTACGAATCCTGGTATAGCCAACCACACATAATGGTTCGTCGTTTTTCCGATTTACCATCAAGAGCTGATCTTGAGAATCGTTTACATTTTTTAGAAAGACAACTGATCATGAAATTCTACAAGCAGCGCTGTGCAAGTGATTCCGAAGTGGCATCGAGAAAACAATTTATGGATGCAAAGAGTCGATCTGCCGAATATGACAGACCCACAACATCAATGCGTGCGCAACAACAAGCAGCTGACGATTTGGAAAAACGTGTTTTGGCGCTAGAAAATCAACTTAGCGAAAATAGTCGAAAGCTGTTGGAGGCTGTGCGTGCAAGGGAGCAAGCACCGGTAGTGAGTGAAACTGAGACGGATAGAGAGCGTCGTCTAAGTGCGGATACTGTTGATGCAACTGGCAGGGAACTCGTACGCTACGTAGGCGAAGTGGAAGAAGCTGGCGGGTCTATGAAACCTATCAACATCAGTATAAACATAAAAATGTTGTTAAAGAAGAATGAGGGTGAAGAGAGCATACCGAAAGAGCCACTACCAACTGCTGCGGAGTTGGAGAAACGGCTCGAGGTGTTGGAAGAGCAGCTGAAAATATCCAGATCACGTCGAGAGGGCAGTGTGAGCCAAGAAAGTGCCGATGAAGAGCAGAAACTGGAGGGAGAAGTTCAAAAAACTGCAGATACTACTGAAGAGAGAGAAGCCCATGAAGACGTCAACCAAATTGCAGAGAATGAAAAGATTGTGAAGGAAACATTAAATGAAGAGTACAAGAGTGTCGAACAAAAAGAAGAAAAACACACAAGAAAATGCGAGGAAAGGGACACTGAAACGCTTATAGAAAACGCTAAAGAAAAAGAGAATAACAAGAAAGAAGAAGCAGAAAAAAGTGAGGTTAAAATTGAAGCTTCCAAAGCCGAGAAAACGCTTGAGAATCAACAAATCGCGCGTTCGAATAGGGAAAGCGTTGAGGATAAGCAAGTCCCTGAAGACAAAGAGAAGAGCGATGCATGCTCTAAACGTCAGAAAGATGTTGAGGGTGTCAATGAGAGCACAGAGCATAAATCCAAGGTTGAATTGCCTAAAAAGGAGCACGCGAAAGAAGAGAAAGAGATACCAAATCAAGAAAAAATAAAAGACTTCAAATGCGATAAGAAAACAATTGAAAAGCCCATACCTAAGAAGGATGAAGCTAAAGCCGAAAAGCAGGATGAAAGTAAAGACTCAACTGAAGCTTATGAAGTCAAATTACCGCAAAGTGCTGATTCGACTGGTGCGCCCACACAAACTGCCATACAAGTGGGATCTTCTGACCCCAACAAGAAACCAATGGTTTTATTGCTCGATAACGAACCGAAGGCGGTTAAAGTACGACGCCTAACACGCGCCAACACCGAAGAGCTGGAAAACTTGTTCCAAGCACTCGAGAAACAGCTAAGCGAACGCAATCTTATCAAATCTGAAGATGGCAAACTAATGCGTGCAAACGATGCGCCACCATCAGAGGAAGCCAAAGCGTTAACGCAACTCTCGAAGGAGATAGAAGACTTCACTAGTAAGTCAGAAACTAAGAGCGAAAGTAAGAATGAGAAGAAGGGCGAGAAATCGAAAACTCCTCCACCACCCGACGACTACGATTGGGGCGTTGATCCTATTAAACGCCATTTGAAGCGAAAGACGGCACATCTGCCATCAACTAAAGAACTCGAATCTCGTTTTAGATCGCTTGAACGACAAATCAAATTGCTGGAAGATGTGGAAAAGATCGATGTGGAACAGCGTTTGGTGGAAATTGAGCGCAAAATCAAATTGCAATATTCGCTATCCCACGAAAAGGATCTTACAAAATTTTTAGAGCTTTGTGAAGGCAAAGGTTTAGATGAGCTGCCCGATGCTATAGCAGCTGCACGTGATAAATACCAACCCGACGAAGCGCATGGCTCAAGAACGCCAACTCCCAAACATGGCAGATCGCCCTATACTTCGCCCTCGCGTGCTAAAGAGAAGACCCCGTATACATCACCAGCACATACGCCACGCGAATCTCGCAGCCCCAAAAGACATGTGTCGCCTGTACGTGTGCGCATTCAAGAGGATGAAAGAGCATCATCGAAAAGCCCAAAGCGCTATACCTCACCTGGACGTGTGCGTTACGAAGATCCAAGTATACCAACAACCGAAGATCTTGAATATCGTTTTCGCGCCTTAGAGTTGCCAAGATCCAAATCAAAAGAATCCCTCCGAGGTAAAACAAAAAAAAATTATACAGAAAAATCACTCATACACCCAATAGAAATGCTGCTCGACCCCAGCTCTGATGAAGACGCCATACCATCTACAGGCGAGTTAGAGCACAGAATGCGCATGTTGGATGAGAAAAAAGGAACACGCTCACCATCACAACACCGCTCACTCTCACGTTCGCCTACGATTGAAGATATTAAAAATAGGAAATTGGCTGAAAGTCAACAGCCCAGAACACCAATACACAACTTAGAGAAGTTAGTAGCTTCACCAACCAAAAAGGAGCTACCCACAGCAGATGAGCTTGAGGCACGCATGCATGCTTTGGAGCAGGAACAACGTTTCGACTTTCGAATGCAAAAGTCTTACCAAGAATTCAATCAAAAGCTTAAAAATGCTATCTCGCCCTCATTGTCTTTTGAAGAGTTGAAAGCAACAAAGTCACGCGAGCAAAGCCCCAGACGCGGTGCCGAGTCAAATCGTGCTAGCACACCCAAATCTGCCTTACGCGAATCTGGTAGTGGTTATGATGATGTGGTGCACCATCGTTCGGTTAGTCCAAAGTCCATACGGTTTCGCGACGAAGAGGAAGATGATTATGTGACTACGAGCATAGCGTCGCGATCCAAATCACGTGCGGAGTCACGGGACACTCGTGATGGACGAATGGTGGGCACTAATATAAATGCAGCTTTAGGAATAATTGAAGAAAATTCTAAATCTATTCAACGTATTCTTAAGCAGACTCTTGCAGATTCATGTAGCAGTTTGAGTGCGGCGAGTGTAGCAGCGCATACATCGGAAGGAGTCGATGAGTTTGGCAGCCGTATGATGAGGGTGAGTTTGTATTGTTATTGGGCTGTTTTTAAACTGTTTATGTTATGTTATGTTATGTTATGTTATGTTATGTTATGTTATGTTATGTTATGTTATGTTATGTTATGTTATGTTATGTTATGTTATGTTATGTTATGTTATGTTATGTTATGTTATGTTATGTTATGTTATGTTATGTTATGTTATGTTATGTTATGTTATGTTATGTTATGTTATGTTATGTTATGTTATGTTATGTTATGTTATGTTATGTTATGTTATGTTATGTTATGTATGTTATGTATGTTATGTATATTATGTTATGTTACGTTGTGTTATGTTATGTTATGTTATGCTATGTTATGTTATGTTATGTTATGTTATGTTATGTTATGTTATGTTATGTTATGTTATGTTATGTTATGTTATGTTATGTTATGTTATGTTATGTTATGTTATGTTATGTTTTGATATGTTTTTTTTTTGGTTTTTTGTTAAGTTATACCACGTTATGCTATGTAATTATCTTAATTACTTTGAGCTCAAACATTTCTGCTGCCTTTCCTCTTTTAGGAAACCTCCCCACTACAACGCACCGGCAGCCACACTGGCGTGCCGTTACGCACTAATGACAACATCAATGAACGTTTGGACTCCATAAAAAATACAATCAAATCCATTGACACGCTGTGTGAGGAGAAACCTTATCGAAAGGAACGTTGCCAACGTTATATCGACTCTTTATTCTCCGATTCTGTACACTTTGCCAGCAAGAAGACCTCCCTCGAAGATCTTTCACGCTCCGAGAGTCGTATACATCGCGATTATACGCCAGCCATACGCGTCTCAGATCATAGCTATAGACATGCCGATTATTTATATGGCCGTACTGTGGGTTCAGCGGATTCGTTACGTTCGACGAGCCCATTGCGTGCTGCCAGTCCATTACATCATCGTTCAAATCGTGATATACGACGTGAGATCTCACCACGGCGCCGACGCGAAGAAGATCGTGAAGAATATCAAAGTAGGGTAAGACGTGCAAATATGTTGCCAAATTTTAATTTTTATGATAGTCCTAGTGATATACGAGTAAGTAGTGATAGTTTAATTAAGTTTCATAAAGTAGATAGACAACTAGACACATATGTAAGTGATGATGAAAGAGAAAGATCTTATTCACGATCGGCCTCCAGATCGCCGTTGATATCGCCGTATGGATCGAGGGAGATGATGTTGTTGACGGAGGAGGAGGAGCAAAGAAATAAACGCAAAACTAGCAACACACAACACAAAAACACCTATGTTCGCAGCGATGACGATGACGATGACTACCGTTATACAACAAAAAAAATAACAAAAACGAAAAATTATGAATTGGATTTGGACAGTAGAACCCGAGACACAACAACAACAACAGCACACAGTTATGATCCATTCAAACGTTCCACTACAACATCTGCTTATGAGCCCGGTCGTCTTGATATACGTCATACTACGGTTACATCAACTTTCTATGATCGTTTGTTGGCCGAAAAGGAGATTGAACGTAAATTTGCGCGTCCATTCAGTCGTTCACCAATCGTTTCACCTTCGGTTACCTCGAAAAGTTATGTAGATTTGGTGAGTGAAAGCGATAGAACTTACTACAATGACAGATCTCCAACGGCAACGACGACGACGACAGCAACTACAACTGCTACAACTACTACAACAACAACTACAGCCACAACAACACCAACATCAACCTCAATATATCCTAGTAGAAGTTCCGTGATCGGTAGTTATGCGGATAGCGCTCATACCATTGTCACCTCAACGCTGTATCCTACGCAGTGCAGCACAACAACAACCACAATAACCGCCTATTCCGATCCCCAGCAATCCTTGAGCCTTTCAAATTTTAGTACCTCCTACACGAACACTTCTACTGCTACACTAAACTTGGCAACAACAACACCGAACACAGGTAATTCAAGCTTTAGTACTAACTCATATCAATCATTTAAACTCACGCGATTGCCTGACATAACTCGCGAGTCGCTCACACATTCCACTCCAAGCATGGATGCACATATGCGTAGCTGTGATAATCTTTTAATGCAATTGAAAACTAATTCCACAAATATAAATGCAGCTGGGTTAGGGCAGCAAATGGTTGGTATTACAACAACAACAACAACAACAACTCCGACAACAACAACAACACCCACAACAACAACAATAACCACTTCAACAGCAATCACAACTGCAACTCTAGCAACAACAACAGATATGTATGCAACAACAACAACAACAACAACAAGTACAATGTTTAGTACAAATTTGACTTCATTGCCACCATTAATGCCGTCAATGTCGAAACCGGCACCGACTGCCATAGTGACCGAATCTCTCTTGGACGATAGCGAATTGGACACGAATCCGCTAATGATGAACTATCGCATTGCCTTGATTGCAAAGAACAACAACAAAAATAGTAAAGCTACTTCAACAATGGCAACAACAATTAGTTCCTATTCCTGTACCAGCATTACAAAAACAACTACAACAACATACTATAATCTTATGTCCACAGGTTTAGATCGACTAACAACATCCATTCCAATAACAACAGCAAAAATAGGAGCAACAAGTGAACCGGCAACTGATAGCTATAGTACTAACATAATGACAATGACACCAACTACAACAACCACAATAGAAACAGGAACAGCCACGACAACAATAACAACCACTACAACAACAACAATACCAATAATAACAACAGCAATAACACAAACTATGCCAACTACTACTACTACAGTCACAGCAACAACAAAAACAACAGCTAGTACTTTAAATTTTTTTAATTTGACAACAAATAATACAAATACAAAACCCCCCACGACAACAACACCAACAACAACAAAGTTGAATACCGAAAGTACCAGCAGCTTCAAAAAACCCCCATCGCTGCTTAGCTTCAAAATGCCGTCGATTGGTTTTGGCTCCTTGATGAAGTAGTATAAGTCTATCGAACATGATACAAACTTTGGGGGCGTATCTTTTCATGCTGGGGTTTTTACTACGGATGTAAATGTCTACCAACAACAATGTTTATATTATGTAATTATAACAACAGCAACATAAAAAAGCATTGAATAGAACGTCTTAAAAACGGGAAGGCAATCAAAACTAATTTTTATTTATTATTTTACCCAAATCATGGATTACAACAACATTGTAATTATTTGCTGCATTCGGGCCAAGTGTGATTATCTGTCAAACATGACTGACAAGCATTTCAATATGAGGTTATATTAAAACTTTAAAATATAAAGAGTGATGGAAAGTAACACAGAGTAAGACCGAGTAAGGCCAAGAGAGAATAATAAAAGTAATCAAAACAGTTGACCAAGGCTAAAACCAAAGAACGTAGAACAATAAGAAGCTCTAACATCACATGTAAGCGGTCGCTGTCAAATCGATGTAGGGTAATTCACCACTGTAGCCACCCGTAAAGTCCTTAAATTCACTTTTTTAATTAAATATTTCCAAAGAAAATATAATAAGAGTTACAAAAACGTTTAAACATTGAATGTTATACAAAAATAAATGTGATAACAGCATTAAAAGTCGCAAATTAAAAGCCAATTTCTACAGTGGTGAATTTCCTACCCGCGAATCGATACGATTAGTTACTGTTTCCCACTATTCGACGAGTTCTATGTTCTTTGCTGATTCTTATTTTGACGCTATGTCGGAGATATCACACTTGTCATGATTTACAACAACAATTGTGATGTCTCTATAAGCGTTAACCATTTTTGAGCGAAGTGCTGGCTATCACTAAAGCTATGTACTAAATTTAAATGTTTTTGAAAGCAAAATGATAATTTATTTGCATACATTTCAAAATTCCACGAAATTTAGTGACATTTTTAAAATTACAACTTTATTAATAAAATTCGATTATTGGGAAAAATTTTAAACGAGAATTTTGTACGCATACCATAGGTCATATTACTAATCGAACGGACCAAATAGAATAGCTCACCACTTGGTTCAAATATCCAGAACTTGCTTTCCAACTGTATATCATTCTGATTTGATTATATGTAGTTATTTTGCAATTTTCTTTTGTATTACTCTACTTTTAATTTTAATAAAAAACATTTAAATTAGAAACAAAAGCTCTATCGCTGAACTTTCGTCAGTAAGCTGTCATTTTTGGTATCGTATGACACAACTAACTATACGACGACGGGCATAATTTATTTTTTCTAGTTAGGCGATAAATAAAAAAATTTCATACCATGGCCCTGTGACATTTACAATAGTCAAAATTTACCATTGTCTTTGGCACAGCAAAATGGAATATATTTTTACCACAGAAAACTGATTCACCCTATTTTTCCTCTGAGTAAAATGTTTTCAAAATGTTTTCAATTAGCACACCGCCAAATTATACAGACCAAATTATGTTTGTATGTGGGATTAAGATAACGATTTTAATTTCGTCGCTGTTTTTTTGGGAGCTAAATCCTTTTTAAGTCCGTCCGCTAAACTTTGTAAAAGGTTTATTTATTCGGGTTTAAGTTTTTAATATGAATTTTAAAAATATCACAAAGATTTAAAAAGTATGAAGTCAAACCATAAACAGAGATCAGTGTGAATTCAATAAAAAGGAGCAGTATGTTGATGATTGATGATGTGTCTTGTTGTTATAGAAGATTAAGATCATAAATATATACTCTCATAGTCATGTATGTATGTATAAAATGAAAATAAGAATTCAAAAGCCCTATAACCGTATTAAACTTTTATTCTACATATATCCACTATCCAACTTTACTTAAATTACATACATACATATATATTTACAATTATAAAAGTTATAAAGTCTATACAAATAAAGACTAAAAAAGCAATAAGGCATACTACGTACGACAGAGATTAACTTCGATCTATGTAATTAAAGCACCAATTCAACTCACCTCACCCTTACTTACATACATATATAAGTAAGTGACATTTAAGGCACATACATTTTGGCACTCATATAAAAACTCACAACTCTATTACAACTACGCTTATTTATTTAATCTTCTTGTTGTTGTTTTTTTTCAAATGCACCTGAGAATTTACGCAATTTAAGGAAGGAGATCACTTTAACATTGATTGACATACCTCATATAAGCATAGCACATATACTTATATGCAAATATACATACATATACATATATATATACAACAATACTTATTTACTTAGCTAAAAGTCTATAAAAAGTAATATAGTACACTCTTTAACTAAACTGCATATACTAACTATACTTCAACAAAAATATAAACAAAGAAAAATGTATTGACAATTTTCCAAAATCTAAAACTTAGCCATATTTAACTTTTGAACTCAAAGTTTGTTCCTGCTTTTCAAGGTTATAAATATTTAACAAATATAATTTATATACTATATTTCAATTTTACTTTTTCTAAATTATTGTTCGCACTGCTCCTGAACGAAGGTTATTTTGCAGAAAATTTACACCAAAAACTAAAAATGCTACTTTTTTGGCTATTTTATTTTGATTGAAAATCTGCTAAATTGGATTTTTTTTTTGAAATAGTGCATATTTTTATATACATATATATTATGCCTCACACTTAAAGAATAGAGTATTGAGCATTATTAATGAAATCAATGGATTTGCATAAGTTTCAATCAGCTGTTTTATATGGATATGGATATGTTACCATTAACTAAGCTTAAGCTCGTTTAAGTGTTGAGTATTGATTATACTTAGGTGACAGTTCTCAAGTCGAATCAAATCTATTTAATTCTTATATAATTCTGTAATCCAATAAAAAAAATTCAATTGAAAAACGTATTGGCTAAAACGATCCAAAACAAGAAGTCTCAAAATCTATTTACTTGTAAGGTAGTTAAGGCTGGAGTGATTGGTGCTTTTTTTCTATCCTTAACCTAAGAGAAAAACCTAGATGCAATTGGTCGGTAAGGTACGTTATGGCTAGCGAATTACGATGTGGCAGCAATAATCGATTGCACTATTTCTTATAAGGTTGGTCAAATCCGCTGTTTTATAAGGATACCGATAAAGCACCAATAGTTCCAGCTTAATATCGTGATTTCCTTTCTTAGAATTCAATTCCAATAAAATTTTTAAGTTTTCAGTTATTTGTGTAATTTTCTCTCCTCCGTTCAGGAACAGTGCGCATTCGCATAGCAAATTAGATAAATGTTTGTAACTAAAAGCAGATATTTGTAAAAATTAAAATAATAAAAAATTGTTACTTTACACAAACGTATAAACGTAGATATGTGCAATTTACCAAAGAAAATCATTGAATCGTTTATTTACAAAGAATAATTAAAAAAGGTATAATTTTACAAATTAGTCTCAAATTTATAATTACAGTTGTTAAATAAAAATATTTAAGCAAGAATTCAAAAGTGCAATGCAATGGCTTCATTGGAATAGTGCAAGAAATTACTACAAATACAAAAACAAACAAAAAAGTGCTGATTAAAAATTATAATAAAATTCAAGAAGAATAAATAAAAAAAAAAGCAGAGGCAAAAAATTCAAAGTAAATATAATGAAATGCAAGCTAAAAATACAAATTAAATACTAAAAATCAACAACAAAAAACTTCGCAAAAGCACGAAAAAAAAATTAAATACTTTTCAAAAATATGTTTTTGCAACCGTTACATTACATACATACAGTAATTACTATATAATTAAATTTAATTGATTGAGAATATATATAGTATTTATGCACTAAAAGCGTTGCCGAGTAGATATATTAAATATACAACAAGTAAATAATAAAAGAAAAGTAATATCTAGTTAATTTTAAAAGGCAAAAGCAGTTAAAGCGAATTTAATTAATTAAATTGAGATGTGTATAAGTATGTATGTATGTACCAAGGATGCCCTGTAACGTTAATATAATTGTTTAACGAAGTAAAGCAATTGTTTTTGTTGAAACGATTCAGTTTTTTATCCTTTTCACGAAACGAAGTTCGTAACCTCAAAAAACCACTAAGCGAGCTCTCATAAAAGCAGTCCTAAGCTTTATGTTGCTACTGAGCTGGCAATGCCGTCGCAAACAAACGGTTGATGCACGCTTTTTGACAGTATTTGCCTTGTCCACGTGTTTCGAACTCAGGATCATACTTCTTATATTAAAAATATCTAAAATTAAAAATTATATTATTTTGGTATTTTTCAACAGCATTTTAAAATGTGCTTAAAAGAAATTAGCGAATATTTTCCCGAATTAATTTGAATTAAACGATCGCAATTAGGGCGCCTCGCGAAGGCATTGCCAGTGCAGTTTAAATGAGATTTTTTCGTTAATTCAGTTCGTTTCAATACTACGGATTTTATTCTGTTATTTAGTTTCGTGAATTACCGAACCGAAATTATTTCGTTAAGTCTTGTTTTGTAAACTATCGTTGCGAATCCCTGGTATGTACATACATACGTTTATTAGCAATTTATTACGTTAAAGAAATTTTTAAAAACGAACGAAAACGATGTAATGTGAGCTATTGGAAACAAGAACAAAATTTAATAATTATATTTAATTATATACACATATATGTACATACATATGTATGTTTATTTATTTATTTCTATGTATTTATTGTTGTGTATAATACTTTATTTTATTATCTTTAGCTAATTTCAAATTTATTTAAACTTATGATTATATATAAATATGTAAAATTGTTAAATGCACTACAATTAATATAAATTGTTGCAACAATAAAATAAAATATGTGCAATTTCCAAAAAAAAAAAATAATAATTAATAATTGTGCTATGTATGTATTGTATATGAATGTTAAATATCCATTATATATTATTTATGAATATTGTTTATTTGTTAACTTAATAAAAATTTGAATTTAGTAATAAATAATTTAAAAATCTAATAAAAACGCATTAAAATAAAACGAAATTATTTAAAATGAAAATAGTATTTTTTTTATTAAATTTGAAGCGTGAGATACATTTTTCTATTGTGGATTCGCTTGTTAGTATTCTCTTGGTCTTAGACTGCTCCGTTCCAAATACGCACCGTACTCGCGCCTCTCTGCCTCGCTTTGTTTTCTCTTGAAAAACGACTGCCAAGCTTCCACTCGTTCTGTTCGCTCACAAGATAGCCCTACAAGCAGCATCCTTTCTTTGCCTCGAGAACTGTCAAAATTCGTTTGAACGCTGCTTTAATGTGTGAAGACTGGTCAAGTGAGAACCCACTCGATCGAAGTGCTTTAGAGAGCCTTCGAAGCTTCGTTCTTTGAAAACGGGAACTGCAACGCATATAATGTATGTACATGTTTACAGTTCCAACAGAAACACCCTATACAAGCACATTGGTATTTGCCATTCACAGCAGGGCAATGGCTGATAAGACGTGCATCTCAATGGAAATTCAAAACAGAGATTAAATGATAAGAAAATGAGCAGCAAAGCGTGGCTCAGGCTATCTGTTGTATAGACTTTTTATTTCTATTTAACTAGTTGATGTTTCGTGTTTGGCGGCAGTGGAAGCAGTTCTCGTAAAGTGTCACAAATCCATATCTTTAGTAAAGACAAACCCAAATCTTATATATATATATTTAAATATCCAAGTGTATTACTTTCTCTATATGGAACGATCGCTACTCTTATAATTTACTTAATAAATTTGAAAATCCAAACACTCACAATGCAACATTTAAGCCGCGTTTCGTGTCGTCAATTTGTCCCGCTCTCAAGTGTAATCACGCCACGTGCACTCAACCAAGCGCGTTACTCAACAACACCGCCCGTACGTGATGTATTGTATCCCACGAAAACTGATTTTCCCAGCCGTCATATAGGACCACGTAAAACGGATGTTGTCGCCATGTTGGATACGATAGGCTTCAAGGTAATACGCATTGGGCATAATGGGAAGCAAAGAAAATCTAACAAATACTTTTTTCCTCTCCACAAATAGTCCTTGGAGGAGCTTACAGAGAAGGCTATACCCAAGCGCATACAATTGAATCGCGACTTGAATTTGGACAAGCCATTAAGTGAGTATAAGAAATTTAAGTTGATTTATTTTCTATGACTAATGCACTGCATAATTTAATCTCTGTGTACGTGTGTGTGTTTGTGATTTGATATAACTTTGTATTCTAAAAGCGATGTGATAATCACCTTATTGAACTGACGTAGGGGGTCTAGCTGCTGATAAGATAATCCACGTTTGGCAAATGTATGTATGTATATATGTAGGCATCATTAATAGTTTACTTCTCTGCAAACGTTGGCTCAATTGATCATACTATTACCGGGCTCATAAGCTTAACTTGTTTACTATTTCTATGAGTTCAGAAAACTGACAGCGTATAGTGGTTGAGCCAGAGAAATATTTGGTATCAATGTATTGAAGTATCTTGAGCTTTATTGTGAGGCAATAGGAGATGCCGAAATAGTTTGAGCTGCTGGCTGATGGAAAAATATCCAAAAATTTCAGCGAACTCTTGCAGAATCAATTATACTAAAGTATGGGTGGAGCCCCATAATTTATCCAAGATAATAAAAGCTACGCTCCACCACCCCAAAATGGCAATATCTCGGCCAGGAAATAATGGAGTATCTGTCCACCTCTTCAAACATGGAAGCTTTACTTTGGCGAAAAGCTTAACTCCTAGCTGGAATTTGAGTGTCTTCTTTTGCAAGGAGGTCATTGGACCTTATAAGTGTTGCCTTAGACCAAATAAGTCTAGGATGTATCTGAAAGAGCACGCGATCACAAATCGGCTTCCACTTGATCCTTCCATCAGAGTGGTGGTCTTTCTCTTCCTCTGCTTCCATCAGCGGTTGCCTATAGAAGTTGTGGCAGAGAATTAAAGTCCAAAGACTCCGCTGTCTGGATCATGCTATGCAAATGCACAAAGAAGATATGTTCGAAAAGAGTTTTATATCGACTCAGCTTTAATGTTGAGAGCTGGGCGCTTTTCGAATCACATTTTTTAGGCATTTTACGTTTTTGTTTAGCTTTTTACAGTGTTATTTCTCTTCCTTTACTTATAGCTAGCCCCCTTTGTCCTCTGATAACATTCTTCCCCTCTCAAACATTTTGATCTCTACTCTTAGATGAGCACGAATTGGTAAGACATATACGTGATATTGCCAACCGCAATGAAATCTGGCGTTCATACATTGGCATGGGCTATTACAATTGTCATGTCCCACATACAATTTTACGCAATGTTTTTGAAAATCCCGGCTGGTTTACGCAGTACACGCCCTATCAACCGGAAATCGCGCAAGGGCGCCTGGAATCGTTGTTAAATTATCAAACGCTAATTACCGAGATGACTGGTCTAGATGTGGCAAATGCATCGTTGTTGGACGAGGGCACAGCCGCTGCAGAGGCTATGAGCTTGTGCACAAGGTAAGATGCTGCCAAAAAATTAAGATATTAGCAACGCTTACAAATTGATTTTTAATTATAGACACAACCGACGAAAAAAGATTTATTTATCTAATAAATTGCATCCACAAACGCTATCTGTGGTGCAGACACGTGCCGAAGCGCTGGAGTTTATAACAGAAATTGGGCCTATAGAGGAGGCCGATTTGGAAGGACGTGAAATATCAGGTATACTGCTGCAGTATCCTGACTCTTTCGGTGATGTCAAGGACTTTGAGTTAATTGCAGAGAAAGCACGACAAAATGGCGTAAGTAATATGGGGAAACATACTGACTAATATTGGGTAATAAGGGACCCGACCGTATTAGACTATTAAAAGTATCAGGGTATAGTTATAGTTAATGACCTAAATTTAGATGGAACTTTTTTGCAGTGAGCCCATATAAAATTATATCAAAAAGCTGCAACTAAATTTAACCATAGCATAAAGTTCTGAGTGAATAGTGTTCGGCCATACAGAACATTTAAAGGGACACCGCGCATTTTCACTTTTAATTGGGAGAGGACGCTCCAAGTTTCTACTGGGGAAGTTCCACTCAGTAAGGCTATCAAATAAAAATCATATTTTGCTTCACAACCATATTTATATTTGATCATGCTATAGGTTATTGACAAAACACAGACACATTTTTTCTTCGAATCGTTTGCTGCTCCTTGCACGGGGATTGCCAATAACAGCTTCCTCTTCTGGGTGGTAGTTTTTCCATCGTATTGTATCGTTTTCAGATGCTTCCTTAAGTTTTTAACATTCGCATAATGTTTTAAATTTTATTTACAAATACTGCAGTGTGTTAAATCTTCTCTTTTGTTGGAATATTCCCAAATGAAGGATTTAGTTTTCATAATTTACACTATCCAAAATGGCAGAATTACATCAGCTGTTCCGTCAAGATAAATTTGAGAATTTCCATTATGTTTTAAATTTTATTTACAAAAATACTGCAGTGTGCTAAAACTTTATTTTTGTAGAAATATTTCCAAATCGAGGGTTAAGGTTTTATAATTTACACTATCCAAATCAAAGATGACATTCAAATAGCAGAACTACATCAGCTGTTCCGTTATGATAAGAGACTTACCAGATTTTCGCATAAAATATAGAGTTGCCAGGAAAACTTGATACAAAGTACCAGGTACTTGTAAAAGTGATACTAGATTCTTAAAAATGTCTACGTCTAGAGTACTCGAAGTTACCCAATGCTAGTTTTGAGGCCATTTTTACTTAAAACCACTAATTACATTTTCCTTCATCAACAGACACTTATTGTAGTTGCAACAGATCTTCTTGCGCTGACGCTACTACGCCCACCCGCCGAATTTGGCGCTGATATAGCTATTGGTACCTCACAACGTTTGGGCGTGCCGCTTGGCTATGGCGGTCCACATGCAGGATTCTTTGCTTGCAAACAAAATCTCGTACGTTTAATGCCAGGTCGCATGATTGGAGTTACCCGTGATATGGACGGAAATGACGCTTATCGATTAGCGTTGCAAACGCGCGAGCAACATATACGACGCGACAAGGCAACGAGTAATATTTGTACAGCGCAGGCATTACTCGCTAATATGTCCGCCATGTATGCGGTGTATCATGGCCCCGAGGGCCTCAAGGACATCGCCAATCGTATACATCATTTCACACTTGCCTTGGAAACAGGACTACGCTCGGCTGGTCATCAAATAAATAATAAACACTTTTTTGACACTTTGCATGTCACACCTGCAGAAAGCTTGCAAATCGATGAAATTAAGTCACGTGCAGCTCAAAAGCGTATAAACTTTCGCTACTTTCCAGATGGTAATGTGGGTCTTGCGTTGGATGAGACTGTGGGTCCACAAGACATCGATGACGTGCTGTGGATCTTTAAATGCAAGTCGCTGGAGGAAACGTTGTCTGAACAAAATATACAAACGAGCTCTATTGAGCACTCCAAATTTCATCGCACCTCGTCCTTCTTGAAACATCCCATTTTCAGCTCACATCATAGTGAGTCGCGTATGGTACGCTATTTGAAGCGCTTGGAGAATAAAGATATTTCACTGGTACATTCAATGATTCCACTGGGCTCATGCACCATGAAACTCAATTCCACCACTGAAATGATGCCGTGCTCCTTCCGCCATTTCACCGATATACATCCATTCGCGCCAGTTGAACAAGCCAAAGGTTTCCATCAAATGTTCAACGAACTTGAGAAGGATCTTTGTGAGATTACCGGCTATGATAAAATCTCTTTTCAACCCAACTCAGGCGCACAAGGAGAGTACGCAGGTTTGCGCGCCATACGCAGATATCATGAACACCGCAACGAAAGCCAACGCAATGTTTGTTTGATACCAATTTCCGCACATGGTACCAACCCAGCTTCAGCCCAAATGGCTGGAATGAAAGTAGAGCCCATACGTATCCTTAGTGATGGCAGCATTGATATGACACATTTGCGCGACAAAGCAGAGGAACATGATAAGGACTTGTCTTGTTTGATGATCACCTATCCATCCACAATGGGCGTGTTTGAAGAGACTGTTGCAGATATATGTGAGCTGATACATAAACATGGCGGACAGGTGTATTTGGATGGCGCGAACATGAATGCTCAAGTCGGTCTTTGCCGACCCGGTGATTATGGCAGCGATGTCTCACATTTGAATCTACACAAAACTTTCTGTATTCCACATGGCGGTGGAGGGCCTGGCATGGGCCCAATTGGTGTTAAGGCTCACCTGGCGCCCTACCTACCAGGACACCCTGTGATCAGTCCACTTGAAAGTGAACAGGAAAGTTTTGGTGTAGTTTCAGCAGCACCCTTTGGCTCTTCCGCTATCCTACCGATATCCTGGTCCTACATCAAGCTTATGGGTAGCCGTGGTCTGAAGCGTGCAACACAGGTGGCCATCCTTAATGCGAACTATATGTCCAAACGCTTGGAGAATCACTATAAAACATTATATAAGTCATCACAGAGTGGTCTGGTGGCGCATGAGTTCATATTGGACTTGCGCGATTTGAAAAAGACGGCTAATATTGAAGCGGTAGATATTGCTAAACGTTTAATGGATTATGGCTTCCACGCGCCAACCATGTCTTGGCCTGTAGCTGGCACTTTGATGATTGAACCGACCGAGTCTGAGGACAAAGAAGAATTGGATCGTTTCTGTGATGCCATGATTTCGATACGTGAGGAGATAGCTGAGATCGAGGATGGTCGTATGGATAAGGTGGTAAATCCATTGAAAATGTCTCCTCATACACAGGCGCAGGTTATATCGGACAAATGGAATAGGCCGTACACGCGTGAGGTGGCTGCTTTTCCAGCGGTAAGAATAGGAGAAACTGGTTTGTATCCGTTTTTTTACTAAACCCTACATTACAGCTTTTCGTGAAACCCGACTCAAAGATTTGGCCCACTGTTGGAAGGCTCGATGACGCTTATGGTGATAAGCATTTGGTATGCACTTGTCCGCCTATTCTACCCGATCTATAGTGTAATACTTTATTTTTGGACCTCGAATGTTTTTCTTTTAAGAATTTGAAATGTAAATAAACTGTAAACACTGTTTTTGTGATTGGTCTTACCTAGAATAAGAGTAAAGTTAGACAAGTCCTATTGCTTTTGGAATCCTGGTAGTTCAGGTGACAACACTAACCTTACCAGTGAAGAGTTCGCTCTATGACCTTACAGGTCTCAGAATATAGTCAACCGCATTCAGGTCGGTATTAGCCCGACTGCCACTCGACCTATCTGTTTGACCAGACGGCCCTTCAAATCGTGGATTTTAGTCTAAGCGAACTTATAGCGCGAGTATGTAAATTATCACTGTGATGTAAATCATTGAAATATACTATGATTTGAATTGGAGAAAGAGGAGTTGCCATATCGGGAAGAGGAAAAAATTGCTCTAACATTTTCCATCCCACATGTCTCAACGTACAGTAAAGAAGTCATAAAAGCCACAGTGACTCTCAAACTGTTAGTTATGATTCACAAAAAGCCCGACACTGTGAAACACAAACGTACCAAGCAGCAAAAATTTAACTGCCAGCGCAATAGCTCCATTCGGCAAACATCAAATTATTTTTATAGGATACCACAAAGTCTGGATCGATCTATATCGATGAAATAAATATAAACAAACTTACAATTTCTTCATCATGCACTCTCACCCTGCAAAAGTTTCGGTTATAACGAAAAACATACATTTTATAATACTAAGAATTAGTAATGCTAATTTTTGTGTAGCCAAACAGTATTTAATAAAATATTTCAAAAATGTGTGCTTGCCGAACAGAGCTAATATTAACAGATTCGGGTTAACATGACGTTAACAGGAATGGAAAAATCATCCCTGCGTACCGTGCCAGCTGACAACCATATGCAAAAGTGATTGACAGCTTTCAAGACTTGTTCGATTTGAGTTTACATTTTTCGTACAAGAATTTAAAAAAATTTAAATTCGTGTCTATTATATATTAAATAACGTTTTAAAAGTTGTCGTGCACCTTGCAAACGTATATGCTTCCTCGTTGATGAATAAAACTGCTCCACAAATACATACATATTGAATATATGTTGAATGTGCTACCAAGGTAGTGTATTGATGTTGAGGTTTGATAATCTGTTCATTCTTTTTCCATAATTTGAAATAACTGACTATTTTCAGGACCAAACAAATGCTAACAAGGCATACACCTCTCCAACGGAACTAATCATAACAACAAACAAACATGTTAACACACCAGATCTTACAGGCAGCCCACTGAAGGATGACAGTGTAATGAATGGCATGGGAGATCTTTCATTTAATTGTAAATTTTATACTTTAAATCGCAGATGCTGGTAAGAAACATTCGCAAAGTACAAATTAAATTAAACATTTCAGTTCGTTGTAGTTGGCCGTCGATCGCAACATTACGGTAATGAATTGATCTAACACATCATGTGATAGTACTTTGCGTCCAACATTTCTTTCAAGTGCCTGTCATAAGCTGAGAGGATTTTCTGAATCAATTCCGCATTCATACTTTTGTGAAGAACGATATAAAAGTTTACAAAAATTTGGAGGATGATACATACTGCTGAAATGAAGCTGTACTCTATCGCTGTGGATGGTGTGTTTATAATGAACTTTTTCCTCTTATGTAGGATCACTGATATAGACAAAAAGTATCAATTTGAATGGAAATATCGGAGAAATTGATACTGTAGATAATGGTATAGTCATACAGTTTGAAAGGTAACAACAAAACAAATATGTACATTTTTCCATGCATAACCAATATTCTCTGCATTTTTTCTAAGGTTCTTAACAGGATCCTCATCCTATGGATTAAGCAAATACACCAAGATATGCAAGGTATAACAAAATAACCATGCATACCAATCGATTCCGAATGAAAGTCAAGGGACAAAGGTCACCAATATCAATATAACGCTCGATGGCTCTTCCGAAAGATAGTCAAGGCACAAAGGTCACCAATATCAATATAACCCTGATAGCCCTGTTCGATATGGCACTACTCAGTCCAAGAAGAGATGTGACGACTAAGCAAGGCAAACCAAAACAACAGTAATATACCATGCACCACTTGTGCATGCTTTACAGAAGTCTGATTAAGTCTTACAATTGTATGCAACCACTGCTTGCATTTGGTAACATTTTAAAAGTACCCAATATATTACTACCATGTTGTAATTAGCAATTAAATATAATCGTACAAATAGAAAAACAAAGACAGAAAAATAATCTCATAAGTGTGCACAAATTCAAACGAAGGTATTGATTAGGCTTTTCCAAGACCTGCAGCGGGCATTTGCTTCAGTTTTTTTATTTTAGTAATGCTTTTTTTTTTTGTTTTTACGTTTCCCTTTCACTTTCATTTTCATTTGACTCATACAGAATACACTAAAAAGTAAGAATCGACTAGCTGAAATCATTACCGAGGTTGCAAATCGACGAATGGCGATACCGTGTCTCATGGACACAGAAGCATTAAAATACGTATTGAAAATCGCTTTGGAAAAACTGTACAAGACTACGAACTCACCTATAACGAAAACCAAATATGGTGCAAAAGATTTGAAAAGTGATAGGTAAGGAGAGTAACTACATGTTTAAAAACTGTTTTATTCAACTACTTGTTGTTCTCATTGATATCTTTTTTCTTCGCTTATAGTCTCCCCAATGAGCGCCAAAACGATGACAATGTGCGCAATGCAATGTGTGCTGATGCGCTTGTTATAATCTATGAAAGTTTAATAGGCACCGTGTTATTTATTCTTACTTTGACTATATGTATGTAAACATATGTATGTTTGAGTATCTTGAACTTAACTCAAATATGTATGTTTTTGGTTTTTTACAGGGAAAGAAATCAGGAAATGGTGGTTACTACAATTGGCTTTACCGTAAAATCGAAACTTCAAATTAATATATTTTGGTATTTAACTGAACTAATTAAGAACCTGTAAACTTAATGAAAATGCGAAATGGATGGATTTATAAAAGCGTGAAAATGATTAAAAAAAAGAATTAACAACTTAATTACTTGTTTTGAAATTGTGCTGCGAGAGTGCATGGCGTGTAGTTGTGTTTTGATGATTGTTATTATTGTAGAAGTACCTTCATTCATAAAATTATATGTACGTGATGGACCAAACTGGGTTGCATTGATATGATCATGCTCGATTCCGGTCCTCCGCATCAAATCCGTTTTTCGGTGGCTGCCAGGTAATTATCAAAACGGCCTAGACAATGGTACCACCCAAGGTTTTGTGGAATGCTGTCATCCTTATAATAGTCCTTTAGCAGTTATCAATCTGGTACTCTCGGGTTTTAGCACCTGAACTATTTGATATAAACAATTCAACCAACCAACAAACAACAAATCAGCATATAGAGTTTCTAAATACACATTCTTTGTTTTGATCGTTTATTTCTAAACATTAAAAGAAATATGCAACTAAGAGCACTAAAAGCATAAACTTTTAAGGGTAGTCACTCTCAATTCGATAGCTGCTTCCAGATATCTTTGTAAGTACATCCAATAAGCTCGACTCAAACACAATGCACAAATCAAACTTGCTGCATATCGAACTACAACTGAAAGAAATGCGAAAATACAAGAATATGCATGAGAATGAGAATGTAACATACTAAAAATATGCTACAATATGGTACAATCCAATTAGTGTACAGGTTAAGCAGCTTTTTTATTTCAACTTACTATTTGAGGTGTGTTGCAAATGCGCTAAATGCCAGAAAGATAGTCGAAGTGCTGAGGTTCGGACGTGTTTCAGCACAAAAGTCGAAGTCTTAAAAATATTTAACGGTGCAAAAGTATTTAAACCAATATTTGTGAGAAAAAAAATTTAACATAATATCCTTAAGTGTCCTGTTAACTACAAGAGCGGAAGACAACAACCGTTGTATTAATTACGATACGGTGGCAAAACCGAACCGGAAAAAGAAGGACTACGTCTTTAAAAGTAACCTAACGTTTTGAATTATTATAAAGTGACAAGTGAATAATTTTAATTTGCAAAAAAAACGGTTAAAAGTGATGAAGCAGGATTGATGCAGATATCGATAATAGCGACAAATGCTGTTTCAATTTGAAAATTAAAAAAAAAATCATAAAATGGTGCGTATACATATATTTATGTACATACATGTTTGTGTGTGAATGTGTGAGAAGGATATAATATGATTAATTTCTCCAATCCTTTGAGTCATAACATCCTTTGGCCTAATGCTACAAAATATTGCATTTCTAAAGCCATACAACATCAACGGGTATCGAATTTCAAAATGCAAAGCTTCAAAATAATGTGCAAAAGTAAAAAATGAAAATTATACGGCTTCAGTGCTTTTTCTGCATATTAAGGATAATAAATGGTATATGCATGTGGTACATACATATAAGAAAAGTAAAGTAAAAATTATCCAAGTATGTATGTAGGTACTAAAAAAAATAAAAATAAAATACAAATAACTACATTCAACGCTATTTAGGATAAAAGGACACAACGAAACTGGTGATAATTTTAATAATAACATAGAATAGCAGCGAAAAAAATAAATAAGAAAATACCGAAAATTACAGTACGGCGATTTCCAGTGCAATAGGCATAGGCTTACGATACTATTAGTTATACCCAGTTGCAAGGATTCTCTATTATTGGGATTTATGTTGTTGGTTACCATCCATAATAAGTGTGAAGAATGCTATATGTGGCAGCATATGAGTATTATTGAAGATTTTGAAGATATATATTTTCAATTGAGTGTTTATACTTATTTTATAAACTTTGACATTTTTGTAGGGTTTGGAGTTCTTTTTCAAATTCGGCTATGCCTTTCTTATCATAACGCTACTGATAATGATATGGATGTCACTGGCGCGCGCTTCAATGCACATGCACGAAATGGATGAAATGCATTATCCACCATGCACACAAAATGCGCTTTGCACATGCTCAAAATCATCGACAGATTTGGGAATAGTGCATTGTAAGGATGTGCCATTTCCAGCGTTACCGAAAATGGTGAACGAATCAAAGGTATGTATAAGGAAGGTCATGAAACATCGATATGAAACTATGCGCCTAAAAGTATTTGATTGGATTATAAGTAGAAACTCGATGAAGAATAACAGATGCGCCTTAAACTATGCAACGATCTGTTACAAGCCTCAGTCACTCTCAGAATTCATATTGCTATAAGTCTAGATTAGAACGACAAACCATATTAGGATCCTATAGGCGAAAAGGAATTGCAATTTTTCGAGCTTAAGCGATTACGACTTCAATTAAATTGGTTAGAAAACAAAGCGCTGCAGCATAACACCATTTAAGCATACTTTTAGGCGCATATTTCCTAGTTCACCTGCAGAGAAATGCGAAAAAAAGATAATCATATTCCTCATTACTTAATGAACAGGTTTTTATGTTGCACATGGAAAATACGGGGTTACGCGAAATTGAGCCCTACTTCCTGCAATCGACAGGTTAGTATAAAATCTAAACTTAAATAATTCTGTTATTTTTATTTACTTCACCTTTTAGGAATGTATCGATTGAAAATATCGGGCAATCATTTGACTGAAATACCTGACGATGCTTTTATGGGACTTGAACGCTCACTCTGGGAACTTATACTGCCACAGAATGATCTTGTCGAGATACCATCGAAATCGTTTCGTCATCTACAAAAGTTGCGCCATCTCGATTTGGGTCATAATCATATCACACATGTGCAACACGATTCATTTCGTGGACTCGAAGATTCGTTGCAAATGCTGATACTACGTGATAACTGCATATCTATGTTGATGGCGCATAGCTTTTCGGGTCTATTGATATTGGAAACATTGGATTTGAGTGGCAACAATCTTTTTGAAATTGATCCTAATGTCTTTGTGGATGGTATGCCACGTTTAACCAAGCTATTGCTTACAGACAATATACTCTCTGAGATACCTTATGATGCACTTGGTCCATTGAAAAGTTTACGTACGCTAGACATATCGCATAATGTGATATGGTCATTAAGCGGGAATGAGACGTACGATATTAAATCCACCACAAAGTTAAATTTGGACAATTTACATTTGGAATATAATCATATTGATATGTTGCCACCAAATTCATTCAAGAACTTCGATATTGTGAATAGGACATTCTTTGATGGCAATCCAATACATACGCTGCGGGTAAGTGAAACATTATGAGTGAGAGGGCAGGGTGGGAAACTGAGTATACGCAATGCGTACAGCAAAAATGCCAAATATGAACAAAGCTAAACATAAATTGCTGAGAAAAACTAATGCGCCTAAAATCATGCACGCAGTGTTTAGGTGCATCTCTTGGCAACAAAAAAGACTTTTAAAAATGTAGCATGATTTTAGGTGCAGCACAAGTTATTTGACGTTTTGTTTAGGCTGTACATAGTTTAACTTTGGTATCTGTTCGCAACTTCTCATATATTCTATTGATTTAAAATCGTTTTAATTTTTCTTTTCGTGCACACTCTCCAGGAAGATGCCTTCAAGCCAGCTAAAATTCGTGAAATCTATATGCGTTATTGCGGTCTAACCAACATATCACCCATGACCTTCGATAGTTTGGTGAATAGTTTACAAATACTGGATTTATCGGGCAATAATTTAACACATTTACATCACAAACTTTTTAACAATTTCGATGTGCTAAGGTGAGTTAGTCTATGAAATCAAAGGATATTACGACTTCGCTTGAGATGACTACACTTTTACTTTTCTACTGTGTTTTTGTTTTTGTTTGCTTAGCGTATTTAGCTAAAAATACTTCCTTGACGTTGAGTCGTTACTAGTAATTCTAAATATGGATGGTCATTGGTTATTAGCATTGATGTGGTGGTTGTTGTTTTTTTTTAAATTTTTTTTTTTATTTTGCTTGAGGTCTCCGCGTAGGTATGTGGAGGCTATTTGCATAGTGCATAAGTGCTGAAGTGTAAACGTACTATAAACACAGTTTACTTTCAAGCAAAACAGGTGGTGGCGCCGTACCAGTTTCAGTGCCATTTTAATCCGATTGTCACAAAATGTTAGCTATAAGCTGTGTAGGGGGCAAAAACGATATATTTAAGCGCGCATGAATTTACAGGGTTACTGAGAAAATTTGCCCACAAACACTTCAACAAAATTGTGAAGAACTTTTACGCACTGCTTAGCAAGGCAGTCCCACACAAACCCAAAAATTATTATTTTAAAATTTTTTATTTGCGGTTTCGATGCTGGATAAAAGATAAAAGGACCATAACTTTAGTTGCAATAATTTTAAAGTTATTGTTCGGAAATTTTAATTTTTTTTGCATTCCTAGGCAACCTTTTTTTTATATGGTCACTTTAATTAGACAAATTTTTAAAAACGTGTTATCAGAAAAAATGTTATAAAGGGTTAATATTGATAACCGATGAAAATATGAAGTTCGGGAGCATGTAGTCAAATTAAAGTAAGAATAACTTTGTATATCATATCCATCAGTTCGCTCTCTCATAAAAGGATCTTTTTGCTCTTTTCCCAAAATGTTGATTAAAATTTTGTTTGTGAGGTTGTGAAAGGGTTAAAATATTTCAAGAAATTGTTAAACAAAAAATTTCACTAAAATGTCTTCGTAAACCATAACTATAAAAAAGAACAAAAACACCCCTTGAAATATGCAACGATTTTGAAATTTTTCTTCAATTTTTGAATAGACATGACTTTTTTGAAAAATATTTTGAAATAGGGTGTAGGAGAGGAAGCAACCGTTTGACTACCGCTAAGGTGTATCGCAATGCATTTTTAATGATGCGATTCTTGTGCACAGGTTCTGGTTAATGAATGATATTATATTTACTGAAGTTCATAGTTTCCTGATCAGTGGGTTATATGCTATATCAATATACTATAATAACAGTATGTATATAGTAATTTGTCTCAATTTGCCTAGTCGCCCTGTATATTCTTGTATGTAGTACCAAAACAATATAAACTAGTGGCACACAAGAAAAAAGAATAATGAGAAAAAGAATATAAATACATAAGAAACGTTTCCGTTGGCCGAATTAGGGAAAAAATATTTGTGTTTAATAGTTAGCAATAGGGCTTCTACTGACTGGAATAAGCGCATACCCAGTAAGAAAAGTTGCAATAAATGCAATATGTAAATATGCCAAAATGCAAATGGTGGTAGGAACAATTTTGCTTAAGTGCCAAGTCACCCTGTGTCAGCTTTTTTATTTGCAAACTAAAGCTTTGGTTTAAAGTTAGCAATGTCAAAAATACCATAGGCACGTATCTACTATGATTTTGAAATTTTAAAATGACGAAAATTAAAATTAAAATACCATCTTGGACATTACATTTTTCTTTAAGTTGACTATGACAGACATGAAATAATATTTCTCTTATAATAATTTTTAAGTAGATAAGACTATTTTTATTTGACTATTACTCATATCAGCTGACTTTGAAAAATTTATAATTTCAGTTATATTCAATATTAAATCACCAAATGAATAGGCCAAAGTTGCGCTTACTTTCGTGACATACCAAAAAACTTACGCACTCGGCAGAAATATACTTTTTCCGTCAGGGGGCGATCTCGGATTTTGGGAAATGGAGTACATTTTTTTTTTTATAAAAAATGTCGAGGACGTCTCTTGTCCATGGATTTCGAAAAGGGATTTAGACCCGAATTATGAATTTAGCAGGAAATCGCTGTGTCACTTTGGCTTTTAGTTACCAACACGCTAACTAACTATTACCTCCTGCTAATGGGAATGCAGAAGACTTTTCCTAGTGGGCACTTACGTGTAAATTGAGTGCGCTTTACACACACATTAGCGAATACGGCGCGCTTTTTTTAATTTGCACATTTAGCATGCTTTCAGGCGCATAGCCAATGTTGCTGATTAGTATGTGACCTTATTGACCAATTTGAAAACCATTGTGTACGAATTACCAACGTTTAATGTTAATGAGGAAAGTCTTAAGGGATTTACTTGCACTTTTGTTATTGTAACTATGTATGTATGTTTAGCAAACAATGTTTGTTTTTATTTAGAGTATGTCAATTAACCCCAAACACAAAATCAATCATTACCTCATACCACAAGCGATTAATTTCCGTTGTTTTACATACATACATTGCACACGATATACATACATATATGAATGCTTATGTTTTAACCTTTATGTTCATGCAGAGTTATTAGTTTGCGCGATAATAAAATCAAAATTGAACAACCATTGGAAACTTTCAATACGATGCAATATACTTTGCTAAAATTGGACTTGAGTGGCGATAAGAATGATCCAACAAATCTACAAACACTTCGCAAGTAAGTTTCGTTTCTTTGACATTTACTTACAGCCAAAAACAAATTTATTTATTTGCAAAAAGTATGACCAGAATGAGGAATATGCGTTCATTGGCAATGTCACGCATGGGTAGTGCCACCTCAATAGGACCAGATGATTTTAAGGATTTCGGCGTTGAATTGGAAGATTTACAAATTACGCGCGCTCAACTCTCCACAATACAATCGCATGCGTTTAAGCATGTGCGTGGTTTGAAACGTTTGGATTTTAGCGAGAATGGTATACAGACAATCGAGAATGATGCATTTCATGAGGTGAGTTTTATTCCATTATACATATCACTATGATTATGGGCAAATGGACTCGCAGAAAAATAATTATTACTCTTATTCAATATTTATTTCAGATTGGTCACTCGCTTATATCGTTAAAAATTTCGCATGGTTTCACGGGCAATGCACTACCAGCCGATCCATTGCGTCATTTGACTTCATTGCAAGAACTAGATTTTAGTAATAACAAAATTACTAGCATGAGTGATACAAGTTTTCATTTCTTAAAGAATTTACGTTTGCTGGAATTGCACGACAATCGCATTGAACAGGTCATGAAGGGCACATTTCAGGTAAATCGAAACTTATCTAAATCTAAAAAAAAGTGAAAGTTTAATTTTAAAATATTGATTTCTGTGATGCCTCTTCTTTGGTACAGGGTGACATACATTCCAAATTGGAAGAAATTTCACTGCGCTTCAATCATCTAACTCAAGTATCGCAGCACACTTTCTTTGACTTGGAGGTGAGTAGCAGAGTTTTCATTAATAATAAATTCGATTGAAAGATTTTTTAAACTTTTTTAGGCTTTGCGCAAATTACATTTGGACGATAATAAAATAGAACGCATCGAACGCAGAGCGTTTATGAATTTAGACGAGCTGGAACATTTGAGTTTGCGTGGCAATAAATTAAACAATTTGGCAGAGGAATCGTTTCAGGTATATTAAGTATTAGGGATGCTACGAATGTGATGCTATTCTAACCTCAACTATTAAAGGTTTCGAAGAGTGTTCACTAACTTCACTACTTTCATTGCAGAATCTACCAAAGTTGGAAATACTCGATATGGCTTTCAATAATTTACCAAACTTTAACTTTGATTATTTCGATCAGGTAAGTAAGCAAATACTTTTTCACATTTAGCTGTCCACTATTTGTAATTTGTAATAAAAAAAATGTAATAAATTTTAAACAGGTGGGCACACTATCCAATCTAAATGTCAATGTGAGTCACAATCAAATCAAAATGTTAATGTACAATAGCTCATGGTCTGGTCGAAATGATCATGGTGAGTATATGAAATACATTTCAATTATTAACGAAATTTTGATGCACTGATTAGACAGCGAACATTTGCCCACAGGTTCAATGTATCACTCAAATATTAAATTACTTGACTTATCACATAACAACATATCCTTAATACATCCGGGTTATTTCCGGCCAGCGGAAATCTCATTAACCCACCTTTACATGGGTTATAATTCATTGATGGTGAGTTTGATGAAATTAATAAAATTGAATTTAATTTAAATTTTATGGAATTAACTAAATGTATGCAAGTCTAAAGAAATTAATTTTTTTATTGTTATTGAATATTGATTTGAAAAATTCACCATAGCTTTTAGTAAGATTTTTTTGCAATTTTTTTTTTTTTAGAATACCACCCGCGATGTTTTTGGAAATATGCCACATTTGCAATGGCTGGATCTATCTTATAATCGCATACACGAGCTGGATTTTGATGCTTTTAAAAATACCAAACAATTGCAGGTATATTATGCTTAACCCATAATATACCCTACTGTTAAAAAACCACTGCTTGAGAAATCAGTATCAAAATATTTTAAGTTTTATTTAACTAGATCATTAAGGTAACTCTCTAAAGCTCCAAACTCCCAAAATTTTAAAACGTTACTTCTTCTATAAAATCATCATGTGGTTTGAAGTTTCTGTACAATTTTTTCTTCTTACTTAATCTTTTTAATTTATCGCCCACTTCTTTAGCTTATTTATCTGGATCACAATTACTTAACGGACATTCCACAAGACATTTTCAAACCCATTTATGCATTGCGCGTCGTCGATATGTCGCATAATCATTTACGTGGTTTACCCGATAATCTCTTCTATAATGGCGGCATGGAAAAGTAAGTAGACTTTTTTTTTTTAAATAATAACGCAAAAGTCTTAAACTAATATAAAATTATTCTAACAGATTGGACGTTTCGCACAATATGCTACTCAAGATACCTTCGTCGTCGCTATCGAGTTTGGCTGCTTTAACCCTATGTGAGCTGCATCTATCCAATAATTTCATTTCCACAATACACAGCATGGATTTATCGAATAAATTTAGAGTGAATATAAAGTCACAAAATTCTTCTCAAATCAATAGTTACTTATTTTATTCTTTTTACTCTTCTAGTCTCTACGCTATCTTGATATTTCCTACAATTATTTGTTACGCATTGATGACGCTGTTTTTGCAACAATGCCACGCCTTGCTGTGCTTGATCTTTCACACAATCGTGATCTTAAAGTAATGGATAAATCATTTATGGGTTTGGAGAATTCATTAATTAAATTGGGCATGGAAAATGTTTCGTTGAGCACCATTCCTGAAATACGTTTGAAGTATTTGCGTGAATTACGTTTGGGTTATAATGAATTGCCATCGATACCACAGGAATTGGCTTTTAATATGAGTAATTTGCGTATGATCGATTTGTCTAACAATGATTTGACCAATGTACCGCTAATGACACAATCGTTGCCGCATTTGAGGTGAGTATGGAAGCCACTGCACTTCGCAGAGTAGAGCATTTTCCAGCAACAACAGCAAATAGCCACAGTAACATAAAAATTTATAAATAACCTTTTTTAAACCACTCTTGCTGAATGCTGTTTTCTTTCCTTTACACAGGAAATTAATGCTCTCAGGCAATCCCATCACATCGCTTAACAACAACAGTTTTGATGGCGTCAATGAAGATTTGGAAATGTTGGACATATCCAATTTCCGGTTGCACTATTTCGAATATGGTTGCTTAGATTCATTGCCACATCTGCGTTCGCTCAAACTTACCGCTTACTCACATTTGGAGCATTTCAATATACCACATTTGTTGCGACATCATTACAATATACGTCAGCTATGGATTGAAGCGCCACAGCCATTTACGCGCATCATTAAGAAAGGATCTGGTCCAAATCAGGATATACAACAAGTACAAATGGGACAACCGACAGATTTGGCACGTGAAATGGAAGGTCATTTACCATCGAAACTAACGAATATCACCTTTAGTGGACCACAATTTAGTAGTCTTAATGAGCATATTTTGAAGGTGAGTGCGCACATAATTTTGTATGCATATTAGACTGTGTTGAGGTTTTTTTATGAAATGGCTATATAAAAATTGTTGTTCTGCAAACTTTTCCCCAACACACCCTAATGTACTATTTGTTTATGATTTTATATTTTTCTTTAGGGCATGCGTTCACCGTATTTGTACATGCAATTATTTAATACTACACTGAAAGAAATACCAACAAATTTCTTTAAACATATGGGACGCGTGCGTAATATCTCGATAGATATACGCTACAATAATCGTATGCTGAAAAAGATACCCAATCCGAATACGGGTAATGTGCCCTATCTGCCGAATAGCGTTTTTCTGACCGATTTGAAAATGTCCAACACGGATTTGAATTGTGATTGCGATTTAGGGTGAGTATTGCGGCCATAAAAATATTTTACTTTTTTTGATATTTGTTTGTTTTTAATTTTATTCTTTTAAAATTTCAAGTTGGGTCGAATTTTGGCAACGCAAACGACGTCAGTATATATGCTCATCTCAAACATGGACCGATACTGTGTTTCGAACCTTCATGAATTCACCGTGTCAAGTGTATGGAAGACATAATTGTGATGATCATGATGATGATCTACGTGAGACGCGCTGTGATAACAAAGGTGGACAGCAATTAATGGAGGTAATGAAGGCAGACAAATGATATAGAGCTAATAAAATGCTACATATCCAGTATTTAAATGCTGACTATATTTTTTCACCTTTTTCTTAGTCACTCAAAGCGGATCTGGAATGCGGTTGGGATAATGCGGCTTGTCGTGAAGCAGTCATTTTACTCATAACATGTTTAGTATCGATTGTATTTTGGATGTGACTTCTTAAATGCGCATTCGATATATCGGCTGATTTTTACACAACATTAGAGAAGGTATACGGAGATAATCCGTGTTAAAATATGAATGAATTTTCACAATAAATGTAAAGCAAAGAGTTAACAACAACGTAAATAAGAAAGACAAAGCAGAGCTTAAGCGAGAAAATAAGTTAAAAAGTGCTGAAATATTATATTAGCCAGCCCCTGACAAAAAAAAAAAAACAAAAACAAACAAAAATGCAAATTTTCGCCCTCAGCTGAAATTGGTTAGTGTAGTTTTTTTTTCCTGAGATGTAATGAAATTGTTGTATGTTTTGTAGAACTACCGATAGTTGAATGTGCCGGATAAACTTATCACCTACCACCTACATTAATACAGTTATTTGATAAATATTAATTAGTTTAATTAGTAAAAAAAAAAATTAAAAACCACCTCGTCCATACATACATCACAAAGTGGAATCGTATTTGCACTGATATGGATTAACCAACTCCAAACATTTTTGCATTAATCCTCGCCACAAATAAAGACATGTTTTAAATTGTTCAAGCATCCTTAATTTCAATCGCTACAGTGCTGTCATTGGATTTCAAAGTTGTATGATGATTTTTTTTGCTTACATAACATTTATACCATAATTTGTAAATTTTTTCGTATTTCTAATAAATATTTTAAGAGAAAAAGTGAGTTTTTTTCATCTCTTAATTTCTTTATATGTATAGGGTGTTTTTTTTAGGGGTATAGAACTTCGAATTGAAATAAAACACAAGAAAATCGTTTCAAGGTCCATCAATTTGGCTTTATTGGAAGGATAATTTTATGCCATTAATGTTTAAATATGACTTCGGGCATGTGGCCGCCGCGGCTGGCTCGAATAAAGCCAATTCTACAGGTCCAATTTTCAACCACTTTTTCGAGCATATGGGGCCGTATGTCGGCAATAACGCCACGAATGTTGGCTTCCAATTCCCCTTACGTTTCGGGTTTGTTGATGTAGACGAGCGACTTCACATATCCCCAAAGAAAATAATCCAATGGTGTCAAATCACACGACCTTGGTGGCCAATTGACAGGTCCATTCCGCGAAATTATGCGCTCATCGAATGTTTCCTTCAATAAATCGATTGTGACGTGCGCTGTGTGGCATGTAGCGCCGTCTTGTTGGAACCACAACTCATCCACATTCATGCCATCCAATTCGGGAACAAAATAGTCGGTTATCATGGCTCTATACCGGTCTCCATTAACGGTAGCTGCCTCTCCAGCATTATTGCGGAAGAAGTATGGCCCAATGACTCCACCAGCCCATAGAGCACACCAAATAGTCAGTTTTTGTGGATGTAATGGCGTTTCAAGGGTCTCATGTGGATTCTCTTCACTCCAAATGCGGCAATTTTGCTTGTTGACGTAGCCATTCAACCAAAAATGAGCCTCATCACTGAACAAAATTTTGCCATTTGAAATTTGACCACAAAATGCCAGTTTTATCTCTATTCGAAAAACAAACCTGTAAAAAAAACACCCTATATGTGTAAAATATTTTGAGCTTACTATTATTACCACCACTGTGTATATCAGAAAAAAATTGCCGTGATGTTAAGTGACATTACGTACACATGGAAATGTCATGTGCCATCCAACAATTGGTTACAAATTTGAGTCAATGTTGCTATGATGTGATGTCACAATATGACACATTGATATTATGCTGTGATATAAAGCTACAAGTTTTATTTATTATATAGTGTTGATGATGATATGAATATGCAGTATGAAGTTGTGATATACTGATATGATAACATGATGTGATGTCATTTCATAATTTTTGATATAATGATAATATGCTTATAAGAAGTCATAAGTTGTAATTTTAAACATTTATCACATAATGCAAGCTAAATAAAAATGTCATATCATGTTGTGGACAACACATGATGTAATAGTCAGACGTGAATGTCATTTAGTCATTGTACGAAGACATAATGATATGATTACATGATGTGATATAAGATGATATGATTATAAGAAATCACATGATGCCATTTTGGACATTTATCACATGATACAATTAAATAAAAATGTCATATCATGTTGTGGACAACACATGATGGTATAGTGAAATGTGATTGCGATATCATATGATGCCATTTTAAACATTTATCACATGAAAAAAGTTCAATAAAAATGTGATACAATGTTGTGGGCTACAAATGAAGGCGTCGCAAAATGTGAATATGTTTCTTTATGATGCGTGCGATAAGATGATATATTTATAAAAAATCGCATGATGCTATTTTGAATATTTATCACTTATTTTATTTAAATCTTTCAAAGTCTATAACTGATTTCAACCCCATTTGGACTCCTCTGTCCAATGCAGAGCGTAATAAGGTCCACCTAACTCCAATTTACTTTTTGTGGAACTTCAGATAAAAAATTGTATAAAAATGTAAAAAAAATTGTTTTTTCTTAATTTTCAAAACGCAACGTTCATACATTTAAATTAAATTAGCAAACTACACATTTTCGGCATCTCACACAATCCGTCTTAAACAAAAGAGTTAGTAACAATCTCTTCAGCCTCACGTTTATGTACTTTGCCAATTCCAGTAGCTGTGGTGGGGGCTTCATTACGGCCAACGTAGCTCAACTGTAGACGTATAATGTAATCACGATTAATGTGGCTAAAGTCAGTCTAAATTTCAACAATATCTTACCTGTTTGCCAGTGAAATACTCAAAACGTGGGCGTACAAAGCACCAAGCGCCCATATTACGATGCTCCTCTTGACTCCACACAAAGGCTGTAGATAAATTGTATAGAGAAAGACAAAGCATATTTGATTAAGTTACGTTCAAAGAATGAATGTGTAGATTATATAGCGTATCGATGTATGTATGTACATATGTATGTATGTATGTGGGATAATGAATTGCAATTTACTTACACTTGGCGTGCTTATATTTGGCAACTTCTTGCTGTATTTCGTATGCAGGGAATGGACATAACGATTCAAGACGAATCAGCGCTGTATCGGTGATGCCTTTGTTTTTGCGTGCTTCATCCAAAACAAAGAAATGTTTGCCCGAACAGAGTATGACTTTGTGTACTTGGTCAGAATTGACCGCTGTATCGCCTGAAATGTAAAATCGATAGTGCATTAGTTCATAGTTCATAGTCTGCCCCACTATAACCAAGAAAACTTTGATGTCGAGATCTGAGGAACGTTACTCATCGGTCGACGAAAGTGGACTCCTCTTACTCCCTGTTCTGGGAATCTCTCTGGTTATTGAAGGAACGTTCAACAATGTACTGGTCGGGACTAACGAAAGAGCTGATTTGTTTCGGAATAGAGCGAAGTGCATTTTACTGGATTTGGATCGTAAGCGTACTATTTCTGGGCCTTAATGACTGGATATTTTGATTAAATGCACAGCAAAATGGAACTGGTTTTCATATGTTAATTTTTGTTGGCCAATGTTAACTTATGCTGGGATATTCCTAGGGCGCTTTTCTTACCTAAAGATATAAGACTCTTGTCTGGTCTCTTTAAACTTGGATTATGTTATCCAAAGGGAATTGAGATCCTTCTAAAAGTGTTGCGTGACTTATGTGGTCCACTGACACCAACCCAATCCCACAAGCAACACTTTTCGCAAACACACAAAAAAAAAAACGCTTTCTCTCATTCTCAAAACCACCAACTCACCAAAAACATTGTGGAAATGTGTGCCCGGCTGAAAGTCGATATACGTGGAAGCGGCAGACGGATGACGCAGCATTATTTTCGGTGCGACCACAACAAGTGGTTTGCGGAAATTACGCAACAACTGACGACGCAACAAATGATAGTACTGAGCCGATGTTGTGGGATTAACAACGTGCACATTGACGTTGTCGCCATCAGGCGCGGTTTCTTTGGAATCGCACAATTGCAGGAAACGTTCAATGCGACATGAACTATGCTCTGATGCCGCACCATCATAGCCATGTGGTAGTAATATAACCAAACCATTTGAATCCATCCATTTAGCTGCAAATAGAATTTAAATTTACCAAAATCAAGCGAGCTCTAAATGGGCACACACTCACTTTCACCCGACACAATAAAATTGTCAATGCCGATTTGTGCGCTATTGGCAAAGTCACCAAATTGTGCTTCCCATATGATCAATTTATTTGGATCATCTATAGCCATGCCATATTCGTAGGCTAATACTGCTTCCTCTGAGAGTATACTGTGCGCAATCTCAAGCTTACCACCCAAACCACCCTGCATGCTGTTCAACGGAATGTGCATTTCATTCGTTTTTTGATCGACAAACATAACATGACGATGTGAGAAAGTGCCACGCCCCACATCTTCGCCACTAATACGTACATTATGACCCTGATACATAAGACTGCCAAGCGCTAAAGCTTCCGCTGTAGACCAATCGATTTTTTCACCCGCATCTAATTTTTTGCGACGTCCCTCAATGTGTGTCTTCAACAAATGTGGATGAACGTTCTGTGGTTGTAAAGTAAAATGTAAACCATTCAGCTCTATTTGTTGTATACTTACAAAGTCTGCCGGATGCTTGACGCTTTGTTGTCCAATATAATTAAGTAGCTGATAATCAAGTCCTGTGTCCCAAGTAGTAAGTTGTTCGGTGGCAGTTATTAAACCAGTCCATTGTTTCTGTAAGTAGCTCGCTTGTGGCTCATATGTTTTTGATGCCGTCAACTCTGCATCTAAATAATCCCAATACGTCTGACGTAGCGCTTTTGCTTCCTCATTTGGTAAGACACCTTTCGCTGCCAACCTTTCAGCATACAAATCTGGGACGGATCTAAAACCGTAAGATATCTCATTCAATACAAACAACTACACTCATCTAATATAGATCTCCTAAAACCTACTTGCGATTATGTATGATTTGATAAATACTTGGATTTGTAAATGTGGGATCGTCCATCTCATTGTGACCCCAACGTCGAAAACAATTCATATCGATGAAAACATCCTTGCGGAATTCTTGTTGATATTCCATAGCCAAGCGGGTAATGAGCGCCACCATTTCGGGTTGATCACCATTTACATGAAATACTGGAGCTTGTATGGTTTTAGCTAGATCGGAGGTATACGCTGTGGAACGTCCGCGTTCGCCGGGTGTTGTAAAACCGACTTGATTGTTGACAATCAAATGCACGCTGCCGCCCACTTCAAAATGTGGTACATAGGCCATGTTAAGACACTCCTGATTCACACCTTGACCCGCGAATGCCGCATCACCATGCACGATCACATTAAGTACTTGAGACGCAAAGGGTTTCGTTGGATCGTCACTGAATGCGCCGTCTTTAGTGTTTTGTTGTTTTGAGCGCGTTTTTCCCATGGCTACGGGATTGGCAGCCTGGAAAAGAGGATCAAAGTGATGAGTTTATATGTCCAAGTGTGTTGGAAGCTACTCACCTCCAAGTGCGAAGGATTTCTAATCAAACTTAAATGTATCTTCTTGCCTTCTACTTCCAAGTCCTCAGACGTATCTACAAAAAATTAAATATATGATATTAGTCTTTAAAAAAACAACAAATTAAATCATGTGCCAACATTTGTCACTCTCTTTTTTGCTAACTTACGGTAATGACTTAATGTATCCGACATCGCGCCGGATGCATCCGGAAACTCCGATTCCCCACTCAACTTGTGAAAGATTTTTGCCGGACGCATATTCAACATAGTCACTTGGAGAGCCATGCGACCACGATGAGTCATTGCCACCACAACATCACCAATGTTAGCTGCGAATATAAATACAAACAAACAAACACACATAAGTAAGTAAAAGGGGTGTGCAAGTTATTTAGAAGAGGAACTCAGCCACTTAAAAACAGACCATCAGACCATTAACTGCAACTAGTGACTTGCAGGGTATTTAATGTTTACTCATACAATTGAACTTTTAGAACTTGAAAATGAGCTCACCTTGCACAGCACTTCTTAATAGTTGCCAATAGAAGGCCAAAAGACTTTCAGCACCCTCACCACCATAACGTTTAACGCTAGCAAATCTTATAGCCATAAAATTTTCCCAAGCTTGCGACTTGATTAACAACTCTGCTATCTCCCGTTGCGCTTTGTTGCTAATAACAAAGTCCGAGTGCTGTTGATTATAACCAGCGACGAGTTGCTCATAATGGCTTGCGAGCCATTCACGTTCCTCCAAATTCTGTCATTTATGTATGTGAAATGCAACAAAAAAAAAAAAAAAAAACGTAGAAAGTCATTAAGCTAAGAGTGTTCGTAAATGCGCTAAAATTGTGCGAACAGAATAACAACAACAAAGAGGGCACAAAAATTAATATATGTACAGTGTCTGCTAAAAGTATGTTGATATAAGTTTTCATTGTGTACTCGTTTTCGGCCTTTAATTAAATGAATGTTTGCTTATTTTGAGCTCAGGGTCATATGTTAAACAAGAAAAAAAACATTTTTTTTAATTTTTTTTATTTATATATTAATGTCGACTGAAATTGTGAAGAAAAAAAAATCTTCGCAGTTGGAACAAAAAATAAATAAATTCTTCTTAGAAGAAAAATTTTCATGATCGAACCACAATGAACGATCAATATGATCTATTTCCGGACTCTAAGTGATCTTCAAAATATACAAAAGGTCTTGTCCGTAAATGCCTATACTAATGGAGCACATACTGAGGCGACTTTAGCTATTAGGTCAGAATATATTTGAACGCGACATAAGCTCAGAACAAATGTTTTATTTAAAAAAAACCCTTAAGCGATTCTAAATCCTCTGGAGCCGAGATAAAAAAATTTATTTTTAGAGCTTCTCCTAAAACTGTCTAATTTCAAAAAAAAAAAAAAAAAACAACTGTCCTAGTACTTATGGCAGACCCTGTTTATACATAGAAATAGTCTTATGAAAACACGCATACCTCAACATAGTTGAATTCAGCGCTCACCGCATCGCCACAGTAAATATCTCCAAGCACTTCAGCCAAACTTGACACTGTTGACGGTGAACTAGCGAGTTGTGCGCTTATTAATCCCTGCGGTTGCACCGACTGATCCGGCGCCAGTCCATAAAATTGTGGAGTTAGCTCATCGATGGTGATGCTGTGTGAACAAGAACATGAATGGTGCAACAACCAAACAGCATAGTTCATGATTAAAGAGTAAAAGCATTTCAGGGATTTTAATAAGATTTTCATAGATGTGTTGGTGTATGTGTGTGTGTGGTGTTTCCATATGTATGCATGTATGTGTGTTTATTTCAGCGATTAGTATGTTACCAACCTGGTTTGTTGGGGTTTGATGCTAATAGGATTGATGGTCGCCAATTTGTGTCCATGTTTGCGATAAGCTTCCACCAAACGATAAACATTGCCCTGAGAGTTTCGCGCTTTTAACACTTCGTCGGACACTAAATGAAATGGGTATAAGAAAATATGGAAATGTGAGTATGGCGGTCTTCTCAACCAGGTAATACATAGGTATTTTTAATTGCTCAATTTTTTAGCAAGCTTTGGCTGGTACATTCAGAGCACCCCAACTTGTAAGCCTGATTGCCTTAGAAATGGTTCCTCATCGCAGGTATTTTCTAAGCTCGTAATTTATTTTGGATTAGTCAGGTGAATAGATTGCATTGGAGATTATAGCAAAATAGCCACCGTACAGTGGCGAACATAAGTCTATGTAGATACAGTCATTTCCCTCGAATTTACATAACCTTAGGCCTATAAAAAAAAGTGTTAACTGTTAGTACAACAACTACAAATTTTGTTTTAGAAATGTACACAAAATTCGTGAAACACCAAAGGATTTTTATCAAAATTAAAATTTTTTTTTTTACACATTTATAGAATTTTTTGGAGTATACAGTTTTGTTGTCAAGGTCTTATACTAAATTATGGCCCCACGGCCACAATTTTCGACCGATTTTCAAAATTCAAAAAGTAATGGAATGTCCAAATTGCCTTCTAAAAAAGTGCCACCTTTGGCTATGCTGCGACGTCCCGTTTAGAAGTTATGGGCATTTTAAAATTTGGATGGGAAAATGGGCCCCACGTCCACAATTTTGATCCGATTTTTAAAATTCAAAAAGTAATGGAATTTCCAAATTGGCTTCTAAATAAGTGCCAACTTTGGTTATGCTGCGACGTCCCGTTTAGAAGTTATGGGCATTTTAAAATTTGGATGGGAAAATGGGCCCCACGTCCACAATTTTCGACCGATTTTCAAAATTCAAAAAGTAATGGAATTTCCAAATTGGCTTCTAAATAAGTGCCAACTTTGGCTATGCTGCGACGTCCCGTTTAGAAGTTATGGGCATTTTAAAATTTGGATGGGAAAATTGGCCCCACGTCCACAATTTTCATCCGATTTTTAAAATTCAAAAAGTAATGGAATTTCCAAATTGGCTTCTAAATAAGTGCCAACTTTGGCTATGCTGCGACGTCCCGTTTAGAAGTTATGGGCATTTGAAAATTTGGATGAGAAACTATCACAAAATTAGCGAAAAAAAAGAATTACATTTTTTTTATAAAAATGTACAAAATATTCGCGAAAATTGTATCACATTTTTAATTTTTTTTACTTGTAGTACAAGGCCTAATATAAAAACTAAAAATTTATTTTTAAAGATGTACTTTGTGTACTCAAGAAAATTCTGAAAAATATAATCACAACTTTGAATTTTTTTCCAGAATTTTTTTAATTTTTTGGGGTATGCAGTTTTGTAGCCCAAAACCTAATACAATAACTAAAAATGTAATTTAAAAGATGTACAAAAAACTCGCGAAAATGCTAAGAAATCTTATGAAAATAATGAATTTTTTTTTTTTTTAATTTATTGAATTTTTTTTTGGGTATGCAGTTTTGTATTTTAGTATGACAAGCTGACATACTTTTCTAATTTTTGGCAATTTTTTATTTCCCTCCATACAGTTTTATCAACGTTATCCAAAATCCTGGTACTGTCACTGGTTAAAAAATTGATAGAAATAAGTTCTACTTTGCTAACAGAGCTCAACTTTTGAAACTACTCACTCATTTCGATAAAGTTTTCCAATATCAAGCATTTTCCCATACAATCAACTTACTGTCAGGATTTCGAATTTCATCTAACATTAGCAAAACTCAAAAATCAAGAAGATAAATGACCAAATACTAGATTTTCATTGCATATCACATACTAACAAGCATGTATTTAGATTGTTATGTGTGACATGACTCTTGAAATGCCAAAAACAACAACAATTTTATAATGTACAAGACAATATGTGGTTAAATAAATGTGCTATGCATGTTCAAAAGGATGTAAGGATGTGTGCGTTGTTGCAACATACTTGCATGATATCTCAAATGGATTGATTAGTTATATGAGAATCTGTTGTCTGAGTTACAAAATTTAGTGTCCTGTATGCGTATGTATGGACGGACATTTTTTTTACAATTTTTGTAATTTCGGGATTTGATTATACAATGACGTGATTTGTCCCTGGAATTAAGTATTCGCTATTCGCCAAGAGTTTTGATTGGAAAATGTGAAGAAATTGTCTGAGAAACATGATGCTTTTGAACAACTAGAGATCGCCCAGTGGCTGAAATTCAAAGACAAAACTCTATTTAATTTTTATCGCAGTTTCCTTCCTTCGGCTTTTCCACATTTCTCTCTTGTTTTGAGTATGTATTTAGCAAGCAATATTAACTTATTTCAGTTTTGTAAACACTGTTGTTGAAGCGACCTAAGCAATTTCTTCCGTTAATTTCATTTGTGCACCCTTTCATAATTCTCAACCAGCTTATGAAATATTCTGAAGAAATTGCTTATGGCTTTTTCCAAGCGAAAATGAGGAGGCCATCCCGCGCTTTTACCTCAGAGCCCCCAGTGCTCACCCCCAATGAATACATACAAGGTGTAACAGGTGCCCTACGCCCTCCCAGTTCTATATAGAACAAAAAAATTAGATATAATAATAAAATAAATAATTTTCCCAAAGATCGTCCCCTACTCTAGATCTACTCTCAATAAATAAAAACAATAAAAATCTCAAATTAAAAAAAAAAAACTAGTTTAATGTTTCCAAGGATTATAAAAATCGAAAAAATTACATCCCTAATACGATAAAATCAACATTAAATTCGCCAGCATAGTTAGCAACCACATAAGTTCACTACCAGTAACTGTCCCTGTGTGGTAGTTCTGAGCTAGTCGAATTTTCTGCCAATCAGCCATCTCCATATGTTTGAATTTAACAATAGCTTCACGATTGTTCTGTCAAGTGAATTAATCTGACATCGAATCTTATCAGCGAGTTAGTACCTGAATGCGTCCACCACAATTTGCTTTTATAAATTTGTAGCTCTTTGTGCATTGACACCTTGATATGTATGATTTATATGTATTACATTTGTTATTAATTAAGCTTTGTTGTTTTCTATTAAATAGATACAATTTAGAATTCAAAGAAGCAGAGATGTATGTCTAAGATATGAGTACTTTTGAGCTAAAAACAAATTTTGGTTAGCTGCAGATCTTCGGTCAATTGTAGTAGTTTAGATTTTAAATCCATATTTTGTTGATTTTATTTATGTCTTTTATTTTTGAAATATTTGTATGTTTAGTTTTAAGATAAGTTTAATAATAAGTTTAACTTCAAGTCGTGTTAGGTAATATTTAAAGAATGATTTGCTACCTACATATTCTTGTAATAGTTTCAATGGCTACAACCCGGACTGTATTTGTGATGTGAAATCTCCAATGTCATGTCTATTTACAAAAAAAAACGAGTCTGGAGAGTGCACGTGCTCGTAGTGAAATTCTTATTTTTTCAGGATCATGCTAGGATCACTCTGAGATAGTTTCCAAATCTTTTTGAGACCATTTTTGTGATAGTTTTGTGACATATCCTGAATCATTTAGGAATTGTATTTCGAAGCCATTGCGGGATATTTTTTCAAAATGCCCCCGAAAAAATTTTATAAGCAATCATGAAATGACCCCGAAAAAGATCCGAAATGGTTCCAAAAAACAATAAAAAGGGTCGCACCAAATTCCCTTTTTATCGCGAAAAGTGGTCCCGAAAGCGGGTCGGGAAAAAAATCCCAGAAAAGTTCCGTAAACAATCCCGAAATTTTTTTGATATGATCCCGAAAAAAATTGCGAAATCATTATGACAAAGTGTAGAAAGCTATCCCAAAATGATATACAAAATGAAATCGGAGGACTATAACCATAGACTGCTAGGTACTCTCCTAATTTTTAGATCAATAGCAACGTACACACCTTTCATAATAACTGAACTTGTTTCTTAATTGTTCATTGTGTATTATGAGATATTCAGTTTAATGTCAAAAATAAGGTAAATGAGATAATGAGATGTCCACAAATATTCCTCCTAAGAAGTAAACATAATGAACAGAAATATTATTTTGCATAAACAAAGAGCGACTGACGACCGAAAGAACTTTTTAGTAAGTCAGCTGAAGACAGACAAACCATCTCTTCAACCATTTAAGTATGTATATGCGGTTTGGGAACTCTCATTGTACATAAAAGGTGTCCCAACTCTTGTTAAGAACATTTTTCTGCAAGCGTAAGTCAATCAATTGAAACACATACACATATGTACATGCACATCGAACATTTTGTTAGTCTTTAATTGCAAAAGCGACCGGCCTCCGGCAGTTTAACAAACAAGAGAGACAAATGTGTGAGGAGCACACTCATTTTGCTTTAAAGAGCGATTGCAAAGAGTGAGTTTTTATCAATCAATTCATCGTTTGTATACATACATATATAACAAGTACATATGTATGTACCAATTTTTCAAGTGATTAAAATTTGATAAGAAAGTAAGTGTGAGTACAAAGTATAAACAAAAACATTTTGAAGCATTAGGGTGTGTCTAAAAGTAAGAATTTCATATCAAAATGGATATGCTGTTCACTCGACCGCCTCAGATTTATAATACTTGTACAAAAACAATCTGATTTTTAAGAATTGCGGTTTTGAAATGTTGTGGGCGTGTCAAAGTATCGAAATATATGACATTTTTAAGCTGTGATTACTACGAAATTGCACAACCGATTTCAAAGATTTTCCTACCATTAGAAAGGTATTTAAATCAGCTTTCGAAAAAATACACTTCACAAATTTTATATTACACTGAAACATTATTTTGTAAGTAAGGCCCAGTCGTAAATGAAAAAAAAAAAAAAATTTTGAATAACGGCAACTCCGTACGCCCGTTTTAAAAGAAGTGTTAAGTCGAAAATATGATTTATTCGGGAAACACAAGTCATTGCAGTACTCTATTACACCCTAATGTGGCATGTTGTTCCGTTTTATGCCTGTTCATCTTATCAATAATATTTTTTTGGGTTTTTCCAACAAAGAGAGGTAGAGATTTATAAATTACTATCATTCATTGATAAGCAGACAAAAATTTAAAATCTTTACGGCAGTGTGAGAAAAGTTGTTCGTGTAGTCCCTTTTACAATTACATCTTTCAACAACTATTTTTGCAGAAGACACATACGAATATTTCAATTTATATGCGAATAAATTTACAAGCAGTGGATTCATTCTCTCAACAATGACAGCTCAAATAATTGATTCTTTGTACATACGTCATTACTTATCTCTTCACTCATTTACCTCGATAGCTGCGTTCAGGCAATGGTCTGTAGCCATAAACACCTTTCTTGCTTTGATAACCTCTTCGTTGCACTTGTTGTACCAGCGATAATTGGGCATAGCGCGTTACCGTAATTTGACGCAACATTTTTCAATTTTAAAAATATTGAATATTTTAAAACATGGGAGTTTTTTTTTTAATTTGAAACAAGCTTTAGAAAGCGCGTTTATTTCTTCGCATAACCTACGAACGATCGTGCGCACAATTTAAAGAATACTGATATGAGAATTTCAGTGATTGTGAGCGACAACGTGTCCAGTGATTGTGGCGTCACTACTTTTTCCAAATTGTCGAATCGAAATCTCTAAAAATAAGAAAAAGCGAGTAGTACTCGAAAAAATGAGGAAGAGATTCAGTAGAAGAGTTACATAAGAGAACTTACATTTAAAGAGAGTTAAAAAGAGAAAACTTGTTAGAGATCGGTAGCAGCGGTCTAAAATTTTAAATGTTGTATGCTGTTAAGATACATAGGATGGTACAAATGTTACATAGCACACAAAATGGTAACAGTAGTAACCGAATTGAATAGTTATTTTCGAAACTAAGATATATCAAAGTCTTGCTTAATGAAATCTCAATAAATATAGAGTTAAATATATCCAAGAACTCAGCATAAGCAGAGAAATCAATTGAGCTTTATTTGTTATTAAATTGAGCTTAGTTGTATAAACCACGCCCCTTTTTTTTTTGGAAATTTTTTAATGTATTCCTTAATTTTTTTTTTTTATTATTTTTCATATTTTTCTTTCTTTAATTTTTTTAATTTCTTTGCTTTAAATATTTTCTTTTTTTTATATTTCATATATTAAATTTATTTTTTATTTGCTTAGTTTTTTTTAAATTTATTTTCTTTTACCTAACTACCTCACCTTAATTAAAATTATATCAAAATAGAAATGTCGAACAGCAGTAGTTCAAAACAGCTGGTAATCTAACTTAACGCTTTAAGAACGAGTGGCCCCTTAAACGAAGTTTGTCTCTACTAATTCATTCAACATTTAATAACAATGATTTAATCACGATACTCACTCAACTTAAACACTTTGTTATGCTACTTGGCTGAAATAATTTTATGCGTAACAATTTTAGTCTTTTTTGTTGATTTTTCCTTGCAGTTCGTTAATCTGCAGCAGAACACTGTGAAAGCAGGGAAAGATTGCTAAATTGCGTTTAATAAATTATTCAGTCATTTGGATAAAACTTTTGCCATGCATTGCCGGCTAAGTGTCTTCATCGTCAGGAGCTTCTGTATGTTTTCATTGGTTTTTTTGATTTGAAGTGAATGCGCTTGAATTCTGCTGTAGTTGATGAGAAGACTTTATTGGAGCAAAATTTTAAATAAGTCACTCCGAACAAGTCTTTTTCAGATAATCAGCACAGATATGTATCAAACAATGCCAAAGAATCATTGCTTTCAATTGTCTTGGAATAACATACCCATGGGTAAAAAATATATGCAGTGGGCACTTTTGCTTCGAAAATCGTCTTTCTTTCTGCAACTTGTTTGTGTAGTTCGCAACAACTATATAAAAATATGTTTGTGCTAGTTTTTCGAAACTCCATAATTTTGCCAATTTTCTCGCGTTTGGTCAAACTGATTTTACTCATTTTTGACTGACTGATTTTACTCATATAAGATAGTCTCTTTTAACAAAGTACACACACTTGTTCTATAGTCTAGGATCAGTGCGGCCTAAGTCGCAATTCTGATATTAATCTCTAAATAAAGTTGTCTGCGTTTAATCTCTTTAGCCTATAACTCAATACACATAAGTAAATTTTTATTTGTGTAACATACTCATAGGGGTATTACACAATTTCAGTTTTTGTAGCAAAATGCAAAACAATTTTATTGCATACTTCTTGGCTGAGTTATTAAACTGTTGTTGTTATTTTTATATATACATATGCAATTTGTAACATAAATTGAATTGGTTGCCCTGCCAACCATGATCGGATAAAAATCTGGATAATCATTGAGTCGCGCTTACGAAAAAAGAGGATAAAAAAAGGGTTAATTTTGTTCAGAGAGGTTCACTTGTTACCCATGTTGAAAAGATTTTTGCGTGTAAGTGTGGGAGCATACTTTTAGGCACTTGTCGTTTTCCATACACATTCTAAAAATATGCGTCGGTGTTAGTACAAATTTGTGAATTTTTGGAATCAGAGTTTCACCATGGTTAGCCAAGGTTGGTAGGGTGAATCTCTACGTATAGTAAAATTGTACCCTACCAACCATGGCTAACCATGGTGAAACTCTGATTCCAAAAATTCACAAATTTTTACTAACACCAACGCATATTTTTAGAATTTGTATGGTAAACGACAAGTGCCTAAAAGTATGCTCTTACACTTACACGCAAATATCTTTTCAACATGGGTAAAAAGTGAACCTCTCTGAACAAAATTACCCACTTTTTTATCCTCTTTTTTTGTAAGCGCGACTCAATGATTATCCAGATTTTTATCCGATCATGGTTGGCAGGGTAATAGCTCGATATCTGTACATTGCAGATATACATATAAGAAAAATGGAAAGGAACGAGATTATAGATTAGCACCAGAATTTTTGTCAGTCTGTTTGTTCATTCATCATTCAAAAGCTGTTGAATATAATTCAATGGAACTTTTACCGTTGCATTACTATTGGTTAAGTTTAAAAGTTAAGATATTATTTGTTTCTATAGTTTCGGTTTAAATTTTGACTTTGGTTTCATGTTGGGTTTTCAATATTAACATCGGATGACAGTTCCAGTTTCGACTCCAGTTTGGAAGGCGCTATTGTGAAGTTAAGTGTGCCATATAGATCTATGATTAGCCCATCACCGGCCATTGTGGTCTTCTAGGCACATTGATTTTCCTCGATCAAAAATAAAAAAGTTAGTTATTCTCAGTTTATTATTTATTTCGTATATTATATATTTCGATTGTCACATTACCGTCGTGTCTTTGAAACGAATTTCATGATTTTTAGTACTCAACAAAAAAAATTTTGGTAGTTTTTATAAACACATGATCTGCCTAAAATGAGAAACAAGCCCGCTGATATCTGATTCTGAAGTCAGCTGATGAGAATTGTGCTGGATACTGACCTCGAACTTTCACAGAATGACGCCTTCTGTCAGAGATAGAAAAGTATCAATGCATTGTAGGGCTGCCAAGTCGGACTTTACTAAATATGAATATTTATATGTAGCGGGGAACAGTTTCCTGGAAATACAATTTGTCATTCCTCAAAATATAAATAAGTACATGCTGAAATACATGCATACATAACTACGTAAAAAGTAAGAGATAAATGTGAAAAATTATTGATGTATAAAGATAAGCTTTCTTGTGCAATGAATCACAACGGAGGCACACAAAATTAATGGTGCTTGGATAAATAAAAGCTTATGCTTATTGATGACACTCGAAACAGCCTATTTAGTAATTGACTCACGTACGAGCATATGAGATTGCGTACTCGAAAATGAATAGGTTTTCATAGTTACTTCTTTAATGCCTGTTTTCTCTTTCTAAGATCTCCTCTTATTCGCTGACTATCGTATCCCCAGCTTTGAACGTGTATTTGTTTGTCATGACCCATACGTTAGTCGTTAGTTGTTCCCTTCATACGATTTCGTATGGTCTAACATTATCTATGGATGTCCCACATACCACAAAGTTAAAAGCTTTGCGCTTATCACAGCAAAGTGATATGAACTGATAAGATAAGATTGAGTTACCAATAAGTGGCAGGTGAATACTGGGTTCTTTAACGAAATACGTACACGGTGCAACTTCAGTCTGAATTTTTCGTGGGGTCGTGTTGTACGTGTTTTTCGAAAGGTGCTAAAATATGAAATATTTTGAAAAAAAAAAGAAGTGAAAAAAAAACAAATTGTTGTAATATTGTGAAAGTTTACTTGTTTGCTTAAGCTGATAAGCGATAAAATAGTAGCGATAACGCGACATAAAAATCGACCAACATTACTCACACACTGTGATGATGTCATAATGTAGTGGAGAAGTGAAGCAAATTTGTAATATTCTAATAAATTAAAAATAATATTTTATTTGTTTGTTAATATTTTTATGAAATTATTTATTTTTAAGTGAAAAATACGCAGAAACGACTGCACTCAAAAGAAAGTGCCATTTAACAAAAAAAAAAAAAAACTTTTATTATACGAACAAATTTAACGAATCTATTTATTTAAAATAAAATTAAAAAAGCCACACCAACAAAAACACACAGCTACAAAATGCGTTTCAAAATTGTATTTGCACATTTGCTAGCCATAACTTTAGCTTGGGCTACAGTCTCAGCGAACGAAAACTTCTCATCGGAACTCGATAACGATACCCAACCGATAGATCCGAAATCACAAGTTTTCAAAGATGCGGAATTTGTGGAAATGTTACCCGAAATTTTGCAAGTACAGTCGAAAACTAAAACGAAAAGTATTGAAAAACCGTTGACCACAACGGTAATAACCACAACAACGCCGGAAGCAACAACTACAACAAAGCCCACAGCGTCAAAGCAAAGACCAGCAATAGCGTTAGCTTCACGCAATCTCAATGCTGTCACTCCAAAAAATATGACACGCGCTTTTCTGCAGAGAGTTGGTGCATTGAAAGTTAGTGAGAATTTTTATCTTGGTGAATTGGGCTTAGATGTTTATGGTGATAATAATGGTTATGATTGGTGTAAGTAGAGATGGAAGTAATGATTTTTTAATATATTTTTATTGTATCCTTTCGTAACTTTTGGGACCCACACGCCACATTAATAGTTTTATTCGAACTACAGATTCCATTATAAAGCTTAACAATTGTTCTCTCTAGTATATTCAAGTCCAGGCATAGGTTGTGTGTTTTTTTGGACTAAAACAGGTGCACCCTTCTTCTAAATTTAATACCCCGTTTAGAGCTGACTTTTAAACGAGTATTTAAAAATCAGGCTTTTTATAATAATTTCGCACTAGGTCTAGAAATAGTTAGCTCTAAAATACACAGAATTCGTTGGAAAATAATTTGAAAGAAAAAATTAAGCAATCCTATTACATATGTAAACTTCACGTCGAATTTTACATTTGTCATTGGTAATCTCTTGAATTAGTTTCTAATGAGTCAGCGCCTTACTCAGGGTTTAAAAAACTTGCGGTATTAAATGTTAAAATCGATTTGTCTTATATATGTGTTATCTCATAGCTGCTACACCAACAAGTGCACAGCGGAGATGTCAATATTAGCTTCTATTCTAATTTCGGGATTTCGGTTCCATTAAATGCTGCAAAAGCTCAGTTGAAGTTCAATATCACTTCTGGAAAGTACACTCTCTTTTGAAAGCTTTGGCTGTTTTGTAAGTATTTTGATTGGACGTAATCAATCAATTTAATTTGAACAGCGCGAAATCCAAAGATGTAGAGAAAGAAGTATTTCATTTCCAGCCAGAGCTTTTCTATGAGAAACAGTTAAAAGCATCCAAAGAGTGGATAAGGAAATCTGTTTTAAGCAAGTCGAGATTGCCGTACTTGAGATCTGAGACGTTTACGATTGCATCTTTGGGTTGTTGAAATTTTTAAACATACTTTTTAATTTCGAGTACTTAAACTACCTTACATTGTGCCCGAATCAGAATGAGTCATAAACTAACGATGTTCCGTTGCCATAGAATTTCGGGTTTGACACATCTACTTTACAGACATTCGTCATTGACAAGTTAGCTTTTCTTCAACAAATTTGTTAGTGTGCCTACCTTATCTGGTGTTAGCAATATTTAAAAGACATTTTTCTTACTCACCAACCTGTTCGGTGTAAAGTGTGCATTTTACAAAACATATTATGTTGCCTAACGCTCTGTGCTGGCGTTTTTCATAATTTTTTTTCTGATAAAAGTTTTCTATACATACTTTATTTGGATATGAAGTTATGATAAGATAAGAAGCATTTTTCGTAAATAATGTCATTGCTTTGTATGTATACACACTTTGGCATGCAGAAATTTATCGGTAAAACAGTTTAGGTATAATTCAGGAATAATGTTTGGAGGTGTTTTTGATAAGATTAAAAGTCTTGGATTTAAACGTAGCATTTTTTATTTAATTTAAATTTTTTACACAAAAGCATATAAATTCTTAAAATATGTAATCTCTTCAAACTTGTCATACCATTTGTCTTTTAAAATAAGTTTAACTTAGAAAAATATACTTAATCCTATTTAGTCTAGTTAATTTTAGCTTTACCACCAATCATCGGTAATCACGGCTTCTAATGCAAAGAAAATCCCCTGCCCTTTCGTTCTACTACTACTGTGGTCAGTTATGTTCCCAGTATTTGGTAGTACTTTGGTGACCGGTTTATGTTTCTTTATGCTGCTGTTACATGACTCGTCCATACACTCTGGCGTTGTGAATCCCAGCTCTTCAGCTAATGGCAAGATAATTCTTTGATTGCATTCCGTTGTTACTATTTGCCCACTAATCATTGGATATACCAAAGCCACTTTAGGCAAAATCGTTCTTTGGCGATAACGTCGGAAGTAGTCATCTTGGCGTGTTGAAGCAGATTTCATTGATATATCTTCTTGATAGTTTAACCCTTGAACGGTGTAAGTTGACGTTGATGAAAATTGGCTACAATTTCCGGAAGTACAATTAATTGGAATATTCATTTTGCCTTTGGTGGATCGAAGAGTTTTTGAAAATATTTTACTTTCGAAATACAGTTTGTTCACGACTGAATTGATTTGCAGAAAACCCACAGCATTTATATCCTGTTCTGTCGTGTCGTATAGAAAATTAGCGGAGCGGAAAGGTATGCCATTCTAAGACAGGTAAAACTCTTTTACCTGAATTTGTTAACGAGTTAGGTGCTCAGAACGATTGTGTGTTTGTTACAGGTAGTTTGATTATTTTAGAAAGTTGAAGATTATTTCGAAGTGACTAATTATGGTTTATACCAATAATAGCGAAGGATTTAACGATGTATTTGGAGGCGTTACCTTCGTTAAGAGCAAAGATATTTTCAAAACCACCAAGTTCAATTATTTACAAATACAAATTTTTGACGCGCATAAAAAATCAATTTAGAGAACTTTACCTGGTATGGTTGATCTACATATGCTAGGTATTGTGGTATTACACAGGAAACCATATTTATGTCAACCGTATTCTGACGCGTTGTTCCAAAGTTAATATATCAACAAAAAAAAAATGAATTTAAAGAGTAAATTTTGGCGAAAAAATCCCTTCCCATTTTCTTTGATTAACATTCTGAAGTACCAACTACTTAGGAAGAACAAGCAATGAGCTGTCTCTATGCCACTGGCAAACCACAACTGAGGTACTTATACTTTTAATGGGTGTTAGCTTTCAAAGAATTGTTCAAAAGCTATTCCTAGATTTTTTTCAAATCCCGTTTTATAAAATAAAGTCATTTAAAAATATCACTGGATTCTGTTGGAGAGCGAAAATAAAGTCGAAAAAATTCATATGATTGACATATTGAACGAGATTTAGAATAAATAAAAGTTGCGTGGAAATTTTAGAATTTTTTTTTGAAGTTACTCCTGTTTCCTTTTGATTTTTATTTTGATGACTTTTCATGAAGATTCATCTCCTTGTCTATAAATAACTAAGAGCTCAGGCATACTGGTCTAGAATTGCACTCATGGTAAAATGAGTTACACCAATTTTGACCTTCAAAAAGTTTCTTTTAAGCAAGAAAATCCTTTGAAATTATTTTATTAAAAGAATATTTTTATCAAAATGTAAAATTTAATAAATTTTTCGAAATGAAATCGACTTATAAATAATTATTTTTTTATGGTTTCTTAGTAACCGGTACGTCCTCCGTGGTTTTGCATAAATTTGCATTCACCGCTTTTTAGTTAGATAAACCAAAAAAACCCATGGTCAATTTTGATTTCAATACTTTTTAATTAAAAAACAAATCAAATAATTTAGATTTTGAATACTTTATTATTAATTTTACTTCACATTAAAAAATAAACTTAGATTTTAGAAATCTGATGTCACTTATAGCTACATATCTACATATTTTAAGTAATTTTTAATAAGACTCCTTTCTGTTACAACTGGGATGAACGGTGGCTGTGACTGTTACGTTGCTTGTTCTCTTTTGAAATAAGTCGTCAATATCATTTTTCAAGCAGAATCCTAATTCCACCGCCGATGGAGCGATTACACTTTCTGTGCATTCAATTGTTGTTGTTGATCTCTGGTCCTTCATTATGGGGCACACTAATGCAACCTGAGGCAATGCAGTTCTCTGGCGATAACGTCGGAAGTAATCATCTAGACGATTGGAAATCCTTTCCTCCTTTCTGCTGGTGTTGTTGTAGTTTATATTCACCATCGTTGATTGTAATTCTCGCTGATGCACCGATGGTGAGGTGATGTTCTCGATTTGATGATATAATTTGTTGCAGCTGATCATTTTGTTTTTGGTTTTCAGATTTAAAATTAAAAAACTTGAAGTTTTAAGTTACTTGTTGTGTCGACAGTTCAAGCACAATTGCATAGAGTTGTAGTTAATAGGTGGCTTTTATATACACAAGATACAGACGCACAGGTAGCACCATTTTCAGGTAGCAATTTTTTTCGGACTCGGACCCTCGTTAGCTTCTTTTAATTTTTGATGGATTGTTTTTATGCACAGTCATAACAACGACAACGATGCATTTTACTGCATCATTATATTTTATTTGAAAGTGATCAAGGACGTTTATTCGGCTTGTGTTGCTTCTGTTAGATGAATCGAAGCAGTCTACAATCCCTTGAATTCAAAAGAACTGTTCATCTGTTTATTTTCGTTTCTGATCTCGTTATGGGATCCTTGGACTATCAACCGCTGCCCGCCAAAATCTCACTCATTCAATGTGCATTCAAGCAGAATTCAATAAACTTTAGAAAAGGGTAAATGTTTATTTCTTTTTACCCATGAATGTTTTTCATATATTCTTATCTCTACATATGTATGTTGGAAAACTATATTTAATTTTTGTAGATGATTTAAAGACCAGTTCAATAAGAATTTCAAGTAAAATATCTATAAACATTTTCGGTTTAAAATTTAAATAATTTTTGACACGCGCATTTCTTTCAAAGGCGGCCTAAATTTAATTCTAAACCAAATTTTGTTCCATCATATATGTATGTAGCCCAAAATAATTTAAAATTTGGGCTAAAATGTTTAGCCGTGTATATACACTAAAAAATAACAGAGTTTGATGTAGCTTTTGGCACACTTCAACAATTCAGAACACGCCTGATAAATATAGTTTTCGTGTAATACCACAATATGTCGGTCAACCATACCAGGTAAAGTTTAACAAATTAATTATTTTATGCCGCAAGCAATTAAACTTGACTGTTCTGAACAACACCTTTAACGAGGGTAAAACCTCCAAATACATCACGAAATTCTTTACTGTTATTGGTGAGCTGTTATAGTGATCAAAAAACACACATCAACTTCCTAAAATTAACAAACTACCTGTAACAAACACACAAGCGTTATGCGTCTCCAACTCGTTAGCGAATCCAGGTAAAATAGTTTAAGATTGAGATAACTTTCTCATAATTTCCCATACGTGCACGACAGAACAGTATATAAAGGCTGTGGGGTTTCTGCAAATCAATTCATTTGTGAACAAACTGTGTTTCGAAAGTAAAATATTTTCAAAAACTCTTCGAACCACCAAACGCAAAATGAATATTCCAGTTAATTGCACTTCCGGAAATTGTAGCCAATTTTCTTCTACGTCAACTTACACCGTTCAAGGGTTAGGCTATCAAGAAGATAAATCGACGAAAGCTGCTACAACACGCCAAGATGACTACTTCAGACGTTATCGCCAAAGAACGATTTTGCCTAAAGTGGCTTTGGTATATCGAATGATAAGTGGGCAAATAGTAACAACGGAATGCAATCAAAGAATTATCTTGCCATTAGCTGAAGAGCTGGGATTCACAACGCAAGAGTGTATGGACGAGTCTTGTAACAGCAGCATGAAGAAACATAAACCGGTCGCCAAAGTACTACCAAATACTGCGAACATAACTGACCACAGTAGTAGTAGAACGAAAGGGCACGGGATTTTTATAGCATTAGAAGCCGTGATTTCCGATGATTGGTTATAAAGACAAGGTTAACTATTTAGGCTAAATAGGGTTAAGTGTGATTAAGATTTATTTATTTCTAATGCCGAATTGTTTTAGAAGTTCAAATAGTTTATACTTTAAGAAGTTTTATGTTTTTAAGAAGAATATTTAAATAAAACAAGTAATGATACGTTTAAATTCAATTCTTTTAGTCAATGTTAATTATTTATAGACATACATAATTTTGATTTTTATACCGAAGGAAAGGGAATGCTTTCGACAGGTTTAAATTCAATATTTAAAATTTTACTAAAATTGAAACAGCGAGCCTACCTTTGATAACATGGTTATTTTGCATTGTGTATGAGAAGGTTTTTATAGAGGGGAGCAGCTTGTTCTCATTCACCCATATAAAACAGACATTAATTGTGTATGTTCCCACTCTCATTTCATAAAACAGCTCTCCATTTTGTGTGTTACACTAATAATATTATTCACCCTTTATTTTTTCAGCAAATAATAATAATCGCATGGCACCACCATCCGTAGCTTCACATGTTGTTGCTAATGGTTATGTGATTAGTCCACAACGTTTACAAGAGATTCGTTCACATATGATGTATTGGTATTTCGATCAGGATATGTATGGTGGGCGTGGTGATTATCAATTCGATATACATTCTTCAATGACACAATTACATAAAAATTTGAACTTTCGCTTGCCATTCTTTGGATTTATCTACAATTACACAAGGGTGAGTTGGAAAATTGTTGTTGTAATCTCTTGATCATAACATTTTTTATTTATATATAAACAGCTGTCGCTCAACGGCTACTTGGAGTTCTCCGATCCACCAGAATATCTGACCTATCCACTAAACTTCCCTATCAAAGATTGGCCAAAACGGCGTGATCCAGCATTCATAGGTATTTGGTTTTCGAAATGTCGTGTGGGGCGCATATATCCAACAGATATTGATCAACGCACACCTGGTGTATATTTTCGGTGAGTACGAATTTTTCAAGTCATATATGTACATAAATGTGTGCTTTGGTTTGTGTATGTGTGCATTTATATCACTCCCTTTAGCGATTAGTCTAGGATAAGTCACAATGGAGCATGCGACCAATGGCAGTTCTGATCTCTTTTTATGGTTTGAAGTGATACCTCTTCTTTGAGCATGTCCTATGAAGAGACTAACTGGTCTCTTTCATGCCCAAAAGCAACATTGGTATAATTTTGAAAAAGACAACAAAAAATTGAGTGAACTAATGGAGTACAAAAATTTAAGAGGTTCACCACAAAGTTGAACCGTTCGTAGAATAAGTTATTTTGTGACTGAAACCAAAAATCCGGAAATTACAAAGAAATTCTAAACGAGTGCGTCGGTGTTCGTGAGGTCAGAGGAAATTGTTCAAAGTTGTTAACATTGAAATTGAGTGTGCAGATGACACAAATGAGAACACAATATAATGCAATAAAACCAAAATACAAAAAAAAGCTTTCGAATTGTAAACACGGCAGAAGTGAAAACTTTATAATGGTAGAAGTAAAATTTTCACCTTCACAAAATTTTAATATTTGATTTTAATACTCTTCGTCTTTAAATTTAATTTGAAAACATTTGGAGATGGGAATAGAATCAAATATTAAAAAAAAAATGTAATACGTTTTTTTTAAAATGGAAACCACGCCCACTTTTATATTAATGAGTTTTAAAGGTATTTAAAATTTTCCCCGCTGCTATAAACTTAGGTTTAAACAATCTCGGAATTGCAGAAATCTAAAAAAATTCCAGTATTGTTGACAACTCTCAAAATACTGCTCCGCTACAGAAGTTTTCACTTCAAAAATGCTCCACACATGTGCGTATAAGTTCTGATCAATTTGTATTTAGGAATGCATTTTCCCTTTATTTACTTCTGCAATTTAGAATTGAGTAGAGATATTTTGCACACAACAACAACAAAAGCAACAACTGCACAACGCACACACACACATAGACATTCACTTGAAATATCTGAAAGATTTATTGAGCACAAACCACACATTGAGCAGCTGAGTACATGCTTTTGAAAATACCAAAAAACGAAGAGCAATCTTACAACACCTTTGGAATTCTAAATGAATGCGGTCAATTTTGATTTTTCAAACTTTCACATGTTTCACCATGTTATCTTGGCTTGGAATGCAGCAATTTTGTTATTCTTGTTACATATGTATGAGCATATTGTGTTTTTTTTTTTTGTTGCGGTGGCTTTCTTGTAGGATTTTGAGAAATTTTGTTGCGTATGATGTGTTATTTTTGCCTGGAGTGTATTGATTACTTTATGGAATTTTTGTGGCTTAAAATCAGATTGAGGGCAATTTAATATTCGAATTTTGACTTAGTGGAATTGAGAGAAAGAGAATAAAATTGTTAAAGATTTCAAAAGCTTCTTTGGGTGAAGTACTGTTACAACTACACCAAAAACAAAAGCAGTAACAGTTTGATCACTGAAAATGTTTCAGTGGAGTAAACAGATTGAACTCTAGAAGTTGAGAAAACTAAAAAAAAATTTTAATAACATTCAAATTTCATATTTTTGATAAAACAAAAGTCAACCATCTAAAAATTTCAGGGTACATCAGAAGTATAATTTAAAAATATTTTAGTTCAAAATTTGTTGGTAAACGTAAATTTTCTAAAATTTGAAACTTTAAATTGTAATACAAATTTTGCGGCCCTGAAAAAAATTAAACAAATTTTAACTACATTTGTTTCCGAAATATTGGAAAACTAAACTTTGCAAAACACAAAAAAAAGTGAAATATGAATTTGCATAACTTAAAAAAAAAAAAAAAATGGGAATTTTTTCTTTGCCAAAACTTCTAACAGGAGAAGAAAAATTATTTTGAAACATTTTTTTATTTGTAGGAAATCTTAGGTTTTTCAAATTTGTATAACGTTCAATTAGTTAAGCATAAAATTACTCACTTTTAATCACTCAAACAATTTTTTATGTTAGTGGGATTTAAAAAAAATATCCGAACTAAATTTTTTTTCATATCTGAAAATTTACAAATTATTGAAATTTTACATTCTTAAAAAAATTTGTTTTTCTTCGAAGAAAATAACAAAATTTAAGCTCTATTAGTTTCCCAAATATTGAAAAAATGACCTTTAACACTTAAATGTCTTTTACTTCTACACTTTAAAATTTTTTACTTTTTAAACTTAAAAATTGAAAAAAAAAAAAAAATTGGACAAATTAAAAACTTCATATTTTTAGAAAAAAAAATGTAAATAAAAAAAAAATACATAAATTTCAACTTCATTATTTTTCGAAATATTGCAAAATAGAAAAAAAGAGGAAAATTTTAATTTGCATTTTGAAAAAAAAAAATTTTATTTTCTAATATGCCAGAACTTCGTTTTATTGTAGCAGGGAACACTTCACCAAATTTGATTTAAATCGTAGGGTTCGATTCGAACTAGGCGACCATTTGACATTCAAATTGACTAAATTTATAACGGTAAAATGTTTGTACTAGGTTCTTACCAGAAGTATTAAAATTATGTGACAACTCTCTCTCGCTTGGTACTAGTTCGTAGCTTACAAAATTGTCAAATTGAAAAAGTTATAAAAACAAAAAAAAAAGGCAAATCTCACGGGAAATGTTTTTTCCTAGCTAAAACATTGGTATGGTATTTTGTGTGTAAGCAAATTTCCGACGCAACTTTCGTATTTATTGTTGAACACCAGAAGTTTGTGCATACTAGGGATGGTAATTTTTCAGATTTTACAATCTCGAAAACAAGAGACTCGTCGATGATATGAATTTTCGGTACTGCAACAACCGAAAAAATTTGTATGAACTTTTCTTTGACAAAAAAAAAAGAAATAGAAGAAAATATTAATTTCATACGCAGGTATCGCCCTTCCCGACTTTGTAACTGAAAAAAAAAGAAAACATAAAAATGAAGTAATTTTCTAATATTTCTTGCAATATTTATAAAAATTTGTATACAATTTCTTATGATATTTGAAATACCACTTTATACTTAAATCTCGGGATTCCCATCCCTAATGCATTCAAGCATACTTACATTGGCAAAAAGTGACATTTTGGCATTGTTAGCCCTGAGTCAGTTCAACAAAGTGTATTTCCACTCCCTAGATAAATTTGCGTTAACAGCCACTACCAATCCACGCACATTCACATCGAAACAAAAGTTGATTTTTTACCCGCTTCAATTTGTTGTTTTAATTGTTTTCACCGCAGCGCGCTGCAGCGTCGACAATCAGGCATTAAGCCACTGATACTGCTGCGGTGATGAAGAGCAAGTACGCGAGCACAATGCAAATAAATTTCATAGCATTAAAAAGCATTGCTAATTTTTTATGGACTACTGTAGTTTTTTGTGCGATTTTTACAAGTTCGCTGCTGGCGACAATTAGTTTGCAGTTTTTCGCTGTTTGTTTTATCTATGGAAATTCGCACAATTCATCTGTTGGGCAGTGTCAATGCAGTGCTCGCTATTGTTTTGTGGCAAAAGCATTCATATTGTTATATTGTTGTATTTTTTTTTTGTTGTATCAGTGTTCAAAAGTTATGCGATAGTTGCAAATTTTTATGACATTTCCTTTGTGTTGTCTTTAACAAAATAAATTGTAAAATTACAAAGTGGCAAACGCCAATGACTGTCAAATGATAAGACTACATTCGGGCAGTGTATTTTAAATTAATTTTGAATGAAAATCAATGGATTAAATAATACTAATGTTTATCAAAAACTGTACCTCTATACTTTTTTTGTACTTTCAAAGGATTTGCTTAGAGGTATAAAATCCAAAAAATATTTTTTTTTGTAATTTTTTTATTTAGAAAATTTTCAAAATCCAAAAAAATTAAAAACCGAAATTAAATTGTAGATCCAAATACATATTGTTTTTTTACACCTCTGATATCTGAGTATTAGGTTATCGCGAAACTTTCAGAAAGGTGCTTTTTTTTTTAATATACTAGTCGTGCCAGTTAGTTAAGCGCAAAATTATTTATTTTTGATCATTGAACAATTTTTCGGTTTTAGTAAAATAAAAAAAAAGCCTTACTAATTTACTGCAAATTAACAAACTTAAAAGTATAAAAAAAATATTTTGACAAAAAAATATTTGAGCTTTTTAATTTTAGAAAATTTTCTATTTTTCAAAATCCAAAAAATAAAAGGTCTCCATTGAATTTTAGACTCAAATTCGTTTTATTATAACTCTGATACATCATAGGTTATCCCGATATTTTCAGAAGAGTTTTTTTTTTTTTAATATGAATTTTTGAACTTTTTCCAAATTTAAAAATTTTATTTTTTCTTCAATTTTTTAGTCGAGTTCAATTAGTTAAGCTCAAAGTTACTTAATTTTGATCATTGAAAATTTCTTTCAATTTAATAAATTTGCTACACCAAGAACTTGACTAAAAAGTTAAAAAAATTAAAATATTTGAATAAAATTTAAAAATAAAAAAAACACCTTTTTATAATTTCTGAATATGCTATAAAAGGTGCAATACAATTTTTTTTTTCAAAATTATAAATTTTTAAATATTTTCAAAAATTTTAAAATTCGTTTTTTTTTTTTTTTTAATTTCTACGGAAGTCAAAGTAGTTAAACACAAAATTGCTAAATTTTGATAAATTTTTTTGTAGAATGTAAAAAAATTATGTGTTACAAATTTCAAAATTGACTAATTTGCCCTTAAAATAGTAAGCAACGAAGCTTAAATCGCTCAAAAGCAGTTGACGATCGAAGTATCTACTGAAATAAAAGAAACAAGCTGAGTCTAACTTGCCCTTCCTTGTTAATCGGAATTAGTTATCGCTGTGTATCATAACAGCCAAAATCGCCTAGGAGATGTGATGTTTGAAAAAGTTACTCATACGCTCTGTAGTACCTTCAACAGATACTGCCTGTTCCATATAACTACTGTTGTAAGTCCATGCAAATTTCGACATTTTTCATAAGCGGTGGAAACCACATAGAGAGTTAATAAAAAAAGTGTTTTTATAGTTTTCCAAAAGGTCAACGTAATGGGGCTTTAGATAAGCATATTATTTTATTTAGTTAAAAACAATCAAGAAAGGTGATTAAAAAAAAATAAAAATATTGTCTTAGATATGAAAGCAGTCTCTGTTGTTTAAAATTGATTGCTCTTAGAATTAACTTATTTATCGCTGTTTTAGTAGCTTTAGTCATTACCATTTTAATTCCTCCCTCTGCCCGTAAATGTCCGCATCCAAATTATAAAGCAACTCAACTTACTTTGTTCTAATAAAATGCCATTTTAATACGATACAAAAAAAGAAATAATTTATGCTCAAAATGCACATTAATTCAAAACCTAGTTGTTGCTGATTCATAAAAATGTTCAAGTAATTAATTTAAGCAATTACAATTTGTAAAATAATCCAACGTAATGCCTTTGAAAATAAATGTACGACTACGTACTAATATTAATGTGTCACATATGTATGTCACATACATCCTACACACACACACACATACATATGACATTTAGATTTAAAGATTTAGTAAACATTTTGAAATGAAATTAAAATTAAATGCGCATAAAATGTTTTTTGCTACAACATGAATATGGTTAAAACCCGTAAAATGAATGCGTATGTAGGCGCTAATTGTTTATTGCGATATGAATTAAATCTGGATTGAATGATTCTAAGTATTTATTAGTGCTAAAGATGTGGGATTATTATTTGAAATATGATTATAAAACTTTGTTTTCAATAATTTTGATCTGATGCTTTGTAATCCATGGAATAAATTCTGAAGTTAAGCTCAGACGCAGATTAATATATCACTAAAATTAGAATGCTCTGTGAAAAATATTGAAATTCATATGAAATTTGATAACCCATTAAAGCCCAACTAAATTCCACGCATGCTATATTTTCCAAATATGCTCAGCTGCGCGCAAAAAGCTACTGGCCCACCCAACAACCATTTGATTTGCATTGCAAACTTTGTCCTTTGTTTTTTTATGGCAATAAATCATTTCAATTCAATTAGAAAAATATAACGAAATGGTCATTTAATAAATATATATTTATCTCAACAAGTCAACATAGAAAATTCTACCAAAAAAGTAATCTTGCAGGCATGTCTGCTATGCGTATTGAATTTGATGTGTAAATGTGTTACGTGAAGGTATTAAAGCGTAAAAAAGGTCAGGTTACGTATACGCGTAGGTGGCCATTCATTGATTGAAGTGTATTGCATATGGAATATTTATTTAGGTTATTGATTGCTTTTAGATTGCAAACATTTGCATTATGAATTATTTGACTAACAAAATGTAATGAAACGAAATGAAACTTTTTGATTGAACGTGATGAATATTTCAATAAAGAGCTGCTCTCATGCGCAAGAAAGGCTTAACTTGCGATACAATGTGAATAAATTGAATTGGATGTTGAGTTAAATTTCTCTGTAATAAAAACTGAGTTAACATATAGTTTACGCAAAAAACATGATTGAAATAAAATTAACTTAAAATTAGAATTAAAAAAAAAATAGATTTTGTTTTGTGATTAGAGAAATTTAAGCTAAAAAAACAAAATTGAAATATAAAAATCAATCAAATCAAAACTTGAAAATAGCATTTTAATAGAAATACGAAACTCTTATTCCTCGCAGTGCTATATTTCACTTCCATTTTGTAGCTTTTTGCATACCATCTGTGTGCATCTCAGCTATTTACAACAACAATAAACTTTATATTGTGGCATTGCCTCAATGGTCGCAGCGAATTAAATTGTTGATATTCAAATGCAGCTTGCTGACTAAGCAAGAAGGCAGCTCAAAAGTAGTTTTAATAATTTAATACCTATGGCGGTGGCAATGGGACTCTATGTTCCTGCTTTCTTCATGCTTTTTGCGCTTGTTAAATGCACTAATGCGATTGTCGCTATAGTGATAATATTTCCAGAATGAAGGAAAGTAAAATTAAGTCAATAAAATGGTTTGAGTGCTACTTCCCTCTGAATGGAAATTTTAATAAAGAAATTAATATGTAATAGCGGTGGTACAAAGTCTATATTTTGTCATCACAGACATAAATTATAAATCCCACTCCTACTCCTACTCCTACTCCTACTCCTACTAAATGCCACACCCCCTTCACTCTCATAATACATCATCCACTGAACTCAAATAATTTTTGATCCCACTTGAGTTCGTTGAAGGAGTTTAGTGATAACGGAAGCACATTCGATTTTTATACTTCAAAATAATTCATGTTTGGTGTTTTTTTTTTCATTTCAGCCTTGAACGTGATTTGATTACACGAACAGATCGTTTTGGTGTAGAGGTGCGTGAGCGCACAATGTGGGACATACGTGAGGGCGTTGTTGGCGCTGAAACCTTCATACCGAAACATGTTCTCATTGCGACATGGAAAAATGTTTCATTTGCTGGCGGTATTGACAATTCGTTATTTAGGGTGAGTTTTCATGACAAAAAAAAAAAAAAAAATATTGTAGAATTTTTGTAAAAATATATCATATGTTCATATTTTTTAAAGTTACTCGAGTATAAATGTACTCGTTTATTAAGGTGATACTTAAGTTTATAGAGAAAATGTTTACGTTGATACTAATACAGGCGAATACATCACAAAGAAATTTTCGTTGCGATGGTAGACGGTTAAGGAGTCTCAAATATTTAGTATTTTAGAGCTTATATGCTCATTAAGACGGTTCTTAATAAAAAATAAAAAATGAAATATTTTGTCAAGCCCTCCATTTCATACACGTTTTGGTCTCTATTGAATACCTTTGGTGCCTATCTTTGACTATGGCGGTGTTATCGGTTGAAAATTGTAAAACTCATTTATATGATTTTTTTATTGATCACCCTAATGTATGTACATTGAAACAAACCACACTCGAAGGTAACATGTTTACTTTCCTGCTGCTGTCGTTCTTCTTAAAATTTCATTTTGTGTATCGCAGCTGATACGCTATTCCCTCCCACAGGCGCCATTTAGAAAACAGCACGAGGAGCTTTGCTTTGCTGGAATACACAAAATGCGAAAGTTGACATGCCTCAAATTGCTCTGATTTTAGTCGAATTTTCACTGTCATTTCCATTATGAATGTCCATCAATCAATGATGAATAGAAAATCACCACACACACACACTCAAACATACAAACACACGCATGCAGTTGGGCAGGTAAAATGGAGAGAGCTTCTGACATCAAAGTTTCTTATCACAAAAAGAAGAAGCAATTTGTGTTTGATGGAAAATAACAGGACATTTGAAGTGTATAACAGCGTATGTACATTTTGAGTCACGCCTAGACATTTTTAAGGAACTTGTTATGTAAAGCTATTTTGTATGTTTTGTTGGTGTTGTTATGATTTCAGCTTACATCGTTATTTATTGCTAAGCAAATGGAAAAATAGATAGCTCTCGTTTACAGTTAGTGCGCACGGCATGAAACCGAGTCGATAACTGTTGATGCGATGCTATTTCAGTGTGAGCTGCTGGTTCCAACTAATTTTCAAAAACTTGAAATATTAGCTGTAAACTCACACTTTTCCTCACTGTATCGTTGGCTCATGAGCTTTTAAGTTTTTTAGAGTTAGAAGAGCGAAGGCCAAACTTTAAAACCGTGCAATGCAAACATTTACTTAAATCGGTTTCACTCCTTGACTTTCCATATTTTTCTTATTTAATGACAATAATAATTGAATCAATTTATTAATGACTATGTCATATGTTTGGAATTACATTTGAATTGCACCACTTAAACATTTCTATTCATAATACGTTATGTTGATTCATTGAAATTGTATTTCTTGAAAGCTTATGCTAAAGTTAATTGACAGCAAATGTATGCCCCCAAGCCGACTTTATCAAGTGTGAATAAGTAAATTAAATTAAAGTGTTTTGGAAATTTTGGATAATAAATTAAATTCTGCGATAATTTTTAGGAATGACAAGTTTAATTTATTGTTAATAGATTTGCAGGAAATAATTGCTGAAAGGCGGTGTTGTTAATATTTTTTATTTAAACTATAAGCAATTCTGTAACAAAATTCACATGAGCAGAGAGTTCAAAGTTTACGCAAAGTTCAGGATATTTCATTAAACTTTAAAAAGTGGCCATCAAAATTTTGGCAGAATTTCTGGAAAATTTTCTCTGCATTTTCAGAATTTTTTTTTCATCGAGAATGTTGAGTGATTTCTTCCGTGCATGAATAAAATTTAATTTTTAATGGAAGAAGTGTTTGAACAATTTTTTTTTTTTTAATTTGCAGTTGCATTATCTCTTAGCAAAAATCGATTTTTCCTTCCTTAAATCCCATCTCTAATATTCAATATATATGATTAAATCTGTAGCATATACGCTAAGCATTAGATTATTTTTTCTCTTCCAGACCAACACATTTCAAATGATTCTAGCCACCGATGAAGTATACTCGTATGCTATATTCAACTATGATTTATTAAAGTGGTCTTCAAATACAGAGGCAGGTGGTGATACAACAACCGGTGAAGGCGGCGTACCAGCATATGTAAGTGGTAAAAATCATTATTCACAGAAAGGGTTTGGGTCATGTGATTTCAAAAGACATTTTTGTTAACTAGGTACTTAAAGAATTTTTTCATTTTTATTTTTTTTATAAATATTTCGCCTGACAAGACCTTTAGTGAAACTTTCCAGTGAACAATTTTCAAGAATATTCAAACCCTCTCAAGACCTCACGAATAATATTCTGATCGAAAAACGTGCCAAAAAGACTTATTTATGAGAGAGAAAACTTCTTAAAATATTTTGAAAAGTGTTTTTTGTGTAATTTTGCTCACGAACAAAAGTTCGATTTGGATCTTAACGTTTTTTTTTCACTTTTTATAAAA